>CALSBV010010890.1:2327110-2343249 GCA_943590825.1 Bovichtus diacanthus | reverse complement strand
ATATATATATATATATATATATATATATATATATATATATATATATAACAGAATTTAAACAGAAGCATGACTTTTGGACAGTTACCATATACAGTGAAGGTGTAAATATGGCACGCAGGGATTGACTTGGATAGAAAGAAAGGGAAAGGAGGAGGGGGAGACTGGGGAGTTTTCCTCGACGCAACATCAACCATTCAACATGTATATCAAATAGTTAAAAGCAATCTGGAATACACTTGTTTTTATGATGAGTATTTTTAAGATGCTCCTGAGACACATGGTTAAAAATGTTCCCCAACCAGCAGCTGACCAAACTGCAATAACACAAATAGCCCGTCTGAATGGGGGACCCAGCTCATTGATTTACTGTGTGTATGGTGAGGTGAGCCAAACCCATTGTTTGGAGCAGTAGCTCCACACCTGTTCGAAAGCACACTTTTATTATTCTTAAAAATAGACCCTCGCTCTCCCCCACTGTTCAGCATACTGACACCGTTTTTATGATCTGGTGATTCATAAACCCATGGAAAAAATGTGTTCTTGGGGTTGTGACTTTAAAGATTTATTGAATCCATCCCTGTAACCTTGACACCAACATTATGTCTTCACGTGTAAAATTGGTGGAAGGCCATTTAAGTAGACGTGTGTCCAGAATATTTTTGAAACGTCATGAATCACATAGCATAGTTTTGCTTTTAAAAGCTGTTCTGCACGAATATCAGATGCACTTGTTATGATTGACATCTCTTGCAACGTGTCGGTTCAGAGCCTTTTGAGCACCTGGAACATTGTTTACGAGGGTACATATCTGAGCCAATATGATATGTGTAGCTTCAGATGCGTGTGTTGGTCCCTGAAGGAGTCGTTCATTCCTGGTCGTTTCAGCGCTGCTCAGACTCCAGTCGGCTGCCTTGATCATTGCCAAGAGGAAATGGCTGAGGATTAGGCCTGGAGCTGTTCAAAGCCCTGCGCCTCTGCTTTCAGTGCCCATGGTTGAATCATTTCAAATTCTACAATTGCTCCAATCTCTCAACATGTAGCTGAGGTTTTTTCTTTTTTTTCCTAGTAGGTTTTTGGGTTTAGTCGAACAAAAGCATTCAAAAGAAAAGAAAATGGATACAAACCATCTGTCCGAGGGAAAGAAATCTCAAGGGCTTGTGAAAACATTGCAGTCGATAAGACAAAGAGGAAAAATATCAAGAAGACAAACAACAATAGAAAACACAGCAAGGAAAACATAAAAAAGAAAAAAGAAGAAAAACAAATATAACCAGCTCTAATTATATCGAGCCCAAGAGAATTGAGTCTGTCGTGTGTGTGTGTGTGTGTGAGAGAGAGAGAGAGAGGGAGTGTGTCAGTTCAACAGCTGCATTAAAACTCTTATTATCTCAAAACAAGGGACTTCATTAAAAAGGCGTCTGGTCGTTGACTGTGTGGTGAATTGAAGTGCTGGTCCTTGATGTTTTGATGCATTGTCTGCTTTCCTCTTATGCAGGTAATTGGAATTCAAGATGTCCGGAGAAGAAGTAGTCGATGGGATGCTGTAAGTTACCTTTTTTTAAAAAAAATTTTATTGCATTTTAGTAGCGTCTCTAGTGTTTTTTTAAGTTGAATCAACAGACAGATATGAGCTGATTTTAGACATTTCTTTTACTTTTCAGGGAGGAAGGTAAGTAAGGCTTTGACAGCACTCACTGTTTTTGAAAGTCACTTTCAAGCTTCTGTTGCTAGATGTAGCTGACCTTATTATGTCTGCTCAGAGGAAGAAACTCAGCAAGAGGAAGGTAAAAGCTTCTGCATGGCTTCATGTGTGCATCGTCTTGTTTCCGCTGTGACTGTTAAGTGTCTGCTGTCAAATTTGTCAACACTGTTCTGAGCTGTGTAACTGTAGCTTTTTATCTGAATTATCTCCATCCCATTTTTAGCATGCCAATGTTTGATTCATGTCTATATAATTATGATCGGACAGTTTCTGAAATGTCTGGCAAGTCAAGATTTTACTAATTTTTTTTTTATAATATTTTAGTGCATGCCAGAATTTGGTCAAAGAAGCATTGTGATATTTCTATGTAAAAGAATTAAAACCTATTTTGAGCGTCAGTGCTGGAAAGTAATTAAGTACCTTTTTTTTTAAAAATGATTTGAAAAGTTGATTGTTTTGAGCATTTAGATTTTTATGTTACTTAATACTTCACTACATTTCAGGGGGAGTGTTTTATTTATTTAGCGAGAAACCGCTAGTATGGTTGTCAGAAGGTAACAAAATCCACCTACAGCACCTCTGAAGTTGACTCATTAACGAATTATCCACGTACAAAAAACTTGGTGTAAAACTAAGTTTAAAAACTAAGCTAAGCTAACCAGCAGCCTGCTTTAGCTTCATATTTACCACACAGACATGAAAGTGTGATCAATGTTGTCATCTAACTCTTGACAAAGTGAAAGGAGTGTATTTCCCAAAATGTCGAACTATTCCTTTAAAGAGGACTGGGTAACGTTGGTTTGTGTCTACGAGTTGCTAGCAGCTCCATGAAAGAGATGGAGTATTTCCCCTCTAAACTTCTCATAGTTTTATTAAATAACTGTTATAGGTCCAAAGAGGTCAAATTATCCATTTCGCACAAAAAAAAGATTAAAGTTCAAAAAGCAAATATGAATTTGTTGCAGGACTTTTATCAGAGTACTTCTTCCAGTGGTGGATAAAATGTTTTTTTAAACGCTACAAAGTAAAGAGAAATGATTACATTGTTGCTGTTGTCTGAGGTTACAGCTCACAGGCTCAGGGTTTGATCCCACATCATTTTAGATTCATCAGACACAGCATTGGTTTCAGACATTATCACAGTGCTCGTTTGACTACATCCCAGCCTCAAGCTGCCCCATAGATCCACTAATCCATATTTAGTTCACTCCGCCGTCAGGTTGAACCTGAAAGGTTTGTATGACCTCTTTTTGTCAGTAAATATGTATATTGTTTTGTCTTTTCGTCATGCTTTTGGCCAACAATAACATAATTTGGCTTGAATAATTCTTGTTATAAAGTTGTTGAAGTCGAAGAAGCTGCACCTGAAGTAGAAGGTAATTCTGCTCTTTAAATATTAGTATGCACATTGTAATTCCATCTGTTTTTGTTGCACTTTACAATATTTATATAGAAAAAGGCTAAGATTGTATGTTTCACTTGATATTCTAATAGTTGTTTTTGTAGTACTGCTTGTAGTAACATTGCTTGTGCCATCATAAATATTACATGCATACCAATTCTATATAGATAACACACTCAGTAAAAACTCATGCTTTCCATCTGCGAATTGTAGTAGTTAAACTTTTTCTTTTTTTCTCACCTCATGTACTTCTGCACCGTTCATTTACCTGTATCAAGATTAGCTTTTTTTATGTTCAGTATTTGCTAATCACGGCTGTTTGGCTGCCAACATTAGTATTTCATGAATTCAATCTAAAATAAATTTGTGAAAATCTTGACCTCTACTCAGACACAATTACTGTTTGCATGCAAGTAAAACTGAGCACAGATTATTGTCAAGATCGTAGCTCTTCGTGTATTTATTGACATTTTAGAGGTTTAAACATCTGAAACGTTTCATTTAATTTGACAATTTTTATCGCAACTTGTATACTGCATGTCCTGCTTATTTAATTTTGAGTTATCCTATATAATGTGCACCGTAAACTAATGCAATCTTTCATTATTTCACACCAACTTTTATTACCTCCTAGCTAATGACTTTCTATTATAATATATAATATCCATCTTTCAAACTTAAGTGTTTAATGGTCCAGCTCCAACAAATATGTTGTGTACACAGGTGTAAAGCAGCCTTTTGTTTTGAAATATGGCATCTCTTACATGGCACATGCTTATATTCTTTAACTTAAGTATATTTTGTCTGAATCGGTCTCCTAGGTAACATAAACTTGTTGTAGCTAAGCCATGTCGTGAATATTTACTGATGAGCTATTCTCCATTTCTTTCATTTCTGATCACCTGCCTCTTCACGTTACAAAGAGCCTGCAGAAGAAGGTAAAGCAGAGTCTCTGTTCAAACTTACATGCACGGTGTGACTAAATAACACTCCATCTCTCTGGTTTGTGCATCCCAACGTGTTTTACAGTCGCTTAGTTGGAGCCAGAAGACGTTAGTGTCGATATTTGTGGGAAAAGTAACTTTAAATCTTTTCAACTTCCCGTTATGGATTAATTTTATGTGGCGTAATGTTTTTCCTCATGCCTTCTTTTTAAATATTTATTCTGATAACGCACTTTTATGAAAGATATGGCGCCATTGTCTAAAAGTAAACACAGCTTTCATGGCTTGAAACCTCTAAGTACTTAACCCGAAGACTTTCTACTTTTCCTTCTGACAGGCAAAAAAGTTATTTTCATTTCAAAATATACAAAGTAGATGGCTTGAGTGAAACGGTATTTGCAAATGAGAGTACATTTATTTGCATTCTGCCAGCTGATGCACTAACATGTTGCTGTAGAGTCTCCTTGTTTGATCATTAGTGTAGTTTAACATGAATGTCCAAAAGAATGAAAAAATAAAGACGATAACATTTTTTTCCTGTATTTATAAATGAGTGTGATAATCCATTTTTATTTTATTATAATAGATGACTCCAAACCAAAACCAAAGTAAGAATTTTAATCTGTATACATTCACAGACTAGTGATTACCAGCTCGTTTAAAGTTCTTCTTATTCTAACCCCGATATTTTTTTTTTTTTTTTTAATAGGGCATTTGCTCCAGCTCTAGCTGTGCCAAAGATACAAGAGGGAGACAAAGTCGACTTTGATGTAAGTGATTGATTCCATTTTAAGTGACATCAAAATATAGAGACAAATTCTTGTAATGTGTCTGGAGGAATGCCAGTGTGTCTGCATGCATGAATGTTTGAGTTTGTCTAGAATCTAGTCCTTATAATATTGACTATATTATAAGGACCAAATGTCTGCTACATATTTTAGGGACCATAGTTTGTTCCTCATTGGAAATGCAGTCACTGAAGGTCCTCATAGGTATGCTAATACAAACAGTGTGTGTGTGCGTGTGTGTGTGCAGGACATCCACAGGAAGCGTCAGGAGAAGGATCTGACAGAGCTGCAGTCTCTGATCGAGGCCCACTTCATTCAGAGGAAGAATGATGAGGCGGAGCTCGTCGCTCTCGTTAACAGGATCGTAAGTCTTCCAGGAAAGCGTGCCAGATCCCCGGAGTGATGCACCGCCCAGCAAACAATTACATTGTGTGTGTGTGTGTGTGTGTGTGTGTGTGTGTGTGTGTGGGCATGAATGAGCAGGAGAAGCGTCGTACCGAGAGGGCAGAACAGCAGAGGGTCCGTGCTGAGCTGGAGAAGGAGAGGCAGATCCGTGTCGCTGTGAGTCTGCTCTAATTGTCACCACATTTCAATTCAGGACATGACCTTGCATATAATTAATAAAGAGCGTCCAAATAACAATCTGTAGTTTCACCTTGCTTCCTAAATACAATTAGGGTGTCGGGTGTGTATCACGCTGGGGAATCTTCTGAGTAATATGAAATACTAAACAGAAGGCGGATAATCTTTCCTTGAGCTTTACTCTCTTTCCCATTTCTGCTTTGACATTAATACTGACCCGTGGTGCTACAGCATGAGTGTCAGCTTACTGATGTCTTATTACACAATTGCCTTGTGCAGCTTTAATTTCAGCTCTGATGCCATAGATTTTGATCAACTTGAAGTCTTTGCCTTTGGGGGACTTTATATTTGTTATATTTTTTCTGAAAGCTGCTTTAATCAACATTTGTATAATAACAATGGATTAAATGACGGTTTAGTGTGAGGGGAGTCGCTCATTGTGATGAACCTACTCAGAATTATCAGCCAACTCACCAGCTCCCATCAGCTGATCTTCATTGCATATTTTAGCTCATCGTTTTGGTTTTGTGCCATCTTTAATGTCACTGTTGGTTCATGCTTTTTCCATTATGGTAGTTAATGGAGAATCAAGAATGCCATAATGAATTTGAATTAAGAATAGTTATTAACTACTTTACAACCCCAACTGTTCTGTAAATACCATATGAATCCTGTGACTTTGTACAAACCAGTGTACACTATATTATGATGCTTGTTGTATATTATGTATGCCTTTTTGTATTGTTCACCTGCCAAGGCACTGGGGATGAGAATGAGCTTTTAGCTATATCTGTATGATTCATCAGTTTTCAACTACTGAAATGTATGTTTATCATACACTGTTTCCGTCAAATAAACTTGTAAATACATGTATATATCTGTACCATAGGAAGAAAAGGAGAGGAAGGAGCTGGAGGAGCATCGTAAGAAGCACGATGAGGATGCCAAGAAGAAGAAAGCTCTGACAAACATGACCCATCAGTATGGTGGTGTCCAACAGAGGGTCAGTAAAATGGTGTTTCTCAGAAATAATAACATGTAAACAACCATCGCTGAGATAAATGACGGAAGACAAAGACTGTTAACGTGATCAGAAATGCAGCATGTGTGTTCGCACTTCAATGAGTAGAATCACAGATTGAGACGTTGTGGCCTCTTGATATTTTCTTTCTTGTATTCTCTCAACACATGCACTTGGCTCAATTCTCCCGCAGGATGGAAAGAAGGGAGCGAAGAAGCAGACTGAGAGAGAGAAGAAAAAGAAGATCCTGGCAGATAGAAGGAAGCCGCTCAACATCGACCATCTCAACGAGGACAAAGTGAAGTAAGGATGCTATGTTTTTACTAAGTCATCGTTCAGTTCTGTCGACGCGCTGATTTGTTTGTGAATAAACTCCGATCTACTTCCCATTCTTAGTATCGGTTTTACAGTTTTTATATGACCTTTTTAGTTTTCTGTTACTGATATACTCTGGTTTTTGCGCTAAAGGGAGAAGGCCACTGAGCTGTGGCAGTGGCTGATGACGCTGGAGGCTGAGAAGTTTGACCTCAGCGAGAAACTGAAGAAACAGAAATATGATGTAAGTACTTTCTTTGCCTCTGGGTATTCATGTGCCAATTGCCGGAAGAATGCACTTACTTTTTATACCGTCAGTGTAAAGTGAAATCTGGTTAGGAAAGTAAATGTTTTTTTATTACATTTGAAGATCGATACAACTCATGTCTGTATGTTAAATAGGAAGCTGCAACCAGATAGTTTAGCTTGGCTCTGTCTAAGCGAAATATAACATGTAAACTTGTGAGCTTTTGAAGTGCTGGTTGGCAGATTGTTACCTTTTTAATACGGAGCTAGGTTTGCTGTTTCTTGTCTTTTTGCTAAGCTGCTGGCATCAGCTATATATTTACCGCACATGAGGGTGGTATAAATCTTGTTTTATTCATTTGCAAGAAAATTAATAGGAACATGTTTTGGGGAAAAAATTATTGAAAACAAACAGGGGAGAAAAAGAACCAGACTCCATTTGGGAAATAATCTATTGAGTTGTAAACAGTTCAACCTGTATTGCACTTTCACAATTTTTGAAAAGTCCATTTCTTATAAATATAGGGATTTTAGGTTGTAATTATGTGTTAGTTTTTTTAATAAAATTAAATAAACATGGCGAAAAAGCCACAGACTACTTACAATATATTTAATATTTAACCTGATTTATTTACTATGTTAATTTTAGAGCAAGAGATGAATGCTAATGACAAACATTGCAAATACGAAAGCATAGCCGGTATGTGTAGTGTGCTTTTAAGTGCAAGGCTGTGCTGAGGGTATCTTTCTAAAATTAATGTGGCTTGATTTCCAGATCAATGTATTCCAGACCCGAATCAATGAGCAGCAGAAGTTGTGAGTAACTGTTGAGGAGTGTGATCCTCTTGGTTGTTGTGTAGCTTTGCTGTCTGTGTTGATGCCATAAAAATGTCATGGTATAGCATCTCATCGTCTTAAGGCAGAAAGCAAGATGTTGGTGTAGAATCAGCTGGTAAATGTTTACATTCTGCTTTTCAAATCAAATGTTAGGTTAAACTGGATGTATCAGATGTTATGGGCAAAGGTACAAAGGCTGCTGCTAAGAACACACACATCTGCCAGCAAATCGTGTGCTTTGCCCTTTTCTAATAGCATGTTGCCTTGCCGTTTGTTTGTTAAAGGGTAGTGTATAGTATTTGGTAGTATTCTATTAGCAGAACTGGAATGTAACATTCATAAGTGTTATTTAATCTGTATAATCACCTGAAATATGTTACCTTCTTACGTAGGGAGTTTTCTACAGTAGCTCAGAAAAGACAAACCTGGCTCTAAAGGAGGCCGCAGGTAAAACTGGAGTTAAAATGACTGATTTGTTTGATCCCACAGTGCCAAAGGAAGAGGAAAGGGCAAGGGCCGGCTGAGATAGACGCAAACACCAGCAGTTCTCCAAGGAAGCGTCTGAAAATAAGCATCACTTTGACATTAATGTATACTAACAATAAAAATGTTTGTATGCTTTAAGTTTCAAACTAGTAGATATTTTTTCTCTGAGTTTCAACCAATTGTCAGTTTAATAAAAAGCAAATGAATCGAAATCATTCAAGTGGCAACAAAATACCTCTATTTATTCTTCTGGGAACCATATTTATTCTTCTGGGAACCATACAAAGAACCAGAGTGCACCATAAATTTCACATGTAGGCAGCAATATGTAAACATAATTAAATGACTTACCGCAGCAAGCTGTTACAGTGCTCGACATTATCCACACATTTTAAATAACACATTAATAAATAAATGATTCTGATATAGTGTCAGGATGGTGGACTTTCTATACAGTACAGTGTGACAACAGTGCAAAAAATAAAGTGATGCAGTATGTACACAGGCAGGAGGACGAACATTTGTTGCAACTAAAACTTACATTTAGTGAAGTGATCCCTGCTGTTTCGTTACATTATGCCTTCTGAGGTTCCATGTTTCTGACACATGACAGCTATTCTTAAATGTCTGTTACAGATGAGATGAATAATCTTTTTTATAGAGCCCAAAGTTTAACATTAGCACAATGCTTTGTGGAGCTGCCAAAATGACATCAAAACTCTCATTTCCATGGTGGTTAACCACAGTCTGTCAAAAATGAAAAGTACTTTGCCTGCACTCTCGATTCCTCCAGGAGCGATCGGTGGCAACTGCCAATTCTAAAATCTCCTCCTGAACATGAGCTAACAGAGGCAGGGCTTTCTCATATACTCTAGACAACACCAAGCATTTTAAATAAACAATGAACTTACATTTCTTTCAGGTAGCTTGTGAGCAGGGATCAGAACATCAGCATTTTCATGGTTGCAAATCCAAACTTCATGTTCAGACATGAGGGCATGATGAGGAGATAACATGTCAGCTCCCTTTGTTGATTCTTCACCACATATGCGTTTCCCTGATCTCAGCGATAACCTGGCTGGCTTTTTGCAACGCCTGTGGACAAAACAAAATAAAAAATGTAAACGACTGGTAAAGGAAGCTCAATTCATCAAGGAGATCTCGACACTACAAGGTGGGAGTCTGTTACCTGTAGCATGTCGGCAGCCTCCTTGCGCCGCTGGGCCATGTCCTCCGATTCAGTCAGCAGGTCGTTGAGGAGGCCAGATTTATACAGCTGGCCAACAAGCTCGCTCTGGAGGCTGTCCTTCACATGGTTGACCAGGAAGTGCATCACTGCCTTCGGCACACTGCGAGGGAGAGAGGAAACAGACCAAACAGATGGTTGAGAACGAGGAGGCAAGATGGCCTGGTGATTGTTTTCTCCCCCAGATGGAGGGGCTCGAGTTTGACCCAGCAGGTGGCCGTGCCTATAGAAGTGAAAGCTAGAGTTAAATACAGTAAATGGAACAAAAAAAAAAACTCCCAACAATATGGCAAAAAAAAAAAAAACAATGTGGTAGGATGAAAAAGAGGATAAAATTAAGTCAAATCACAAACAAACTAATGTTACACAATTCATTTTGTTACCACAGGTAGTCGGTTAGTAATTGTAAGGAGTAAACGTGGTTTACAAGCTCCAACCCTAGTGTGAAAACATTTTCATGATGAAAAGGAGAGGAGATTCTATATTGTCGTTATTGTAAATAAACCCATTAAAATCTCAAAAAGCAACATTTCGTTAGTTCGTCTCTCAATACTCAGAGTTGGTTCCTACTGACATTAACAGCAGTTCTCAAATACACAGTTACATCTCTTAAAAAGGCTCAGCAATTTACTCAAATAGCTGGGCGCTGCATTTGTTGGGGACTATTTTCAAGGATTAATATCCATCTGGTGCACTTGTGAGTATTTACGACCGCAGTATTTAAAGTGGTAACGACTTAAAATAGCCTCCAATGTTTTTCGGTAATGTTTGCTGACGTCTGGTCAGGAGGGCTGTGTGCTGCAGCACATTCTGGTGGTTCTTTCAACATGTTAATATCAAAACTCGTGTTTTCCGGTGCACCTTTTTTGTTTGTTTTGATAGCCAAGCCTGCGCAGCATGGTGATTATAAGTAATTATTGCAGCATGGTAATTATTGCTCGATCAGGTCGGTGAGAAAACGTGACACTGACCAGCTAATTCTCGCAACAGCATGTGGGAAAGCAAACTCCCACTAACCCAACAACTGGCCACCGCCATCACATAAAGATGTTTAAAAAAGTTACCAACCACAATGTCTAATTTATAATAAAGAAACGTGGGTTTATCAAACGTTATTGCTGACACACGGTTCAGCAAGCATGGTGCATTTCTTCTTCCTCTGTGGTAATGTAATGCGTCCATGGTTTCGAGGCCATCAATCACTGTAGCTAGACCACATATACTGCCCCTGGTGGTTGGTCGTGATATTACACGTTTCTTTTTTTTGTTGCATGTCTATTCATTCCGTTTAAAACTCGGAATTGCTGCACAGTTGCGGAAAAGATTAGGCTATACTAACATCATTAGTATTATACTATTTGTGGAATTAGATACCAGTGGTGGCTGCATAGACTTTTGTGTTGTAAAGTCCAAAAATGAACATTTATTGAAAAAATTAGAAATGTAGTAATTTCCAAAAATTCACATCGTGTTTTTATCTAACTAAATATTCTACTTCAATTCATATTTGTTGGCGTTCAGCCTTTTAACATTGCTGTCAAAACACTGCTCCCCCACCGCACACAAAAGGGAGGCACGCACTGACAAGTTATATTCATTAAAGAAAGTTGATTTATTAAAGTTGATTTTGTTCCAAGGATTCTTTCCCTTTTTTTTTTTTAAGGTGATGATCTCATAAAATATGACTGCAGAGATTCAAAGCTTGATTCCAAAACCTCCGTAAAATCTGCCAATGTAAAGAAAGACATTCGTACAGCCCTACTAGTGAGTCAATTAATTGCTGGTTTTGGTTATTTCATAGGATTTGTTGACCATACAAAAATTTTTTTTTTAAAAAATCACCAGACTTCTCCCTTAAAGAGGAGCTAGCTGACATACCTGTCCTGTATATTCTTGCGAACGATGAGGAAGTAAGACTTGATGAGGCGCTCGATGACCTCACAGTCCCGCTGCTCACGTGACGACAGCTTCCTGGCAACCGGCACAGGCTGGAGGGAAAAGAGAGACGGTGTTTTTAAGCAATGGTTCACTGCAAAATATCTTGGGCCATGTTGACGGGCTTGCGTTTAGTTACCACATCGAGCAGGTTGACGACTCCTTTAAGTGGGCTTCCAGGTCTGGAGCCGGGAGCTTCCTCTCCTTTCTTCAGCATCCCCCTCCAGTTCCCTGTGCCGTCCTGCTCACCCTGGGGCCCTGCTGCCGGGGCCTGAGGAGCCACAACACAAGAAATATGAAGATAAACAGTCATCACACCACCAAGGCACCAAATGATTAGAACAGCGGCCTTCTCTTGTCTTTAGGGTTCACAAGGAAAGGATGGTTAGGGTATGTAGCATAATAACAATGACTGGTTCATATGCAACAGTGCAAACACAAGCCGGCACAAAGTAGATAGCTAAATACTCAAAATCGAGCATAGTACAGCCACTGACAGAATTAAATGTCATCATACTTCACTATGCTGCTTTGAGCTAAACGCTAACATCAGCATGCTTACATTCTCTAAAAGGCTGGTGTAAAGCAGGTACAATGTTTAACCCGTGAATAATCTTAGTTGAGCGTGTAAAGCTAACATCTGCCAATAAGCATTGAACACAAAGTACAGCTGAGGCTGGTGGGAATACAACAGTTCTGGCCATAAACCAAAGAATTGGACAAATTAAAAGTTTCACCTGACAAAAGGCAGTAGAGGAAAAGTTAAAGGGTTTCAAAGTTGTTACAATTCATCTGAGGGGAACATGAATGGCTGCCAAATGTTATAGCAATCCGTCCTCATGGTGGCGCTAGAGGAAAAGTCAGGGCAACAACAAAGCAAGTAGGTTTTGGCCAACTTGGGGATCATGAATGTAAAAACATTTCATGGAAATCCATTCAATAGTTGTTGTTTTTTTTACCAAAAAAAACCATTGCCATTCTCTTAAAATATGCACTTACAGAGCAAACAGGCTCGTGTAGATGATGCAGCGGTAGAACTTCCACTCTCACACAATTCCAACAAACTACAATTAGCGCAGCCGGCAACGTGTCAACTTGCAGTTTACATCCATGTATATCCAAAATATCATCACTTCATTAACAGCAGGCGCTGGTATTGTTTTCCACTTGTTTGTCTGTCCGTGTGTCTTCATGGCAAAATGTGGAGCGGGAACTACCACAGAGGAGAAGTTTTGAGTACTTTGCCAGGTGTTTATCTTTCGGTATATCTATCTGTCTGTGGACAGATTTTTATCACAGCACCGGGGCATAAAAGCAGGGAAACCAAGGTGTTAGGAGGTTGGAAAAGGAAACACAAGGAGAGGAAATCGTTTTCAGGTGGACCAACTTTGGGGACACAGACTCTGCAGGAAACACAACGGTTGTTAGTGCACACAGGCTGAGGGAGAGCAAAACAAGAGCATGGCATCCGCAGACAAAGATCACAGTGCATGCCAGCAGCCCATGCTCATCCATCCATCCATCCATGCCCCACCACCAGCCCCGCACAGAGCCAGCGAGCTGCGTACGTGCCCACCTTGGCACCGTCCATGTCGGCTCCAGACGCAGAAGGCTCGCCAGAAACCCCGGTTGGGCCAGCCGGACCTTTGCCAACAGACTAGCAGGAATATGAGAGCAGGAATGGAGAGAGAAAAAAAAAAAAAAAGAAGAAATGTGGAAAGACAGTGGAAAGGGGGTTGGCAGTCGAAAGTCATTTGAGGGGAGGAGAGGAGACTTTCTCAGAGGAGATGTGGGATAAAATTCCTCGATGGAAACTATCCGAGGCATTCGGTTCACAGATCCTCATCCTGTAGTGCTATGAGTAATTAACACAGCACAAATCCCATTTATACTCGGGACGCTGCAGACTGCAACCAAATAATAGAACACATGAGGTATTGTTATTATATTTTAAGAGGAAGGTTGTTTATTTGTACCTTATCCCTGGGCACTGCAGAGGGCAGCTCTCTCATCCGGTTTCTTCTTTGCTCCTACAAATACACATGTTGGTACAAATAATGGTTTTGTCAAAAATGTCACTGAAAAGAAGTTATCCTGCTTCTTAAAGACATTTTTGAAGTTCTACTGACTATTCTCATTAAAAATACATTTTATCATGTCACAATTTCATTTATTTTCTGTGTGTAATATATACAAATCCCATCAGCATTTTTTCATCAGTCTTTGATAACGGACAAATTATTTTGAAAATAACAGAATTGCAATTACCTAAAATAAACTTTCTGACATTCCTATGAAAGCAAAGAAAGGCCGTAATAATTTTAATCTGATAAGAAACTGAATACCGCAATTGTGACTCACTCCTAAATCACATTGAAATATTTTACTCAAGTTATTAGAATTTATGTGGTTTGAATTCCACCTTTTTAAAATTTGCAATTTGAAAAGCTAAGTTTAGGTTCCTTAAATTCAATTGGTCGATTTCTGATCTAAAAATTCAAGTCAGGTAAAAAATGAAATAGTTGGTAAATGGGATTGGTGAAATTCAGACACCAAAATAAAAGATGAAATATTGAAATTTGAACATTGTTTGTTTGGTTGTTTTGAACAACACAACGATTCAAAATATAGCAGTTTCTCTTTGCTTCCATACATTCCGATTAAATTACATGTAATACCTTTTATGTACCTAAAAATATTGACAATATTGACATTGGTTTACAAATAAACAACACCATCTCTTCCATCTTTGTTTAGCAGAAAAATGTATGCATGTTGAGTATTAGGTCTATTGCGTTATGATTACAGACCTCTATATTGTTATTCATGACCCCACAGGCATCTGCAAAGTCTGGATGTTTGGTGTTGATGTAGGCCAGCTCTATTGCAACCAAGTTATGCACCTGTGACAAGAAGAGGGGACAACTTCAGTTCAGATTCCGCTTTTCATTAAACATTGCAACCTGAAAGAAAATGACAGCAGACGATGCACAAATACAAAGAGAGAGGAATGTGATGGTACCATCTCGTTGGTGATAGGCAGTCTCTTCCTCAGGAGGGAGGTGACTACTTCCACAATGGCCTCATGCAGCTTTGGGAATCTCTGCAGCTCCTGCAGGACAAAATAATATGAATATGAATATGTGTGTGTGAAGGAAAGATCAATACCCGTGAAGATGTGAGCAGAGCTGATTACCTGTGTGCTGTAGTTGCTGCAGTGCTGGATGATCCTCTGCATCTCTTCGTGGACCAGCTCCACGCAGCGCAGACTGGGCTCCTCCAGGCGTTTCACCTGCTTCTTCACCAACAGCTCAAAGGAAATCTCGGGCACAAACAGGGATGGACGCGGGCCCTGAAGCAGGGGTAGGAGGGAGCTGCAGGTTAGCAATTATTACCCAGAGCAACTTGTGTAAAGTGAGCAACCGAATAGACTAGATCTTGAAAGAAAATGTGCTTCTGTTGCTTTACGGTGGCTCACTAAACTAACAACAACAGGAGAAACTTCAGCTGCCCTAATGATGTCACATTTATGGGATAATGCAGCAGCACTCACTGTTGCGTTCCTTATGGCTGTTAGGATGTCGATGGTACTGAGTCCTCCCAGAGGATCCACTGACTCCAATGTTCTGCCAAAAGTCTCGTGGAATATGTAACAAATTCTGGCTCCACCGCACCTGAAAAATAGCAGCGGGGGGGATATTAGCTGTGATGTGAACCCTGTGGCCTACTCTCCTGTCAGCTCTTCCTCCACAGAGGCTGTGCGTGCCTCAACTTACAAGTTGTATCATATTAAATGATGAAACCAATGCAGTTGTTTTGCCCATTTTCACTGCGCTGGATCAACAGCGCCACCCTGTGGCCGAGCGGAGGAGAGGCTCCAGTACTCACAGTTCTGCCGTCTCGATGTATTTGGCCGTGCCCTCTATGGTGTTGCAGTATTCGGTGGCGAACTTTGTGATGAGCTGGAGCAAGGTGGCACTTTGGTCTTCCACAGGTTCGCCGTAGCTGCTGAGCAGGGACTGGTACTGGGCTGCCAGGACGTTGATCCGTGTCTTCAGCTCAGGGAGGCAGTCTCGGATGTGATGCATCAGTAACCTGGCATTATGGAAGTAAAAGGGCAGAGGGTTCAGCTTTTATGCAGATATGTCAAATCATATTCCGGGCTGAGATTTGTCAAAGTAAACATCTATTGTCTAAATGAAAGACAGTTTCTCTGATGGCTGTTATTAATAACAGCGCTGCTTCTGACAGGCCAACATTACTTAAAGGGACAGTTCACACCCAAATCAAAAATATGGGAGAAAGGAAATAGTTACTACATGAAATTGCTCACAACAGTTACTGGATCATCTTGAGTAACCGGGTCATGCTTTCTGGAAAGAAACATTGCTGTAGAGTTTTTCAAATGTATTAAAGTGCCATCTATTTTCAACATATTGCAGAGAAGACAGACATCTCTACGGCCGATCTCTCCCAACACTCGGCAACTCTCCCCAAAACAATCTAGATTGATAAATAGCTCTACAGGTAAGTGGAAAAATAAGTATTTTTGATTTTGTCCTGGTAAAATGTCACTTTCATACCTATCTATATATATATATATATATATATATATATATATATATATATATATAT
>CALSBV010010890.1:2302345-2327100 GCA_943590825.1 Bovichtus diacanthus | reverse complement strand
TATATATATATATATATATATATATATATATATATATATATATCTTTGTCTTCTTCTTTGTACAGGTGTACAAACATGTACAGTTTGTCATGGTAATATTTATAATCACATTTACCTGTTCAGGGTTCTGGCCAGGTATTTGGTTCCGTTCCTGTTGGCAAGAGATGGATATTTCTTCTGCAGGAAAGCATGTTCGTCTCGAATGGCATCGGCCACTGACTTTTTATTGTTGATGTCCAGTTGGCTTCTAAATGTTTTAACACAATAAACACACCAACGTTTACTCCTGGGCAATAAACGCTATTAAAAATAAATGGGATATAAGGAAGACAATCTTATATCCATCAATATGTCATATCTTATGTTGCCTAATGTACTGAATATCATGATATCTGTTTTTGTACTTAAAAATAGCTATTGATGTTCAATAAACTGAGCTGAATTATAATGGGTTTAAAAAGGTGGCAGTTTTTATTATAGTTTGAAATCATCCCACAATGAATTCCTTTATCGTCACAAACAATAGATACTGATGTACCAGCATTAAATATGCATTATAGTAGTCTATTGAGCCTCTCATTGATATCATTAAACACGCATCTCTATTATGAGTGAGGGATTAGTTCAGTACAGTAAATATAGTTTTCCAGACCTGTTGACAACTCCAATGAGGCCCAGTTTAACAGGAATGACTCTGCCCATCAGCACGTCCATAGCATCCGTGCCGGCGTCCATCAGGTCCAGCTTGGTCACCACAGCCAGCGTCCTCCTGCCTGATGAGTCGCATTCATTCACAAAGGTCAACATCACACAAATATTTTTATGAACATGGACAATATCTTCCTTTCAGTTCTTCTTACCGTCGGGGTCGACCTCGCGGGCCACCTTGAGGGCCTCCGAGGTGGCCATGTCTGTGTTAGCCGCAGTGACAGCCAGGATGATGCAGTTGGGGTTGGAGATGTGCTTCAGGATTAGATCTTTTATCTGAAGCTCAATGTCGTTAGGCTGATCCCCCACGGGCACCTGGAGGGGTCAATACCAATTAAAAAGAAATGAGACTATTTGATTCATTAGAAAACGACAGCGGGGGGGATTTCTCAAATGAACACATGTTCACCCAGAGGAGAGGCCAGAATCAAAACCTCTATACACTTGGGCTTTGACAGCACGTGCTATAGAAGCATCAAGAACAAGTTACTAATTCCCTGCGGCCTAGAAATATCAAATCATCCACCAGACAGGGAAATTAACACAAGTTACCAGGCATATCTGGTAAATCTTGTTTTTTTTAACTGTTTTGGTGTTGTAAAACAAATTTCCCCAGGGGTACGAGATGATCAAAGCCTTGTCTGGGGAGTAGGAAGTAGCATGCGTTACCTTAGTGATTCCAGGCAGATCCACCAGCGTGAGGTTGACAACGTGAGGAGAAAATATCTTTAGATGAATGGGATCATCGCTGATCCCCTGCAGAGGGACAAGAAAAGAATAGACGTGTACTGTGTATTTAACAGCTCACTACTAAAATATGTTGAAAAAAAAAGCTTTTTGGCAGAGTATAATCTTAGTTGTCTATTTTACTGGCTTTCAGTTCTGATGATTACAACATTATAGGTCATATTTCAAATCTTCTGATGCCGTTTTTGACACTGCTGGGTGTCCACTATAGCCTGTGGTTGTGCCTTTTATGTATTAGCATTACATTTGAGCCCGAAAGGTTGGCATCCAGTTCTCAAAAAGAAATATACATGCATAGAAACCCAGAAGATTATAATGATGGCTGTTGTGAGGGTATTTTCAGAATCCTCAAAGACTCTTCTAAACATCAAGATGACAAATGTTCTGCCTTCTATACAAGAATAATGCTTTTTAATCTGTTTTCCACCAGCTCCGTCTTTGCTTTGATTAGGAGAAGAAGAAACGTGTAAAAAAAAAACAAAAAAAAAAAACTTTTTATTCAGAGAAACAGATGCTTAGCTCTGTGAGTCAAATGTAACTAGCAAGAGTTATTTTGAATGACTGCTGGAATAGTGTAAGATTCATTTATAGGGGGAGGGTCTTTATTATCCTTTACACTTCTGATGAGGTCACACAGAGGGCGTTCCCGAAGCGAGACACGCAGTAATGCTACTCAGAGAACCGTGGGAATGTAAATAACCCACAGTTTTAGAAAGCTACATGAGAGCTAATCTTTCTTTTATTTGCCCTCCTTTCAGCTTTATAGAAGCATCACCAAACCCCTTTGGGCTCAGTAGCCCAAAGCTACATGCCAAAAAATGTTGGGTGTGATTTTCCACTGTGGTCTCACATTTGATAAACATACTGCATAAGCTCTGCTGTGAAACCCAGTTTCCTCAGCTCAGGGCTGTCTCCAAAGTCAAGCCTTAACTCACATTCTCAGATTTGGAGGGGCAAGGGGGGTTGTATGCTTTCATCTCATTGAGTCTGGATCTTTTAATTGTCTGTACATATTATGTGTTAGTCACTAATTCTTGGTACGCCTGCAGCTAGCCCAGAATGTGCACCTAGTTTTATATCTGGCAAAAGAAAGAAAGAATACATTTCTCATGTACCAACCTCCCATCATGTGCTGCTACAGTAGTTAGTAATGAATTAACCCTTAAAGTGTTGTTGTTTATTTATATATGTAGCTTTAAATTAATTCCTATTGGGCTGTTTGACCCACCCGTTCCATTAGGACTCATTTTCTATTTTATTGTTTAAAACACAATTACTGGTATTCTGTTGTTTGATAATGTACAAGACTTAGCTTAACATCTCTTAATGAGTTTTATAAGGAAACTGAATTAACTACTAGACACGTTTTGTGAGACAATACATGTCATAGGTTTGTTTTCCATCAACAGCACTGACTAAATTCCTCATCTAACAGTATAGGTGTGAATCCCTTCATCCAAGTCTCACCTTATTATTCCCAGATATTCGCTCCGTTTCATTTTCAATTTCTTGCCTGATTTCTTCAAAATCAGTGAAGATCTGAAAAGGGGGAAAAAAATAACATAAAGACACGCAAAGGTCAAGGGTATTAATTAAATATTTTGTATCATAAGATTCATACCTGATTTTTTGTGTGCAGAAACTTGCCCCAGTCTTCACCTTCTCTGCCTGTGACACATAATAAAACAGTATGGGTTACAGTTGCAGCGTAGCATTGTCAAAGGAGGAAAAACACAGGTGTTAGCTATTACTACATCCAAAAACAACTACTCAGGCTAAGCAAGCACGAATAACATAAGGAAGGATGATGACAGTTACTAGTGTGGTGAATAAAACAGCTGGAATTGTGGCTTTGAGGAGGAAGAGGAAGCAGAACTAATAGGCTAATCCAGATTATTGTTAATACACATGTAAAGCACACCTTTGTGAAGGAACAGTGCTTTTTCAAACCCTGGCATCTGCAAATTATCAGACACACAGTGACAAAGACAAAACGGGTGCTTGTATACTCAGCACCAGCAAATGATATTACTTTTTTCATTACAAACACAAAAAAAACAATGAGCCTGTTCCCTACGTATGTAATTATTGGGCAAATAAAGGGAAAATATTGTGATTAAGTCTGATATGCACGAATCCAGACACAACAACGGATTGAAGCAAGATCCAAAGACAACAGTGGACTACTTCATGGGATCCTTGGTCTGAAACACTGCTGAGATTAGAGGGTTTTTTGGGTTTTACCTCCATCTTCATTTTTCCTGGCATCTCCAGGCTCTACATGGACCAGTTGTAGGATGAGAGGTCGCCGAGTAACGATGCCAGTCCCACGAGGCAGCAGGTCCCTGCCCACCAGGCTCTCCAGCACTGAGCTCTTACCACTGCTCTGGAGACACCAAACACAGAAAAAACACGAGTTAGATGAGGGATGAACCAAGGACTACATCTACTTCCTGATTTGACACACCAGCATAGCCCTGATATATATAACCCTGCTGGATCAGGGCTACAGCCAACACAGCTAATTGCACCTGTCTTCTCCTCAAGCAATAACCTGGTTTTGGCTAACAAGGGTTGTGTGTGGATGAGGCTCTTAAAATAGCACTCATTGAAGATGATCAAAATAGATTTCACTGCCACTGCAGACTTTGCAAATGAGATGTCCAGCTCACTACAGAGTGTTTTAAGCAGAGCTGCCTGTGTCTACAGAGACCTCTATGTAGCCTCGATTCATCAACGTATCTGAATGTTTATTATTATTCTACATACTGCGATATTTCTTTTAATGACGTTATCTTTAACTGTGCATGCATTACGGTAAAGCACGGTTGTCTTGCTAGCGTGACAAAATGCACACAAGTCAGAGCATTTTACCTGAGTCCCCACAACTGCTATCTGCGGCAGCTGTATGATATCCGCTCCCACTGTGTTGAATACATCTTGCAGCTTGTTTATTACGGGGATAAGAGCCTCCATGCTCGCGCTTTATGAATAAATTTAATAAAACCTAGCTAATTTCGTGATGGAGCCAAAGTCATTCAATGTCCCCCCGACACCACCATTGCAACAGCACCCACGGGACGGACGATAGATGTTGGGAGTTGTCGTTTTCCAATGGGCGAGAGCTACAGATTAGACGGGAGGAAGGACTACAGGATTTGTGCTCTGAAAAATAACGCGATAGTCGATTTTTCTCGCGCATGCGTATATGTGTTGTTGATGACGGGCTAGCTTCGTTAGCCGAGTAGATTGGTTGATTTCGTCCCACTAACTTTTAACTTAATACCAGATTTAGAGTCAGTAAATTCGTCTGCTGTTGCCAATCCTTCGTTATTCCACCATGCTACAGTTCCTGGTGAGTTTAAAAGACGTTATCGTGCATGACATCAACCTTTACAAGGACGCTAAGAGATGCGAAACTAGCGGAGCTAACTTGTTAGCATAACTTGCTGTCAAACTCTTGACGGTTTTAATAAAAACAATCTCTTCTTTACGTTTGTGAATAAAGCTACAAACTAAACATTAACCAACATTTAGCTAGCAGTTGAGTTAAACATGTCACGTCATAAAAGTCACTTAAATGATCGTTCAAATGAAACTTAGAGATGCTACTTTTATCAGTAAGTCATTTTGGCCTCAAATGACATTTGTTCTTTGTCTTCCAGGCTGGCTTCACCTTGGGAAATGTTGTTGGGATGTACCTGGCTCAAAACTACGAGGTAAGTTCATTACCGTATTTATAAACGATCCGAATTTGAATTCAACGAGTTAGCGAAGTTATCTGCTCGTCACCCTGACCTATCTCTATCACGCCCTCCGCCGGACAAACCGAGGGAGTGCGGACAGGTGCTGCACGAGCGATTCATTCACCCCAATGACGTACATACGTTGCCATTTTATTTTGTAATGTAAACCTAGTTAAAACTAATTAACTGCAATGAATCATACTTTCATGAAGGTTACAGTGTTGAGTTGTTGTTGAAAAGAGGTTGAGAGAGGTGTTGAATGAACTTTATAACCAAAAGTAGTTCTCATGTATACATGCATACACAGGGTAGGAATAATATTAAAAGCACATCTCGGTATAATGCAATACAATTCAAAGTTAAATCAACACCATTTGCAACAAAAACTGACCTTTATAACCTTCATGAAGGTAGAATGTATTCCAGGACTGTTGTATTAGACAGCATTGGTTTAAGCTAGGTGTACCTGATAAACTGACAGTACTGCTTTTTCCTGTCTAGGTTCCCAACATAGCCAAGAAAATTGACGCCTTTAAGAAAGACGTGGAGGCCAAGAAGAAGCCCCCAGAGTGAGCAAAGCGGGACCATGACGCAAGCAAGAACAGATGCACTCCGGAGAGATACTATTTATTTTACATGGCTATAATACAATGAGTGTACATTTCATAAAATGATTGATAATGTAAAATATGTAAGAGAATATTAACAGTGCCTGGAACCACATTTGTTTCTAACCTTAGTTTTATAGGCATGTTCTCATTGTAGCCTATTTTTATAAGATAAATTGCGCAAAGACTGGATTTAAAGAATATTACAACTGACTAGTGGGAACACTTTAAATCCAGTACCATGGCACAGTTGACTGGCCTTTTCTAGGATGCACTGTGGTGTTTTAGCTTGCACATTACGTTCATTATCGTCACATGAGGTGTATATTATGTTCTTTAAAGTGAATATTAATAGAGCATTCAATTACTCGCTTCTGTTGTGTTCCACAAAGCTAAAAAACATTCTTGACAAGCCTCCAGTGTACCCAACTGCCAAATCTTGACATTAATGCAAACACTATTCTGAATCATTCACTTTACAATAAAGTTGCCGTTTATGAATTTGAAAGTATTTGCCTCTTGAATGAAGTTTTACTGGCACAATTTTTTTGGACAGACAAAACAAATCCATATTTCTGCATTGCAATGGTTCCAGCAGTCAAAACTTGGTACACATAGGCAGTCAGTACACCTGTGTCCACCAGATGACGCCATTAGCAAGGCATAAATGTAACTCATTTTAATCAAAAAAGGGGAAATTAACTTAAATTTGGCAAAAAATGTAATTTACTTTTTCTTCTGTTTTGTTCCCTTTTTCTTTTTCTTTTTATTTGAATTTGGCCATCCAAAGCCTCTGAACTCCAGACAGTCCACAGCATTGTGTGAAATGTAGTAGATGTTCTCCATGGCTGCTGGGCTGAGGATGTCCACCTCTTTCTTGGTGGATTTGGCACTACACGTCTTTTTGGGTGTTTTTGGACCCCCAGTCTTCTTGGCGGGCCTAGAACAGTGGGACCTTAATTTGGTGGGCTTTGAAGAACAAAAATAAGTGGTGGTTTACTGCATTTACATTTGGTTCCTCTACTTACTATATTGAATAGTTTGATAACCTTATAGTTCATATTGCTTATGCTTTACCATGGTAAAAGATGTCAAGGTGACTTCCAATTGATGATTATTTACCCATCTGTAAAATGAGATGCGTACACAGAATGCTATAATTAACAGTAGTTCCCGTTTTTCCCAAGATAAACATGATTTAATAGCTTGGTAGCACATAAAGGGCTTTCTCTAAATGGTTTTAGAGCTTGAAATTGTCAAAGAAAATTAAATAAACATGTCTTACCAGTTTGGCACTGCTGTAAGTGGCAACTGAATGGCTTCAACTGGGACAGCGATACCCTATTTGTTTATGCCCTGTTGTCGTAGCAACAGATCAGACTCACTCATGAATGAAGGGGTTGTCCTCTCCAAGCCTGTAAATTATTTTGTTGCAGCCAAGGCCCAGCTCGGCCTAAAATACAACACGAAGCTTACAAAGAGATGAGTGCAAAAGGCAAGAGCTAAAAGAGTAAGAGTTGAATCTATAATAATTCAAATAAAAGCCAACATACATATTTGCTCCTTATTTTATTTTTTGGTGCAGTGAAATCCATCACTTGTTAAGACAATAAGTTTTCAAATACTTTGCTGTCCTCACCAAATTCTCCCGATTTAAAAAGCCCTTGCAGTCACATTGTGAAAGTTTAGTTTTGACATCACTAACATTTAAGTACATTCAGTGAATGTTAAACAGCTGAATACCATGCAGAAGCTCTTGGATCTCTCAATCATGCAATACAAATAAATATTCACAACCATAACAAGTATGCAGTCAGTATGATTATAAGAAATCCAATGTGGACCCAAGTAACTTCTCAGTTGTGAGCCAGGCACAACCCAAAATAAAAAAGGACTGTATACAAATTATATCAGACATCAAATTCAACAATCAACTGTGTGCCAATGTACTGCACATACAGCAGTAGTATGGGCATGGTATAAAAAAAAGTGTCCAATAAGACTTGGGAAAATAGCGAGAAGTGCTTTATTCAAGCAATAACAATGACTTGTGGATGTTTGTGGATCACCTGCATAGAGCCATTTTTTTCTTTAAAAAAGGCAAATTTTGGTTTAAAAAGCTTCAAGTGCCGCAACACAATAGCTTTGTTTTTAATGTAAACTGATACTTCAACCTCAATTTCAAGTTCAGTATTTGCCCTGTTGATTGGTCTGCGATAGAACCAGTTTCAGGGTTGTTGAACCCGTCTTCCTAATTAATGGAGTTACAGGTTATCAAAATCACTCTGTGGCAGTGATGCAGGAGCCAACAGACACTTTTACTGCAGAGCTCCAGGCATTTAGGCCCTTGAAGGTGACAAAAAGGGTCAAAAGGGGGCGCTAAGTAGCAGCGCTACTGTGTAGAGACGAGGTGGACTATCATGTGGATGATGCGGGAGCCGCGGGGACAGCTGCACAGGTCCATGCTCGGGTTCCTGATCTTGTCCTCCAGCAGCTGGTCCAGCTCCCAGCGCAGCTCCTTCACCAGCTCAGCCACCTGGGTAACACACATACATATATTTAGCGCTAATATTTTAAACAACAAGGTCAAAACAGCGCCAACATCTGAACCAACCTGCGCATCAGACTGTGTAGTGCTGGAAAACACTCTCAGTGGCTGTGTCATATTTACGCTCTTCATATAATTATTGGGCCGAGTCGCTTCGCCCTCCAGGCTAGCATGGAGGGAGAGAACGGAGAAATGCAGCCGCCATTCACGCTTCCTTTAAGTTGGACTTGTGTGAGTATGTCTGCAGCACAGGAGCTGCAAGGCTTACTAGTAGACATGATGGAAGTCAGCTTCTGAGACACCAGATTGTGAATCGAGGTTTGTCTCAGGGTAGTGGAGAAGAAAAGGGGGAGGAGCATGTGCAGGCCTGGGGCTTTTCTCCTCACGTGTCGAGGCGGAGCATCTTGAAGGTAAACCGTAGAGGGCGGAGCACATATGACTGAACATTCTTTTTCTTTTATTGCCAATTAAAGTGTTTTGTTTTCTATATATTTTTTTTTATTAATAACCATTTATCATAATTTAATTTTTCTACTTTAGCTTTCTGTTCATCACTATGAATACAGACGACAGACAGAATGCATAATGCCATTTTGAATATTATTTTGCTTATTACTATGTGACAACTGTAGTGAATTGTTTTCAATGGACTCCTCGTAAAAGCCTCTTAAACCTTAGTAAACAACTTTTCAAACAGCTTGTAAACTTTTTACAACATCATCCCTCATTGAGGTTTGGGACATTCTTATTAAATCATCAAAATGTCAGTGTTACAAAATTTCAAAACAAAAAAAAAAAAAAAACATTTGCAAGGACATTTAGGAATATCTGCAAAGATATTCTAAGCAGCTTTTTGCATGCGATTCTAAACTATTAAATCTTTGTTATCTTTTATCCCTGACCTGATGAGAAGCGGCAGCAAATCGGATCCATCCATCGTCGAGGGAGATGACAAACTCTCCCTTGTGCAGCTCCATGTTGACCTGCCCACCTCCAAACAGCACCAGCGCATAGACAGACACCATGCTGCAGTCCCTGATGAAGACACGACTCGTCTTCACCTTCTCGTGGTAAACCAGGTAGGGGCTGTTGTAGTGGCGAACCTGGAGCACAAAGAAGAGTCTCAAGGGGCTTGCCACTCTAACTAGCTGCTGAATACAACCGCACAGCTTTTCTCTTTTGTCTCACTGTGTAGTTCACAGATGATGGGTGCACGTGGACGCAGCCGTCGTTCTTGGTCAGGAAGCGGAGCTCGCTGGCTTTGGGCTGCATCTTCATAGCTCCTTTGCTTGTCATCTTGTAATTCCCCTGAGGAGCTCGTACCTGGAACAAAAGGATCAAACACAGGAGTGTGAAGCCAGGTAGAGTTAACGGGTATGGGATAGTTTCTGTACTTTATACACTGGCTTCAGTTTCTTATTCAAATGACAGAGAGAAATAATATACACCTGGACCACATTGGGATAGAGGGCAGCACAGAGCATGGCGGACATCAGCCGGATGTTTTCGGAGTTCAAGTTAGCCTGGAAAGGAATGACATTTATCATTATTTTTATTTTACTCAACAGACTAAAATAAGTACATGGTCCCATTCAATTTAAAATTTCAAGTGACGTGCAGTGTATACAATTTAAATAAATTCCCTATAAAATGACCCAAATAGGGATACTGATATTTTAAAGTGTACACCAGCACTACAAGTGTGTGAGTGCGTTACCTCGGGGCCGGTGGCTTCCAGAACACCGTCGGTGCCTTTAGAGCACATGCGCTCGATAATCCTGGCCCTCAGTCCCTCCTTGATGAAGCCAATGTCAGACAGCAGCTCAGCAAATTGCCTCTTCAGACTGGCGATCTCCTGCACAGGTCCCAAAAGACATTTTTAAAGAAATTTATGACTTTGGGAAAACAATTATTTAACTTTTTTTTGTTACACAATTGTAGAAGAAAATGGAAGAGGCGCTGCGGACAGCTCTGCCCTCACCTGTAAGCCGCGCCAGGACAGAAAGTTCTCCCTGCAGTAAAGGAAGCCGGCCTGGTTGCCATTCTTTGCAGCACAGCACCATCCCTGCAAGAGGGAAAATCCATCACATCTATCATTTGATCATTTAAAAAGCTACGTCAACATTCTTAGCTCCTCGAGTATCAGCAGCTAAAGATACCAATCCGATAGCGTATTTCCCCCTCTTACAACTAAGCAGTTAATACATTTGTATCGAACATCATGAAACAAATATTCTATTCCCCTAAATAAAGAAATACATAGCCCACAACATGATTCAGTTATACAATACTGCAGCTTCTTTTTATTCAAACTTTTTCCACGCACAGAACTTTTTAACCATTAAAAATTTAATTTGAAGTAAAACTGTGCAAAGGTTTTAGTCTGAGTATTTAGAATAACAAAAGGAATTATAGTTCCAGTGTAAAATACTTGATATAACTCAACTATTAATGTGGAAAATGCCTCAATGACAGTTGTTGACACTGACAGATAGTTTAGGCTAAATGATCATCTCGGATTATACTTTTTCTCCTTTCTGATATCCGATCCAGTGACTTTGGCCAGTATTCGACTGATATATTACACATATACAGTAAATACTGTTTTTGCGTAGATTTCACACCAAGATAAGTCCAATCAATACCTTGTATGCCTGTAACAAAGCTAGATGATCACTACTGGCCAAGGCAAAGGCCAGTTTCTTCTCATTGGCTTCCTCTCGCTTATCCCATGGAGACACCTGTAAAACAGACAAAGGACCAAATATCAAAAGTGTTTCTATAGAAGATGATGAATAATAATCATTGTTAAAAAAAAGTAGCTCAAGTAGCTGGTTAAGTGATGCAAGCGGATTCTTACAAATGGTGATTTGAAGGCCAGACTGGCAGCGATGGTGAGTGCTGGGTCGAGGCAGCGAAAGATGGCACCAAACAGCATGAGTTTCCCGATGCGCACGTCGACGGGCAGGCAGGCCAGGTGGTAGCCCAGAGGGGTAAGTTTCTCATCTGCAGTTAGAGCTCCGAGGTCCTGCAGGCGCTGCTTGGCTGCATCCAAGCTTTCCATAGCCGGGGGCTCGATGAGCCGAGAGAAAACTGACTCAAGCATCCGCTCAGCAAACACGTCCAGGATCTTGATTCTGTCGGAGAGAGGGTGGAATGGTAAATACTAGTATTGGGAAATATTGTTTTGTAGTTTAAATCCAACATTGTCCTGACCATTTTCCCCATTAAACCAGTTCCCCCTGCCTTTCGAAGCATAAATCCCAATATTCATGTCATAGATAAACCTCCAGAATTTGCATTTACAGAAGGTAAAAAAAAAAAAAAAAAAAAAGAAGGTTGGCATTGTGCAAAGAGCAAACAGATGGATGTACCGGAGGCAGAGCTGCTCGAGAGGCACTCTCTGGATCTCAGGCAGCTGTTGCTCAGCCAGCTGGTGTTGGAAGCAGTGGCTGGTGAAGAGGTGGAAGCAGACCCCCGAAGCCACACGGCCTGCTCGCCCCTTCCTCTGCAGAGCGTTGGCCCGAGAAACCCAGGAGTCCTCCAGGCTTTCCATGCTTTTAGTTGCATCGTACCTGAAAATATAACCAATGAGAAATGTAGATTTTAAAATAGGTTTTACAATATTCTATCTTTAATAAATCAGGTATATAAGCAGATTATAAAACAACTGTATGTCAGATTGTGTGTGGCAACAAAAAATGTGGAACAATTCACAGCCATTGTTCTCTAAAATGCACATATTTACATACAGTTTATCCAAAGAATAAACATAATATCTGTTCATTATAGCTAAACATGAGGCTACTACCTTTTTTCCTTCATCTTGCCAGAGTCGATGACATATACCACATCGTCAATGGTTACTGAGGTCTCGGCGATGTTGGTGGAGATGATAATCTTTGTGACACCCTCTGGGGGCCGGCTGAAGACTGCCTGCTGCTCCTCATTGGACAAGGTTGAGTGGAGTGGGTACACCTCACACCTAACCGGGGGAAATACATCTACGTTAGTTGGTAGCATTTGACTAGTAGAGTGTTTACCCACTGACTATGACCATTTGATAAAAAAATAAATAAAAAAGTTTTAGCAATATCACACACAAAAACATTTAGTAAAATATAAAAAAAATAATGAATTTGTAACATAAACCACAAATAATTTTACCGACATGCATCAACAGCATCAGGGTTTTCCCGTTTTTGGATAACATTTTTATAAAGTGATAGAAGAGAGTGGACTTTTACTTTTACTGGACCTGCATAAAAAAATAAAATCAATGGAGTGTACTTTTAAGTATAACCAAAACATCTCCTGTGACTTACAGGTTTTTTTCCATCTTATTATGAACTAGGTCTCTCACCATTATATGTGCTAATTAGCTATTTATTTAACTTATTTAGTAATGATTTCTACTTCTGTCACAATGTAATGGTCTTCTTGCTGCCATGTAACAAACCTTTAAAAAAATAAATAATCTAAAAACACAAATGTATAAAAAGAAAAGTGATGAATAGCCCGAGGATTTGGAAGAAACAAAGCACTGATTAAAAAAGTGCATTTGTGAAAATGATGTAGTCAAGGATCATGTCTATATTTTTTGGTTTTAAAAAGGCATAAAAACAATTCAGGTTTGCACCGGAAAGGAGAACATGTTTTAAATAAATAGCACAGGGCGTGAATATGAACACGAACAATAACAGGAACTGAAGTGGCTACAATCATACACAGGTTTAGACACAGACCTGGTTGCGCCCCTGTTGTTGAACATTCTGTTGGACTTGAGCTGCTCGTACAGCATCTTGATCTCTGCCAGGCCTGGCAAAAACACAAGCACTGCACCTGGATACAGAAACCAAAAGTTTACACCAACATAATCTAAAGTCCAGACTCAAACTTCCAAAGAGTCTTGAATTCTCACAGGGGTGGCTCTTACCTGGAGGGTAGTTGTGTTTTCCATCTACAATCCACTCCAGCAGGCTTTCCACCAGGTCCATGTTGATCTTGTCCAGGTCCATTGAAGCAATAGTCTTCAGCACAGACTTCTTAGTATCTAAAACAAAACAAAATGTAACATTCAAACAATAACAGGCAGCAACACTTTATATGACAGTTTTAAAACCCATAAAACAGATCAGTCCAGTTCCAGATACTTGTTCTTAACTCACCTTTGTATCTGACTGTGAGATCCTGCAGGCTGAGCTGCTGGTCTGGAATGGAGTCTTTGACAAAGTCCTTCTTACAGAGAGACATGAAGTTCCACATGTCGTCACCCAAGTCGTCCACCATGTCCCTTGGCTCTAATTTGCTGCCTCGTCCACTTGTGGAAGACATATTCTGTTTCCCTGAGCGCATGTAAGGGCTGCCATCCTCAATGACATAGCTGGGCAAATAAATAAAATAGACTTGAGTTGACTACTGAGACACTGCAAGTATTCAAAAGTTAACTACATCCTTACAAACGAGACGATAAGAAAACAAAAAGTTTGGTTAAATATTTGAAGTAGAATGTATTTACCGGGATTTAGCGATGGCATCTTCAAGAAAAAACTGGTCGACGGGAAAAGTACGACCTGAAATGAAAGAAAAGAGTGGGGGAAAAAAACAACATATGGAATGGAAGATCTAAGTTGAACATGTGTTATGCATATCTAAAACCAAAATACCTCGAGTGGTTAATTACCTGGTATGTGGATAGTGGGACAGTCATAAAAATACTCGGAGAAGAGGTTGGCATTAAGTGTTGCACTCATAAGAATGATCTTCAGGTCTGGCCTCTGCATGATCAGGTCTTTTAATACCAACAACAGGAAGTCACTGACAAAGACAAGATGAAATAGCCAAGAAGTTACAAAGAAGTGAATATTATTTGCCCATTTGAGAAAGTAATGTCTGAGATTGACAAAATTACAAAAGCTATTAAAAGGGGAGACACTACAGGTAAATAGGGTAAAACATATGTGATATGTGAAAAATGACCAGTAAAAACCTTGAGAATAGAGATAGGAATGAAACTGGAAAGGTTTGGTGTATGTAACTGCTACTGGCGTGGAGATTTCTGGCTCAGAGTATGAAACTTTCCCAGTTGACTACTTAAATTAAGACATTTTCTTATTTTGTATAAAAAGGTTTTCTGAAATGTTATGTTTTGAGAGTGATCTGCATAATCTCACCTCTCCTCTGTTCGCTCGTGCACTTCATCCACAATGACGTGCGTGACGCCTTTGAGGTCTGCCTCGCTCTCTAGTCTCCTCAGTAACACGCCTGTGGTGCAGTACAGCAGTCTGGTGGCAGATGTCTAACAAAGAGACAAGTTGGAGATAGGCATTATTTTTCCAATATAAAACTACATATGCTAAACATATTCAAGTCCTATCCCTAAATTGCAAAAGCTGATGGCTTGAAATCCTGCATGTAGATGTCTAGATGTGGATGTCAAATGTGGCCGTACCCGAACAGTCTCGAGGCGGATCTGGTAGCCCACTGAGTTGCCTAGAGACTCTGCACGCTCCTGTGCCACTCTCTGGGCCACAGAGATGGCAGAGATGCGGCGTGGCTGAGTACAGATGATGTTGACCACCTGCTCTGCCGGTCCACCTAACGAGGCGTCCAGAATGAACTGAGGGATCTGAGTGGTCTTACCACACCTGCAGAGATGAATAGAAAAATTAACATTAAACAATATCATATCTGTTACAGAGAGGTATGGAGGTAATAGCTTCTTGATATCTACAAGATATTTGCTGCATTTACAACTGTCCAGCATCTTTATTGGGTTTTTAAATAATGTATTTCTACATATTCTTTATTGATGTGAGAATCAGAAAAACGCAAGAAAAAAATAGATGTTCAACAAGAGAGGAAAGGGTCATTAGGGACTAAATAGTCATATTTCTAGGTGAGACACAGGGGAGAGTTTGGGCTATTTTGCTTCCATAACAGGGTCTTCTTTGAGACTAGTGTAAAGAAATCAAAAATAAACATTTAAGTGTTTATTTTACTAACTGTCGATTTGCATCCGTTAATTCCTCCCAAAATCACCAAAAGTTAGCATTAGATAATGGCAGTATCTCCGAAGCCCTATAGATGGCGCTCTGAGGCCCACCAGTGGGCCAAATGTTTGAGAATGACTGATATAGGGTATAAAATTTAGATTAAGTCCCTTGATAATCACATAGTAAGAAAGTACCAGAAAGTAACAGCACAGGCAATTTACAATATATAAAGCCTCTTTGAATGTTCCATACACCCTTGTCTATAACTAAATCACATTTGTTTAAATATCATTTCCCCCATTTGAGTCCTTGTTTATGCTGAGACACACCCAGTCATCCCGCTGACAACAAGCACCTGGCACCGGTCTAACAGGTCCAGGATGTTTTCTTTTTCCTTCCAAGCCGGCAGTTTCCTCCTCTGCTCCAACATGGACCTGAAACGCCCAGATGACTGAGTGAACAGAGGGATGGAAGAACAGCAATCAGTTAAAATACATACATCGTGTTGGATAGGACAAAATGTAAAGGATCCGTCTTCTTTTACCTGCTTCTTCTTAAACTCTCTGCACAGCTTGCCATTTTCTTTCTGCAGGTTGTCTATCTTCAGGTTGTGCTTATTCACCATCTTCTTCCTCAGGTTAACATAACTCTCGCTCTCGACTGGAACCGCCTCACCCTCATCGTCCTCATCTCTCTCATCCAGCTCCTCTTCCTCTCCCTCCTCTTTCACTGTAAAGACAGAGGTGGGTTTTTAACTTGTATAAATGTAAAATACAGTGTTGAGCTCTATTTGGTGAAAATAGGGAAAATTGACTTGTTGACTCACAATCTATGGGTCTCTGGTTGGTAGGTGGAGCAGTCCTTCTGCTGTTGGTGCAACTATTGGTACTACTACTCCTGCTTTCCTCAGAAGCATTGCTTCGCACGCTCTTATTCTTTGCCATAGCAAGAGAGGGTGAAGGAAGCACCACAACAGGGGGTGGCGTGCTGTATTTGTGATGACTGACAGCCAGCAGTTCCTTCATGGTAGTTTCATCCTCACACAAGGTGATCAGAGTGAAAACGACCGGCTCATTGCTTTTTGCTGCGGCCAACGCTTCTCCGAACAATCTTTCAGTCACACTGAGCCTCCCTGCAGCCCCAAAAGACTCGTCGGTGGTGCTAAAGGCAACTACCGGTGCCTGAAATGGGTAACGGTTTCCCTTGGGGAAACGCACCTCTAGTTCATACTCCGCAGGAGAATTGCTGGTGAAGCCAGGCTGGCTCGGGCCCTGCAGGTCTGGGGAACCAGCCCCGGATCTCACTTTAGTGGGGAGCTGGTGCTTAAACTTGCATTTGTCCCCAAAGCGACAGCCTTGCCCTTTCATGTAGAATCGACAGACATCTCGTATGTTAACGGCTCCTCCACCACCTCGACTCCCGACTTGACTGCCATTCTTGGCAGCGTTGTCTGAGAGGAGTGAGAGGTCCAGGGTTACTGTCCAGACTGTATTGGCAATGCGCTCGCTGAAGCGCTCACCGTAAATGGCAGCAAGAGCCAGGGATTCCTCTTGCCTTTGGCTCAAACACTCATCCATAGGCACCACTTCAAGGCCATCAGGGGAAACTGCTTTCTGGCCGTAGCGCTCACCGAAAACCTGGTAGAGGAGCTGTTCCAAAGTGGACCCGAATTCCCCTCCACCAGACTCCAATGCCCGCTTGCCACGCTCCCTGTCAAACCCATACCTACACAAAAGGAAAGATGAGCAAACAAAGAGTTAGAAGTAAATATGTCAGCATGTCAGAAAATAGCAAACAATGTTCATCCCAGTTTCCTAAGGTCCAAGGTGATGTCTTTAAATGTCTTGTTTTGTTAGTCCAAAACTCAAAGATATTCAGTTTAATGTGATTTAAAAAGAGAAAAGCAGGAAATCTGCTTATTTGGGAGGCTGAAAACTGCATTATCTGACATTTTTGCGTGACAAATTACTTAGAATTACATTTTGACTTAATTAAATCAGTCAAAACAGTTGACGATCGATTTTGTGACAAGGGAAATATTCAGTGAGTCACTCTCTTAGCTGTATCTCCTCCTAATATTCACTGATGTTAGGTTCCTGACAGCACAGCAGCAAACACACTGGCTTTAGATGAAATACAGGATAACTCCAAAATAAACAAATCTGTGCATCACCTGCAGAGTTTTCCAATGGCAAATAAGGAGATGACAGGTTCAGGGGTGGGCCGTTCGTCATCAGACTCCGACAGATATACTGGGCTCTCTGCCCTCTCCACAGGCTCATCATTAGTGGCCCAAAACTGGCCTTCGTCACGGTGGTCCAATTCATCGAATTCCTCCTCATCCTCTTCTCCTCCCGAATAATCTGAACCAGATTCACTGAGGCAGATAGGATGATACGAGTTCATGTGGACTTGCAGTAAAAAAACATCACTTCATTGACACATTTTCTAGCGTTCCAATTCTCTTTAAAACAGATATTTGACATACATTTAGTAGAATGTACTTACTCATATTGCTCATCAAAGTCCTGGGTCTGTAGATTCCGCAGCAGCTCCTTGAGTTGCTCTTGGTTCTCATTAGTCATGAAGATCCTCTGCAAGGGCATGGTGCTCATCTCCGGCCTGATGCAGTCAGCTGGCTTTGGGCTCGTTCGTGTCCTCGCCAGGGACCTTGGGAGAGCCTTGCTGCTGCTGCTGCTTTTCCCATTTCCTCTGCCGTCCCTGTCTCGATCTCTACCCCCCCTTCCTCGACCTCCATCCCTGCCGCCTCCAGTGGCAGCACCACGGCCGCCACCACGGCTGCCACCACGGCTGCCACCACGGCCGCCGCTACCGCCTCGTCCTTTGCCAGGTCTGGAGGCAAAGCCAGGTCATCAGCGAGAGAGAGACGGAGAGGGGAACAGGGGAGATGAGGGTGAAAGAGGAAATTGGCAGGAAATGAGCACACTGTGATAAACGTTTGAATCTGATAATTAGTTCCTTCACTTCACATACCTGCTGGGACGAGAGGGTCCAAAATCAAGACTGAAATCATCGCCATCATCATAGAAGCAAGCTCCTCCTTTCTTACTTCCACCACCACCACCTCCTCCTCCTCCACCACCTCTTGGCTTGCTAAACCTCCCCCCTCCTCTGTTTGGCTTCCCACCTCTTCTCCTTGCATTCATTTCTCTATGGAAAAAAACCCATACATTAACAGTTTTATCAGAGATAATTTATTTTTTAAGCAATCTAGTTTCAAAATCTCACCAACATATCGTGGATTGGTTCAAATACACAGCTGTTATCATACAGTATACTCACCTCCGATTAGCGTCCTTTCATAGTAGCAACGAATCTGTGAAGAGACATGAAATGCACCGTTTGAATAAATCTTCTCAGCCCTGGGAGTATTCAAAAAATCCTGGATATTACAGAGAGAGAGCTGCTAGTAGAGCCGGGACAGAGCAGGCAGCTACTGTACATCCACTGCAGTGCACGGAGTCGCACATCGCTGTGGGGTGGGTGGCTCGTTGTGGCACTTCAGCTCAAGTGCGAGCAATGAGACTGTGACTGACACGAACAGCGCTAGTGGCTACAATTATGCAATCAAACGGAGCATGCTGACTTAACAACACAACCAATGCAATGTCCATTTAACTCCACGCCTGGCTGGCTGACAATGTGCTTAGTTAGCAAGCTATAAAAGAACATGTAGTTGGTTTCGGCAATAACGTGTTAGGGTGTCGTGTAGTGTGGCACGTCAGTAAATAAAGTCTTCAGCTAGCTAACAAGCTAACAGCTAGCAAGCTCCCTCCTCAATTCTAATTTAACAGCTAGCAGAGAGAAGCTTTCTCACAAGTCAAGCCGAGAGGTTTAAATGTTTAAGAACATAAAAACAAGAACATATATCATAAGCGATAAACGACATACGTACTTGAAAAACTTTACTTTCATAACTAGTATGGACAAACCTGAGACTGCTGTTTCGACCGGTTCCGAGCACCGGTAGCCTGCATCTCTTTCATTGGTCGAAACTCAGAGTTCAAAGTTTCTTTTCCGGTGTCCGGTAACAGAAAACTGCATAATAATGAAATGTATTATTTTAAGCAGTATCTGTAGGTTGTTGGATTAAATTCAAGTCGACGTTTATTGAGCTCAACTACATTTTCATGAAAGTAGTAACGATATAAATAAAAAATAAAAACACGAGCTGGTAAAACGTCTACTGCGCCAAATCTTGTAACCATGGCAACCGCAGTTTCCTTCGGACTGCTTGCGCCACAGACACCAGTCTCGTGTGAGGGTGAACAGGTGAACACATACAGCTCGAAGTTTGCTTGTGTTTTTGACTTCACACATTCAATACACAGCGTTTCCTGTCGGAGTCTGACAACCATCTGCCAGCCGGGGAAGCTGTCACACATGTCTGGTGGGGTGTGATTGTGCATCGTGTTTAATAACAGCCAGAACACACTCGACTCCTTCTGTATGTCCTGTCTGCTCTCTTATTCTGTATCATTTCCATTTCCTTTCAGACAATAAGGAAAGTGATTATTCAAAAACTCAAGGTAAATATCCAAGTTTTTATACCTGCATATGTTGTATAATCATCTGACAGATAAGTTGCTTGAGGTTACTTAAGATGTGTTTTTGTTTACAGGGGAAGGACCTATAAAGGTGTCCTACATTTTCCCCAATGGGGACAAATATGGTGAGTCATAATTAATAATACAGATACAGATTTACAGTCCAGCTACATATGTGTGTGTTAACATCTCTGCTCTTCTCCACAGAGGGGGAGTGCAGCAGGTCTGCATCAGGGGTGATGATGAGGAGCGGTACTGGGAAACACACCTCAGCAGGTGGCGTCATATACATTGGAGAGTGGCTTGAAGATAAAGTATGCATTTACTTTTCTAATGTTTGTTACCAAAGACTGTATGGTTGTATTTGCTATGTGGTCATGGGCATATAAGACAATGGGCCCCTGGGCACAGTCATGCCAAAGGCCCCACCGCCTCTCCGGCAAAGGAGACACACAAACTTTATAGTTGTTAAGACTCTTGTTGATGTTTTCTGTCTCTTTGTAGTCATTTGATGTCTCTTTGTAGTTGTTTTGTATCTCTTTGTAGTCTTTTGTGTTTCTTTGTAGTAATTCTATGTTTTGTGCTCACTTTGAGTGACATTTTGTAGGTGAAGGACAGAGGGGCTCGGACAGTTTGGGCCTCTGGGCCTGCGCCTGGTAGGCCCGTTCAGGAGTCAATCTATGTCTGTGGTTATTCTTGGGATTGCATGCTCTCTCTCTCTCTCTCTCTCTCTCCCTCACAGATGCATGGCAGAGGGACTCTGCATCATACCTCTGGAGCACTCTATGAAGGAGAATTCAAAGACAACATGTACCATGGCACGGGAACATATACCTTCCCAGATGGCTCTACTTATAAGGGTCACTTTCACAAGAACAGGTAAAAGGCACTTGCACTTACTGTGTTTTAATGTTAACTTTAATGTTTTCTGAAAATATCCATGTGCTGTAGGAGTTCCCAAATGATTATAATGTAGGGCTGTGTCTAATTGATATGCAGTGTTGTACATATTAGCCCCTTGAACCATAACATTCCCAATATTTCCTTTAAATTTCAAAGTTGTATAAAACATTTTATTCAATATAAATCATTTTTTTTTGTTGGGAAATATTCAGACCCAAGACGGGATGTTTTATTGTTTAGTTTTACCTATACAATTTTATCAAATGTAACATTTGTGTGTTCTAGGTTGGAGGGAGACGGGGCGTTCACGAACACACAGGGACTGGTATGGACGGGGGAGTTCCATGGCAAAGCAGCACTGGGCCTGAAAATGCAGCACAACATTTAGGCAAAAACAAGCATTATTGTACTGCAAAACACTGCATTATATTTTATACATTAAAATTAAACTCCATTAGAAGAGACTCATGATCTAAATATGTGTCTTTGTGGTTGAGATAAATATATTTGCTGTCCTAAATGCTGACAGACCCACACACCCATGTATTTCTGTGTATTGATTGATCAATATCCATGCGTACGTCATGTCTCCTGCCTAGAGTCACTCTCAGCTGTTTCTCCTGCTTTTCTTGTCGCGGTGCTCCGACACAGCAAGTGTCTCTTTGTTTGAGCTTCAATTCACTCAGAAAATGTCAAACTGTGGTTATTTTTTCTGGCCCCTTGTCACTTTTTTGTAGCCGTAAGAGGAGAGATGAATTACATGCGGCACTTAACAGAAATCCAACCAGTTTGCCGCAGACTTCATTTTGTGTGTGAAGCAGCTGCACCACTCCCTCTGCTAATAAACAACCACTTCACAAACAATCACAACTGTTCAACATTGTTTAATAAGCATCTCTGATATTGTACTTTGTCATTCTATTGAATAATGCCTCTATGGATCTGTAATTGCACATACCCCAGAACAAATTCAGTGTTGAGTATTTATCTAGACTATATGGAAATGTGTGTAACAAAAACACAGATACTGAAGTAACATCCATACAATGCTAAACACTTCTGATAAAATACTGTACCAAGGAACAGCTACTTTCATTGATTGTACAATTTTCAGGTAGAAAATAACATTTTTGTATTGCAAACCTTCAGTGGTGATTTGAATGAAAAATATGATCATGGAGGCAACAACGATGAAATAAAAATAGAAAATAATGGCACTGAAATTTGGCACAAGATACAAAAAAATACATCCGGACTTGAAATGTCGCTGACATAAATACAAACTCAGGATGAGTTATTGTGTTTGGTGAAAATGTACAGCCTGCGCAGTAAATGTTGTGCTTCAGGTGTTATTTTCATACAAGAGCGTGATGATAAATGTGTATTCATCACTACAGGTAAAGAGCTAGATGATGGCAAGGAAGCTTTTAAAATTTTTACAATATATTATCTCCATAAACCTGAGAATCTATTAAGTACATAATATTATTTTTATAAGAGAAGAAAAAAAAAAACAACCTCCCTTATAATGCAGAACTCTGTGACTTTGAGAGGGAAAAGGTACACTTTTCTAATTGTGCTGGAAACATCATTAGACAAAAAAAGCCATTCCAAATACTAAATTTAAATGTGACCAGGTACAAAACAGTGGCCATGCACATTTCCACAGAGAAGCACAACATTATTTTTCTATACAGAGCTAATAAATGACTGCCCGCCTTGACCCGTCGAGGCAAGTAGATAACAATCTTAACCAAGCGAGAGTGATATGACAGAAAGGTGACCATGCTTTTTTGTTTTCTGTGCTTCAGTTTCAGACATTTCCAGGAAACACTCCAGAGCTCTCAACTCCGGAGCCCCGCTTTAGGTAGTTGGACGTAAAAGGAACAGATAAGGTACAGTGAAGACGAATAAGAAAAAACAGCACCATTTTTTCTGACAGCTGTGTTCTTCCAAGCAAGGGTGGCAAAGTGCTCACCAAGGCCACCACCGAGGAGGACAGTGGTTTACATATTGTGCTGTTGGTCAGGCAGGTAGAGGGACAGTCGGCGGGGTGAAGCAGGGAGTCACAATTGTTAATTATTCGGATCATTGCCCAGGATGGTTCCACAGAAAAGCTCAGGGAAGTGGCTTTTTACCCCATCAGCCACAAGGGGCAACGATGAGCCCCTTCCACACTCGAAAATTAACGTGAGATTTATGCTTGAGGTGTTTTCAAACAGTATTCAAAATTTTAAAAGAAAAAAAACTACTAGGGTGAAGACTTAAATGGTGTTTTTTTTTTTTTGGCAAATGCACGTCTGGTTCACCTTCTCCATGGGACCATAACAGGTCTTAGGTTCGATATGTGAACACAAATAAATCCTGGATGACATCAGTGATTACTGATTTGGTTCTGCGATTCCTAGATTTGAAGTTCCTACGATATCTGTAATAGTAAGGATTCTATATAATATTTCCATGTACTGTTTTTTTCTTTCTGCACCCACATACTTTTTACATTCACAAACAAGCCCATACACTTACAGCTGGTTTATTTCTTCTTCTTTTCTTTTTGGTGACATATAATGTGAGATCACTATGTCATTAGTGGAAATAGCTCCCACTTCTACATTTGGACTATCAAAATGACCCTGTGGTTTGTTTCCAAAAGGCTTTTCCTTTTCTAGAAAATACATAAGAAAAACTTTTAAATCCATCAACTACAACCCCATACCTACAGTAGGCATTGTGTTAAAATAGAAAAGACATGAACTGATTAGAAATCATGTAAATTTACCTCTTAATTGGAAAAAAGAAAAAATGTTTAACCACATTGATACAAATAAATAGGAAAACATCACAAAGGAGTCTAAAAAAAGCACCAACATTTTAAAAAGGGGGACATATAAATTGACAAAGTGGTGACGATATTTTTTTTTTTGGGGGGGGGGGCAGTATAACTGGCCGAAACAGTCTCCTGCTACTTCTTATTAGCTGCTACCTCTGCTCTTGCCTGTTACGTCCATGTGTGTTCACAGTAGTCATAGGCACATGTTAACGTCAAGTGTGTGTCTGTGTGTGTCTGTGTGTGTGGCATCTATTGGTGCCGAGCTCACAGTAGGAACCTCCATTCGTTCCTCAAATTTGCTCCATTTTACCCTTCATCTTCCATGTTCTCCCATCACTGCTTAGCCTGGCAGGGGGGCTTCTCCATCTCCAGCTTCTTTCTCTTCACCCTCCCCCATCCCTCCATCACAGATGTGAAGTACAACCCCCATCCCTTCCTGCTCCTCTCCTTGGACTCTCCTCGAACACCTTAAAACCACTCCGACAGGCTCGTATGTGACCTCTCTCCCACCCCCCCACTCCCTTCTTCCTCCTCCCTCCATCATGGATTCTGCAGCAGCCCCTCCCACTGGATCGGCTGGGAGAAGACCTCTCTCTCCAGCCACATCTCGTAGCTGTAGTGAAAGTCCTCGGGCAGCTCCACGCGCTGGCCCAGCACGCTCTGCAGGCAGTTGTCGACGGGCGCAAAGTCCCCGTTCTTGTTCTTGTCGTAGCGGCGGCTGTTGAACTTCTCGATGCTCTCCCTCAGGGCGCACTCCTCCGCCTGGAAGTCCCAGGGGCGTGCGTCGATATCTGGGATGAGGAGGGGGGGGGTATTTGATCAATGTTTGAATGTTCACAGTCAGGCAGTGCACCTTAAATCTATCCTTTTCTAATTTTTTCTTCCATTTCCTACCTTATTCTCTCCCTGTTTTTCCTTCTATCCATCCTTCTCTCTAGCACTCATGGTGATGGATCACTTGTTCTCTCGTGAGGGACAGTGACCCTGAAAAGTCCCCCTTTCTCTGTTGCTATGGTAACACAATCCAGGCCAATGGGTGTTGGAGCATTGTATTTCACACACACACACACACACACACACACACACACACACACACACACAC
>CALSBV010010890.1:2252681-2286061 GCA_943590825.1 Bovichtus diacanthus | reverse complement strand
CACACACACACACACACACACACACACACACACACACACACACACACCTCTGTGCTCTATCTCTGTAAAACAGCAGCCAAAGAAGCTCTCATCTAATCCTGCTATTCATTGCCGCTCAGCTTGGAGAGGAGGTGACAGATGAAGAGGATGATGCTCGTCTCGCTGTCTTTTTCTAGACCAAATGGAAAGATGCCACAGTGCCTTGAGACCTTTAGGGCTTCTTGCCTATTCTCAGAATGATATTTGTGGTATGTTAGACAATATCATCACTCCAAAAACCTGCCTCAATTGCAACCAAATGCACCATATTGCGGAACATTTACAACAAATCATGATTCTTTTTCTCTTTTTTGGAATATTTGACCTAAAACGTGATTATTTCTACACAAGACAGTGTGACTCACAATATCAACAACTCATGCTGGAAAAGCTTCATTGTTCTTGATAACCAAATATTATTCACCATCATTATATGTGGAGATAGTCATTCTTTGAACAGCTTAAAAGAGCAGAGCTTTGATGTGGCTGGTCACCCTCGCCTCACAGAGGTCGGCTTAAAAAATTTTAAAAAACCCACAGCAGCACACTGAAGAGCTTGTTTTGCACTTCAGAGATGAGAAAATGGAGCAGAATTCAACACATCACTTTTACAACTTTTAGTGTGGAGTTGGGAAATGCACCAGAGCAGGAAAATTCTTTCATGATCACTGCTGCGATGTCAGATTAGTAAAATAACAATTTTATAATCCTGGGGGGGGTTGACTTCATGGGAATTCAGTGGAAGGAAAAAGTATAGAAGAGTAAGCTGAAGTGCAAATTTTAGGGCACCGCCCAACTCTTAATGTGAATACACCTTCACTCATTTACAATTCCCTTGAACACACATTTGATCATATGTGTACTGTGTCATTTTGTTTAGTTAACCTTCACCATCTCACTACTGTTATCAAGCACTTAAGTGGGCCCAACAGGGACATTCAGAGCTACACAAAAGGACTCCGTCCTGTTCTGTCAGTCAACAGCAGTCAGACTGTCAAGGTCTTTGTGATAAACAACACCACTGGCAGTAGACTTCAGTGTGTTTTCCAAGACTACTTTGCTGTGCCTTATCAGTGTGTGCATTTGTGAAACCCCACTGCGTATAGCTCAGTTTTCACCCTTCACATGAGCAGGGAACGACACACCTGGTAATCTAAACACATTAAAGGATGTGCAATCCTCCCACACACAGACAGACACAGTACCATGGCTCCTGAAGTCCTCCTCAAAGTAGTCTCTGTTCAGGGCAAACTCTGGCTCCTCTGTGTAGCTGTAGAGCTCTGTGGACAGAATATAAGAGAATTAGAGCTGAAATGATTAGTCAATGAATCGATTAGACAGAAAATAATTGGCAATTATTTTTGTTAATCCATTTATCATTTAAATAATGCTGCAAGCAAGAATCTGTAATGGTTCTCTGATCACAGCCTAAAGGATTTGCTGCTTTTCTTGGTGTTTTTCCACAATTTTCAGACATTTTATAGATCAGTGGTGAATCAATTAATCCAAAAGTAATCAACACATTACTGGATAATGACACAAACAGACAGGCTCCTGTCTCCTCAGTGGTGATCTCATCTGTTTCTTGCACAGTCCAATGATTCGTCACGCTGCCATGCTTCTCCTGCTGTTCTGAGAGCAGTCGTCACTCCTCGACCCTGAGGAGCTGTCGCTGTGACTGTCTGTCTGTTTGTGTTTGCCAATGTGACTAACTGTCAGCTGCCACTTGCCATTTACCAGGAGGACAATCATCTTGACTTTAAATCAATGCTGTTTTTTGGTGCTGAAGAGGAATCCAAATTATACACTTGAAATAAACTAAACTACAATCAGAAACATCAGTCAGCATTGTTGAATTCAATTGATGCATCTTTGGGCATTTATAATTTAAGCTCAAAATCACACATGAGCCGTCACCAGATACTGAAACAATTTGAATAAATAATCATAGTTCTTTTGATTACGCATAACATTAGCCATTAAATGTGTCCTATGTCTGGAAAATATGTCAGGGCCAGAAGATTTGTTCTGTGCCTTCAGCAGTGTGTCAGCGTATTGTCTTCTTTTTATGAATAACACTGTAACATAAAACAGCTGAAAAAAACGTGAGGGATGCAGATGCTGAATTTTATTTTCCCATCAATAGCACATTGTAGTCTGTATGCTAAGTAGAAACAGAGGTGTTGCTGCAGGAATTCTGTGGAGAAAATTAAGTGAACTATTCACAACATTAGCTGCAAGTCTGACTCGCAAAAAAGACAGGTTCAAGCAAGTAACCCGGCCGGACGTGTGTATGAAGGTACATGACAAACCAGATTTACAAATAGCAGTTTGTGTTCCAACAGGACTGAGTCTGCTAGCTGTGCTTTAAACTACATGCTCCTGTCAGCATCCGAACATGCTCACAAAAACAATGATAACATGCTGGTACTAAGTAGGTGTCATGTTTCATGTTTTTCATTCCGATTCACGGGGTGGATACACAAATTATATTTCACAGTCGTTAACATTATGAGACAGGGCATTAGTGCTGCATTCATGTGGTATCAAAATAATGAGAAAAAATAAGTTCCCAACTGGGAAAATTCACGTGAAAGCTCCCTCAAGTCGGAAACACTAATTGGAAAGTCGGCGAAAATGTTTGTAGCAACAACTTTAAGCTCACAAACACAGTCTAAAGAAAGACTTTGCAATTTGGGGGAGGAGATCATCAGAGGAGCACGTGAATGCACCATTTGCCTTGGCGGAAGTCTGTGTTCTCCGAGTGCCATGCCAGTTATGTTAGATCTTAGTTTAGCGTGTTAGCATGCTAACATTTTCTAGGGAACGTGTCATTGGTTTTACAGATATTTGGTCATAAACTAAAATGTTGTACGATTTTGACCTGATGGTGGCGCTAGAGGAAAAAGTCAAGGGATCAAGTCAATAGGATTCACCCTCTGGGTATCATGAACGTCTGCACAAAATTCCATGACAATCCATTGGATATTTGTTGAGATATTTAAGCCTGGACCTAAGTGGTTGACCATCATCGCCATCACCACTAGAACCATGTGGCCAGCATGACTAAAAGGACACCCCTCATGAGAAAACTAGATTTTAAAAAACAATATGTAGCAGACATGGGATCAGAATCACAAATACTTATCTTATATTACATACATTTATTTACCAAGATCACATCTTATCATTCTAACAAAGAGTAAGTACATTGAATGCTACTGTATGAGAGAAGCAAATGAGCTGCAAGCTTTTGTTGCACTTATCCAGGACATAAAGGTTCATTCTCTCATCATTTTAAAGAAAAGTCTGGTGTTTAGTAACATGTCAGTCTTACCTGAAAGCTCAGCAGTCAGTGCATCGGTGTCTCCATACTCAAACTCCAGGTTGGGAGACTCCATGGAGCTCTGTGAAGAACAAAACACACATGAGCTTATAGTACGACACTGATCGCAGCTAATACTCAAACATACTGCAGGCTACACCTACCACTACTCCGTACTCCATTTGCAGTCACACACTCCACACATCACCCACGCACACGCTTCAGGCTCGTTCACAGTTTTGTTTCATCAGGTTGATTAGTCATTTACATTTTTTCTCTCAGATCTCACTCACAATTACAGATGCTCTCTGTGGGCACACAGCTTGGATTAGACTGATTGAACAATTAAAAAGGATGCTCTCCCTGACAAAGATCCAGATGCTCGGGTGGAGCAATACACTGCAAAGAGGAAGGAGTGAGGAAAGAGAGGGCGCAGGAGTCAACACGGCCCCTCGTTTCAGAGCAGATTAGCTGTATGTATGCAGTAGAGGAGCTCTGACTTTAGCCTCACCCTGTGATAAGCACGAGACAGACTGCATATATTAAGTTTCTATGAACACTGTTACCGGCTACACGCTACCGCACAAATGCTTGCTGCAAAGGAATTTGTCCCTCCAAAATAGAGAAGCATATCATGATATTATTAAGAACCTTGAGAGTGTAGCCTGCTTATGATTAACGCCTGGGACAAACAGAAGCTTAATAATAGTACGAGAATTAGTCTGGTGACTGGAACATTATCATCTCTTTGTCTTTTTTGGGTAAAAGATGTGAACTGATTAAATTTCTCTACAGGGACGATTAAAAATTAATTTTATGTTAATGAGAATTATATATTTTTTTAAAAACTCTGGGCTCAAAGCTACGAGTGTTAGATGTGATTAACCCTGTGAAAAGTGCCGCAGGGCCAGGACTGTAAATAAAGACATGCTGTGAGTCAGCTATCCCGGTTTAACAACTCCACGTGCTGCATGTAACCGTCTCCTATAAATACCTGCTGCAACCAAGTCAGCAGGAACTGAAATATACACAACGTCAGCCGGCAGTTTGTTTATGACACAGAGCCAAAGCAATGAGATTTGATGTCATTACTGCACTTGTAAACCAGGAAATGAGATCCACTTTGGGAGCGCAGTTGATTCAACAAAATTACCCACAAGTCTGAGTGGGAGTGAATGAAGTCTGTGGGTGCTTGGTGCTGCCTCACTTTTACAATCGGCAACCAGTGCTGAAAATCACCATGAAATCAAATGAAGCGGCATTTTATTGTGGAAGCGAAAACACTTTGCTTGTTTTGTTTTTGTTTTGTTTTTTTACACAATTTCTCCACCCATAAAATTCCAGTGCATTTAGAAAACTGAAGTACCATAATGTCACTTAAAAATCTAAATATCATCTTTAGTCTCCTCTTCAAGTCCCTTCAGCTTCATACGCTACACATAAATATCACCAGTACGTTGTGTTGTTTATGGCATGTATATAACTGCTTAATATTGATTTGATCCAGCGGCAAGAGGCCTATTAGTGACGCCAGTCTCAGGGCTAGCATATTTTTATTTATTTAGTACATTACAATATCATGGGAATTAATTGTTTAACTCACTTCTGATACTGTGCAACCAATGGCAATGAACAACCAGCTCTATTAGAAAGCCCTCTGCCTTTATATGAGCAACAACATCAGGTATACGAAGGCTATTAGACTTTGTTGTGTGATATTTGTGCCGCAGGCAGCTATTCCAACACCAACATTAATGCACTGCTGCACAATCCCTTCCCATTTATCCTGCTATCACACAGATCTTATCCATAACACCATTCTTTTTCATTTCATTTTCAACCTAAACAAAACAACAACTAATGATGATATCACCAATTATCAAAATAACACATTTAGCAGACAGGGAAGGTCTAATGAATTACACTAATGGTTTGCATTACGGGGAAAAAATCTAGCATTTTTAAGCTTGACCGATACTGAGGATTAAAAGTTATGATCGCTCATCAACTGAATTGCTGAAGTACTTTAAATATTTAAGCAACATTTATATGATTCTAAAGAAATCCAGTTAATTTTTTTTGGATGAATTGTTTGATCATTTATTCTTTTATGTGTCAGATAATTGTGATAATGTTCCATCACAATATGTCAGAGGTGACATCTTCAAATTGCTTATTTTGTCAAACCAACAGATCACAACCCGAGATATTCAATTTACACCTATATAAAAACAGCAAAAAGCACATGAGGCATTATCTTATTAAATATGTGCCAATTTGCATACATTGGATATAGCCAGATTGTTTCATTGTGTCGAAATGTTTTTTACAGCGGGAATTTTGGATTTCTCTTTGTATCACTCCATAAAACAGCCATAAAATGTTTTTAAGAATAAAGTGTTACATAAATCAGCTATGAATGATATATGACCCCCTCTGCAAAAACCTCCAGAATATAGAGGAATGAAACTGGAAAGTTTGGTGCATGTAAGCTGCGAGAGTGGAGATTTCTGCCTCAGAGTCTGAGAAAAACACATTTTATGAAAATGGCCTTGAAAAAGATATGCATTGTAAAATTCCATACATTTTGAAAAAGAGTGCAAATAAATAGGGTAACTAACAGATATCACCATGAAACTTCCCCAGTTGATTAATTACATTAAGACAATCATTTTTTGCGTTATAATTTTTCTGAAATGTTATGTTTAAATATGCAAATGAGGCAAACAGTAAAAGTAAAACAAAGTCCTGAATGTGAATTTTGGATGTTTTCTTTCCACGAGTCTGAAAGAACCCACGTCATGTAAGCAAAATAGCCCAAACTCACAAAATTGACCAGTGCTTTCGCCTTAAACATGATTACATGGTTAGTCAATTACTATTGCATTAATTGACTAATCAAACAAGCGCCCGCCTCCACCAGCCATCTGGTGTTGTGGGAGACACAAAATAAATAAGCTTATAAAATAAGCACCCTGAATTGAGACACACCTCGTTCCAAAGCCAACTGAGATAATTCTTTAATTCCTGTGAGCATCAACACAGGAAAACCCTGCCTGTCTCTCTCTGAGCTTCTTCTGCTTCTTCTCTCTCCATCATTTTCTCACCCGGTCTCCCCTCTCTGCCTCCGGCTGATAACGAAAGCCGTCCTCTCTCCAAACTGGCACCGCTTCTGTGCTCCCACACCAGTGTGCAAACACTGGGCACAATGTCAAGGCAGGCCACCCCCACCAACATATGCCACACAGACAGGAGACGACTGCTCTACCCAGCACAGATGACGGACAACTTATACACATGAATGAATCTGATTGGAAGTCAACTTCAGAGACAGAGTGCAGTGGCCAGGGAGTATCAGCATGAACTCAACATGGACGTTAAGTGCTTTCAACATCCATGTCATTTACCCCCCCACACACACCATGAGCAACCCCCCTCCCAGAATGATGAATATGCTCTAATTCTTTCAAAACCATTCAATGTGATCAAGTGACACACGCACACGCACACGCACACACACACACACACACACACACACACACACACACACACACACACACACACACACACACACACACACACACACACACAGGGGGGTGACTGGATTGATTTTTAGCCTGGACGACAGCTTTGACTGCTTAACTTCTCTGATGCATCTGAGCTGAGCAACCCAGGAATGAAAACACATCTTCTTCTGATTTTTTCATGAGGGGATGAATTATAGCTGCACAAAAAAAAAGAAAAGAAAAGAGGCATCATCAGACTGAATACGAGCTGCTTTCGTGATTAGAGAACGGAGAAGACTTACAGGTCTGTATTTCAGAAGGAGGCTGAACTGAATCTGAAAATCACATCAGGTCTGTTTGTAAACTGGTATGTCTCAGCCTCCAGAAACGAAATCTCGTTGTTTGCAGATTAAACAATAATGCAAATAGTGTTGCCCTAAATTCAAGTACAGTAACTGCTTTTTTTAAAGAAGCAAATCATGCTCCTAAAAACATATGTCCACCACATGTCACCAGAGGCCAAAGTCAAGTCTTAAATTAGTCACTTAATATGATCCATTATAATATAAAGTGACCAGCATTTTGATCTTCGCCAAGCCTCTACCTGCACATGTGTACTATGAGCAGGCACATTCATTAATGACTTTAAAGTAGACTGTCAAAATGTCTCTGGTTTTAGCCATCAGATCAATGAGGTAAAGGACAGAAGCCAATGTCAACTATGAAAGATACGGATATTAGAATTCATGGGAGATTTACCACACGAGAATAACTATTAAATGATTCTTACATTCAGATATATGTTTGGTAGTGGCGGTGTGGTCCTGGCAGTCACATTCCACCACCTGCATTCTCCACGTTGAGTCCCACTGTAGGATTACTGCTGGGTTATTTATAGGAGCCGGTTGCCAAAATAACACCTCGGTGTCTGCCTGCCTGCCTGTCTGCCTGCTTTCCAGCCAAGACATCGACTCGCTGCATGGAAAAGGACATTCAGCTGGTCTGAAAGCTCCCCAGCAACAACACGCGCACACACACACACACACACAGACACATATATATATATATATACACACACACACACGCGCGCGCACACGCCGCTCCAGTGCGCTACTATACCATAACGCGGTAGTATCCGACTGTACACAAACACCTCTCCAATTTACCTCCGACTCCTTCTGCTGATCCTTGAACACATCTTTCCCTTTCGGCCTCTGTCTGTCGCCGTTATCGTTAAGGTTATTAATGATAGGTACCTCCATGTCCTCCGCCTGCATCTTTCACGGTCGGCGCGGATCACTTCCTCCTCCGCGGATAGTGCATACCGGTCCGGTGGAGAGCTGAGACTGCACCGCGCCAGTTGGAGCACCGGCTCCTGAGCCCAAGTTGAGGATCTCCTCCTCCCGCGGCTGCTACTCCCCCTGACTGTTTGGTTCGCTGTCCCTGGGCGCCCCGAGAAGGCGGGGTTAGAGAGTCAACATCAGAGGGGACCACATGAAAGTAAAACGAGGTGGTGTTTACACAGGGTCAGGCATAAGTGGATACACCTCTTATCAAAATAATTGCCAGGGTTAAATGTTCGTAACTCGATGTCACCCTGGACATTTGGCCTGAAAGTGTTTTCTGTAAAACATGATCCTCTAAATATCAACATGGTAATATTATAAATAGCCTATGTTAGAAAGATCTAGGCCGGCAGATGTATAAGACTATAAAGGGCGAGAGGTAAAGATTTTAACACACAAACATATTCCTAGTTTTGCAGTCAAGATCTGTAAATTAATGTTAATGCTAAAATTACAAACGCTGGACTATTTACATATTTCTTGTGAATCCCTTCTTGTGATGGCAACTCGAATGGGAGACTGCCCTCTAACAGGGACAACTACAGAAAGTGCATTACAGAATGCAAATGGTTTGAAAGCTATGGCTGAAGAAATTCAGAAAACAGGCTTTTATTTCACTAAAATAATCTAAAATTAAAAAAAGTATTATAACTTTAAGGGTGGTAATGTTTTTCCCTGCCTGGCCCGAACACAAACAAGTTGATATGGAAAATTGAAGTTTAAAAAGTAAGTAAGTTAAAAAGGTACCTACTCCAGATGCCAGAAGAAAAATACCAACCACCAAACATTCACCAGCTTCGGCTGATGGATGATTTTTCCCACCAGTTGTGGCTCAAACTGAATTAACATTAAACATGATTTTCTCCTTGGTAATAAAACATCTAGCAGTACAATCTGCTGTCAGTGCTGACATCAGTTCATGTGGGTGCCTCCTTATTTCTACAACTCTGCCAGTTTAAATGGTTAGATGGACGTGGAGGTGGAGGTGGAGGTGCCCCCCCCCCTGCAGCCACTGCACCTCCTGTCACCCTCCCTTCAGAGGAGCAAGTGAATTATTGATATGTGGAGGTGGGGGTTAGTGTGTAGGTGGCCAACAGTCCTACCTACCAACAAACACAAACCCCTGACTGAAAAACCACTTAGGAGGACATGATTGGATCGTACAGTTGAACGTAGGCATGAGCTTCAGGACGAACGTGGCCACATGGCAGGGCAGCGGGGGGGACAAGTTCATGATTAAATAATTATTCACTGCTGGTGAAATCAGGTTGTTTTTTTATAGAAGTAACCATATTGTTAAAAAATGTATTTCTGTGGTTTGTTTGGTGATGATGTGATGATTTTATTGTGACCATTAACAACACAGTTTTTCATAATAGATAAAAGCAAGAACACCATTTTCTTACAAAAAAAAAAGGAAAAATGCATTAGAAATTGTATTTTTGACTTTTAAAGGAGTTCTCCAGCAAAGCACTACCAAACAAGTTGGGGCGGTCAAAATCAAAGCAGCAGGGACACGTTTCACATTGACTCCTGATTTACAAAAGACATTGTACAACTATTTTACAGCCTCAGAATTACTTCACACGAGGAGATTTATCTTGTTTCAAACTTATGCTCTACTGAAACGCACAGGAATTCTCTTTGAAATAATAATTTAAAAAAAACAACTAAATATTTCCTTAAAATCCCAAATTCTACAAATAAGCTTGCACACTGCTGGGCTCCAATGTCCACTTATTTACTCTTTACTTATTTATGAAATCTGGTAGAGACATACTTTGGGAAAGTATCTTACAGTACACCTTTGACCTTTTTTTTTTTTAGATCACATGAAAAAAATCACAGGAACATGATTTTAACAAAACATGAAACCAAACAAATCCCTAACATTTTTTTTTTTTTTTAACACTGCATTGGTGTGCACTTCTTTGATATTACTTTGATATTCAACTTATGAGTTTGTACTTCATTATGTTCCTTGTAGTTACTAAGATACAATACAGCCATTTTCTTTCACTACATTTAGTCTTTAGGCACATGGGACTAAATTATAATGAAATATATATTAAAAAAATTAATTTAAAAAAACAGTAGTCCCATGTGCCCAAAGACTATATATAGTGTAAGAATAACTCACTTTTCTGCCAAACGGTTTGACTGATTTCATTTTTTTTTTGAAGGAAATTAAGGAAAAATGTCAGTTGCGGTGCACAAATTGGATAATTTTGTGGTGCGGATTTGTGTGTCAAGAATAAATGAAGGATCCCAGCCAGCTGTTGATGGCAGAGATGTCCCTGTCTGTCCGCTGCTGGCTCAGATGAGATCACTGAGGCTGTGACAGACCTCAGCAGCTGCACACATGGGCTCCTCTTCCCCCAGCACACAAACACAACTACTGAGAAATCAGACTGCAACAACACGCATCAAACGCCTACGTAAGTGGGTGATTATGTGTTGAAAAGGAGTCAAATTAAGGAAATACACAAAAAGTGGTTACAATTTTTTTTTTTTTTTACATCTTTATTCAGTAAGATTACAGAATGTTTTAAATTATTGCTCATCATCTACCATTATCACTTGCAATATTAAAACAGAGTTTTTTTTCTTTATTCGACAACTTAAAACATGTTTGAGAATTAGGCCAGTTTTCACTGTATGAGGATTTACAACAATAAATACAGGAGTGGATTCTTCTTTTACCTTCCTATACTTTTAAAGGTTGCATATCTGTATATAGTTTATATATACAGATACGATGCTGGTGTCTTCCCCTGACCACCCGTCTGACAAAACAAAAAAATGGTTTCTCCCCCTAACGCACAGGCCAGGATCCTGAGGCAGCTGTTAACAAAAAGGAACCACGGCCAACAAAAAAGGATGTGTACAAACACGGAAAGACATTTAGACACACATGTCATCATTATAGTCACCTCAGCTTTCTCTCAAGACAACAGGTTTTAGAGCACATGTCGCACTACGATTACAGGGGATTCTCAACAGCACAGGGAGACAGAAATGCACAAACATTGTCAGGGAACAAAGACACTGAAGTTGTGTGCTGTGACAGTGTAGGCGTCATTATGCGGTGGCGTAGGTTCATTTTAGAGGTTCCCACGCACCTTTACATTTTTTTTTTTTTTATTTCTTTCGACTTTAATTGGCTTTTTACCAAATTTAGAAAGGAATAGTTTGACATTTTGGGAAATACAGTTATACACTTTCTTGTTGCGACGTAAATAAGAAAAAAAGGTCGGCCCACATAGGTAGCTGGGGCTAGCCGCTGGTTAGCTTAGCTGGAAGACTGGAAACGTGGGGAAACGGCAAGCCTGGCTCTGTCCAATGGTAACAAACTCACCTATCAGCACCTTTAAAGCTCAATGATTAACATGTCTTTTGTTTCAATTTTACAAAACAGACTTTTACCTTCATGCTAATATAAGCCAACTGGCTGATGGCTCCAGCAACATATTTATACGAGAGGTGAGTGGTGGACATTTTCACAACTCTCCGCATCGAAGAAAATAAGGATATTTAAAAAATGTCGAAATATTCCTTCAAAGACTTTTGTTGTTATTAAACATTATGTGATGATATTACTCCTGTCACACAACAACAAAATTGCTTCAACTTTTACATATTTGTATTTTGAATGAGCAAAGCTGGTCAATAAAAAAGATTTTTGTGCCATTTCCTCCAGTTCAAATTCTCAGACCTGGATAATGAGGAACTGTATTCGTGTGTTTAAGCATTTGATCCCTCTCTGTGAGAGTAGAGCTGGCAGCGTCTCCCAGCAAGTCAGCGGACAATCTGATTGGTTCAGGTGCCGAGCCAGTTTAGCGGCGGGCGGGTGCACTTGGCTGTCAGTTGAAATGACTGTCAGGACTTTCTAATATGCACCGTCAGGTCAGCTGGGGAGGATCTAAGCCTTTCAGGTGGGGAAGAAAAACAAAAAAATTCCAGGGATAGCAAGCAGACTGTTGAGATCTTTTTAAAAAAAAAAAAAAAAAAAAAAAAAAAAAAAAAAGGGGGGGGGGGGGGGGGATATTACCTTTACAGGCAAATGCACAAGGATTTGCAGAGAAGGTAAATGTGCTTCTTGGATGGAAAGAAAATAAATCATGGTGGAATTCAGATCCCAGATTTGAATTTTTAAGATGAACTTTATCTGCGAGTACCAAAGAGTTGTGGTGTGCATGGTAAACACTGTACATCTTAAAAACACCATTCTTTTCAATGAGGACCTGATTGAAGATATCTGTTTAAGTACCGGCCAGGCAGCGACTTGCTGCTCATTTGGTATCTCTGTAAATATTTTCTGTCACAGTATTCAAAGTGAGGGCTTAAGTACATTTATTACACTTATCATCAGAACACTTAATTGCTTATCTTTATGACATATGTTGATTTATTTCCAAAAGTAATGATATTAGATGGCGCAGGAGAGAAAAAGATAGAAAAATCTTAATTTTCAATATAAATATCTAAATATACAGTATGTAATGATCCGACAACCTGCCATGCTTCTAATACAGTATAGTTTTTCTTGTTAAAGCAAAAGACTAAATGAAAAGGTTAGCTCTCATAAGCTTGAAATACTTCCCATTACTTCAACACTGGTGCCATGTGAGCAGAAGGAAGCAGAGAAAGAAGCAGCCAATGAGATGTTTTCACTGTGGCTTCGAGTGACAGGTGGGAAGACTGAGAAACACTAAGAAAGTTATGACAAAACTACAGGCTGATCCGAAGGGACAGAACGCATAAAAAAATGTTTAAAAACAAACAACGGTGAATCTCAATGAAATGATCAAATAAAAAGACATGATATGATTGGACCCTGAGATCCCGCCTAACCCCCGCCCACTCGGTCTAAACCCCGCCCTCGCAATATTACGCAAGAGAAAAACAAAAACATAATCACAGGTAGAAAAGAAAAGACAAAAAGAGGACAGGAAAAAGTGTCCGTCACTAAATCTTCAACGGTCATCTTCATTCACACAGATTTTTTTTTTTATATCAAGTTTTTTTTTTTTTTTTTATATAGTATATATATCTTTTTAGCATCAATAATTTCTTTAATAGTTAAACAATAAAAGATCTGGCAATGGGAAGGGGGGGGGGGGGATGGAGGATTTACATACAACTCGACACACAAATGAGTGTCTAAAGAGAAAGAGATATTGGTGGTGAAACGGAAGTGAAACATCTTGCAGAAGAAGATGTCGCGGAGCGAGCTAGTGGCAAATGGCAGGAGCAGCTCCACAGATTTATAGTTAATATTATCGTTATTGTTGTCGAGCGTAAATAAATAAAACGGCTGCAATAAGAGCAGGGAAAGCCACGCCCCTCCGCCCCGCCCTTCCCCCTCAGGCTCAGTCAGAGCTTCTACCCCCCCACCCCCCCGAATATAAAGCAGGTGTGTTGACTGTTCTGTCCTCCTCCTCTTCTCCCACTATGAGTCTGTGCCAATCATGGAGTATTTGTATTTATTCAGTCCAACCCAGACACTGGTTTAATACCTTAGGTAGAAAAAGAAAAAAAGCACGAAAGTTAGGATGACAGATGCAGTAAATATAAAATGTGTTGCTACAACCTGACTACAAATCCCAACAAAACATGCATGAATCTTACAGTTTACAGTACAATTACAGGATTATCTCCTGAAGCTATGGCGGCCTATTAGGGCCATTGTATGTAAAAAATAAAATAAATGATGGAGCTGGGGAGGGGGGAAATATTTGGAGAAAAAAACCCAGAGTGCCCAAGTGATGTAGTTTCTTGACAAAAAAACAACAACTATTAAAAGACAATTTTTTAGTTAGTTAGTTTTTTAGACTTATCTTGTGTAAATATGTAAGTTTAATCTAACTGAATTTCTGAAGGGTTTCTCCTCACACAAAATTCAGACATTTTTTTTCTTCTCGTAAATTGAACACATTCATCTCAGTGGATAGCAACGTTTTTATCTCGTAAATGTACTACTTTAGTCTTGGAAATTGTGGGGTTTTTCTCGGAATATTACCCCCCCTCCTTCGGCTCCTTATTTTCTTCTTTTACCTACAATGGCCCCGATACACCATCGTATGAACCACCTACAGGCCTGTCAAAATAAGAATGCCATGGTAAAGTGTTTCCATACCTATAGTAGTTTGGCTTAAAGGGTCCGTTCTTGTTCAAGCCCAGATACTTGGCCTGCTCATCACTCAGCTCTGTAAGATGTGCGTCAAACGTAGGGAGATGTAGGCTGGCCACATACTCATCTGGAGGGCGAGAGAGGAGGAACATGTTAACATTCATCAGGCGCCTGCGGCGGATTAATCATTCCAATGAGAAAAGGCAGAGGGAGGCTCCGGGATCTTCTCCCATCTCCTTTGCCTCTGCACTGTCTTCTATCTTCCTCCTCATCTACTTCCTTCTCCTCATCCTCCTTTGTGTCTCTACTTCCTTTCCTTCCTCATCTCAGCCCTTCCTTCCATTGCATCAGTGTGTGCTGTGGTGGCAGCAGCTGTCACTGACAGGGTGACCTACATTTGGCTCCCTGTTTTTATTTACTATGCATGTGCTCTGCTCTAACTCACCGAAGAAACGCTAAAATATCTGACGGCAAGCGCTACAGACATGCAGGCACGCGCGCACACACAGACTCATTCCACTGTGAATGATAAGCTATGCAGGGAGATGACTGGACGGAACAGATGAGACTGACTGTGTTGTCTAAAGGGATAAATGCAATATGCCTGCAGGCTCTCTGCTGGGGCAAAAACAAACTCTCTGTAATTACTTCCTGCTTGGTGGCTACTTAAGTACCAAACGGGGTTATTTTGAACCTCCATGGCCTGACATCTTGTCGTGCATTCTGCAGTCTTTGTGCGTCACCATAACACATTCTGAACAGACAAAAAATATCTTACCCATCTTCTTGGGAAGCAGGTAAACATCCTGTTTGTAGCGTCCCTCTGGGGCATTGTACAGCTCTATCAGAGCCAGCGCCTGGGCAGACACACACAAGTGTTACTCAGACACAGACAGACACACACAACTTCCTGCGTCAACATTTTCAAAGTGAAAACGATGCATGTAAAATATAAATCTAAATCATGTGCAACAATGTAAATGAGACAGATATTGATCCAGTGTTTTACCTGGGTGGTGGCGGTGATGGAGAGCACAAAGGTGGGCACAGTGGAGCAGCTGAGGTTCAGCAGACGACCCTGTAGAGGAAGAAGCAATACAAGAGAACAAAGTGTCAGTCTGGGTGGGATGATGTTAGAAAAGAGAAATCTATTTCAGGTCCCATACAAATATCTTCAGGCCCTTTGCTTTTTGACATTTTATCTGCAACCGTTTGTTTTCTCTCATTTTCCTTCTGACAGTTACTGCTGTGCAACTTATAGTAAGATAGATATTATGCTTTGCCCAAAAAAGTAAACTGGAGCTGCTGTCTGAGAAGCTGCATTGCAGTGAGGGGATTTTTGAGATCCTGTTGTTGCAGAAGATGAGGTATTAGTATGTACAACTGAAACACTGCAGCTAGGAGGAAGGGGGAACCGAGAAATGTTGTAAGGTAAAAGCAGAATTAAAACTGTTAAAAAGGTTTTCATGTCCAGTGCACACAAATCACATGACTCATTGAAACGCAAACCTTTACGGAAGTGTAGTAGGGCCAGGCATAAGGGCTGTATGCGCCAACGCTGGTTAGTAGTAACCTTTCAACTTTATTCTCAAGCTTTTTACTTTATTCTCAAAATGCAAAAAAAAAAAAAAAACTAATCTAATCCCATGCTCTTTTAAGATGATGGGTGTTTTTAATCGAGGAAGAAGCTTTCGTTTCTTTACAGCTGAGCTCGCCTTCTTTTTGGCCCGTCTCTCTCTCTCTCTGGTTTAGCAATGGAGCCAAGCACAGATCATGAACTTGTCTAAATAAATGTACGAGTGTATAGTATTACTTTGTAAAACAAAGTTATGAAACAAAAAAGGAATGAAAAAGCTCTTCTTCTGAAACTCTAAAGAAAACCAGCTAGCAAAAATTCTCTTTGTTTCAGAGATATTGAATGATGATGTTAAGATGATGCATCACTTCTTTAAATAGATGACATTATTTGGAACACGAAGGCCTGGCAGGTTGTCTGTCACGCCCCGATAGACTGCTCTCATTCTGTCACGGCTTGTAACAGACACACACACAGTCCCAACCTGCAATGTGTATATGCAGGGTTGTGTGTGTGTGCGTATTGTGTCCGCATGATCTCCATCTACAACTTAACTTGTTGACGAAATTTAATAAATAGCCTCAACATCCAACTAGGAATTTAAAATTCTTCTACTCGTGTGTTCTTTTAAAGTCCTCTGAGTAAGTGTGTGTGTGTATGCCGAAGTGTGTACCTCAGCCAGCAGCACTATCCTCTTGCCATCGGGCCAGATGACGTGGTCCACCTGAGAGCGCACCCTCTCCCAGGTCAGTTCTGGAGTCCGCAGGCTCGCCTACGGGAGGAGCACAACATCATGAGCAGTCATTTGTTTTTGGTGCCATTTGTTCCTCGTCTTCTTCCACTTCTTATTTCTGTTGGTCTGAGCTGTCACAGATCTATCATCACGGGCCAGAAGCTGAGTCAGCGCGCTTGGACTTTTCCAGGACTTAAGTACTTTAAGAAGTGAGTCATGACTTCCTCTAGTGTCTGAACTACTTCCTTGATTGAAACGGACATTCCTCTTATATTTTTTCTATTCCTAGCACTTCCGTCTCACTCTTTCTAGAATACAATTAAATCACAATGACCCTCATCCTTGTGCTCTATATTATTGGTTGCTATTAATTCCTGTGAATTTATTGTACAATCACTGTAAGACACTGCATGTGCACACGAGGAGTAAAAAGCCTAAATGCACTTCATAACTAAATCGGTTCCATGAACAACATGAAGCAGTGGGATCATAACCTTCATTAAGGGTTGTAAAAGATAGCAGTAAAATATGCTAATAGTTGCATTTTTCCGAGGGAAAAGCTTAATTCTGACCACGACAGTTTACTTTACATCAACCCCTCTAACTCAAGCGAAGCTGTCAGTTACCGTGACAACACTGAACAACCGCCGCCCTTGGCTTTTCAGACGGGAGGACGGGTCACGTAATCAAGAATTGCAATACTTTCGTCTCTGTATCGCTGATTTTTGATTATGTTCTGGTCTTCCATCAAGTCTCTTGGTTTGTATTTCACTATTATTTTTGGTTATTTCTCAGGCTATTACAAGCTGGTTACTGACCACATCGATCTCAGTGTTGGAGTGTCCCATGTTGCAGACAATGCAGCCGTTCTTCATGCGATCGAGGTACTCTCTCACCACCACGTTCTTATTGCCTGATGGAGGGGGGGTGAGGACAGATGCATAAAGATTTGTTAAAACGGTGAGAAAGCAAAAACGTGAAATAGACACAAAGAAAGAGTGTAAGAGAAGTTTTATCAAAAGGCATGTTGAAAAGGTTCATAAACACAATATAAGAAATCTGGTAGTCTATATCCACTTCTGTAAAACTCGGTTTTAACTACTTTTTTTTCACCATTTAGCATTGTTAAGTCTGAAAATGTTATACGAAATAACCTGTGCATTCGGTAAAGTTCCATTTTTGTAAGTTGGAAACATGCTGATGGATGACTTTAATCTCGCTGCAAAGCATATGAATAAATTCTCGCATTATTAATTCACTAGCAATCCAACAAGCCTAATTGGAGCTACCAGTATCTTATTAAAGCAAGTGCTTGTTCCACTTTAATTATTTTACACCACTTTGTAACTTAATTGGGAACATCTTACATGAATGCCATGCGCCTTCTTCTACCTCGTTATCTTTTCTGTTCAAGTGCAGTCGCCCTTTAAGAGAGCCCCACTGCTGCAGGCCTGCCAGCAACATTAGGTAACAACGCAGAGACGAGTAATTCTCTGCTCCAATTAAGTGCTGCTGAGCTGAGAACTTGATTAGTGACCGTTAGACACAGATGACAAAGCCTGAATATCTGTCCAGTCATCCTGCACCAACACTGGCAGAATAGTATGTTCCCTGTACATTTTCAACTTGGATTCTTAGAGAGAAGTACAGAGAGCGATGGAGCCTGAACCAACCTGTGCAGGTGATGACGATGTCCACTTGTCTGATGACTTCATTCAGCTTCACCAGTCTGAAGCCGTCCATGCTGTGATTGGGAGTCGGACGATAAATAAGCGTAAGACTAATGCGAGCCGGCAGCGAGCCATAAAAACAGCGCAACAAGAGGAGTATTACCAGGCCTGCAAGGCACAGATGGGGTCGATCTCCGTGACGTACACGATGGAGCCCATTGCTTTGAGGGCAGCACAGCAGCCTTTTCCCACCTGGGAGTAAAAGACGAGGGCTGTTATCATAAAGTATGAAAGTAGGTTTCAACAAACATGTGTTTTGTTTTTTTTCATTTGAGATTTAAATTGAGGTTTCGGGGAAATATACATTTTCTACTTCTCCTAACTTTCCTCTAATTTAAACTCCTGAATCCTCATGGAGAAGGTGATTCTTACCATTACAAAGATCCAGTCCTCCATAGATGTGATCTCTGGCTTAAGCCATTTCTTTGACATTGCTAATCCAGCAGCTACACTCAGTATTCCAGATAAGTATTTTTGTTTTAATATTTGTGGATGTTGTATGTCGAAGCCCAAAAAGTCTGTCCAAAATAAGTCATTTTCGTTGTTTTTTTAATCTTGATTTAAGAAACACGCCATTTTTAGATTAATTATTCCACAATGTTTCACATACCCCCTGGGGTATAAAAGGTACGCCTGGTTGGGAATCACTGCTTTAGAGAATACTTGCCAAAACAAATCTACCGCAAGTGGTTTAAGTGTTTAATTTGCTTATTTATTTATGTATATGGGCCAGGAATAGGATAGCAAACCATGTGCTCTGGCAGTCTTTAATACCGAACATTTGATCAAAACAGGATAAATAAGTTCTAATGGAAGCTGTCAACAGCAGCTGGCCACTGCTACAGTCAGAGAGGAGTTTCTACAAGGAGGGAAACAAACATCTTCTCGTCTTCTGAAGAGAATCTCTCCTTTTTCAGTGGATTCATGATGATTCATGATTTGGATTTCAGGAGACATAACATACAGGTGCGCGAGTGAACAAGCATTGTGTGAGCTGGTATGATAATGTCAGCCTTACCTCTCCGTATCCACACACCACCACCTGTTTGCCTCCAAACATGACATCAGTGGTCCTCTTCAGGCTGAGGACGGGAACATCATTTATTTCACTGGCAGCTTAATATTTATTCAGACAGTTTGGTTTCAACATCATATCCCTAATTAGGTTAACTGGGAGACAGTTTCATACCCGTCTAAGATGGACTCCCTGCAGCAGTAGAGGTTGTCAAACTTCTGCTTGGTCACCGAGTCGTTGACGTTCATGGCTGGAACACACAGTTTTCCTGCCTTGGACAGCTGGTACAACCTAAAAACACACACACACACACAAATTAAAATGCATGTAAACGTTCAATCATTTTCTCATTCATTGCCTGTCTGAGTGACATTATGGATGGATGGTCTAAGGCTGTACCAAATGTCTTCTTTTTTTACATTCAAAGCTTCTGTTAAGCTGTTAAGTAGCTGCTGTCATATTTTTTTGACATCTTCACCCTATAAAATGTATATTAAAGTTATTTTCTTTGTTTATAAAGCTTTAAAAGGCCTTGCTCCTCCATGCATCAGAGATATTCTTTAATGTTGTGTCCCAGCCAGATCACTAAAGTCCTCCATCACTTTTCTTTTAAGTGTTCCTTATGTGTCCTATAAAAGTACCGGTGAGAGTGCCTTTTTGTTTTTATGCCCTTAAACTGTTGAACACACTGCCTCTGGATATTAGAATCAAACGCTATCTGTTTTTTTTTATTTATTTATTTATTTTTTTAAAGGAAATGAAAGACCTATATTTTTAATTAGTCTGGTTTTTAATTTGGAGTAATATTTTAGCCTTAGTTTTCATCTTTCATAATTGGTGTTAACATTTCGATCCCTGGTTTTCATTCTATTGACTTTTTTTTAATTTTTTTTTTTTTACATTTTATTGTTGTCATATTTTGTTTTGCATTATTGTTTTTCTACATGAAGCACTTTGGGCTGCATGTTTTTATAAAGGGGCTATATAAATAAATAAAGTTGAGCTGTTAATGGTGGTAACATTTTCACCACTAGATGGCGATGTTACATCAGAAACTGAGTGTGTAAAGGTACGTCTGTGTGCAAGTGTGTGAGTTTGTGTAAAAATGATACTCGTACATTCTCTTATTTAAAATCCAGAGAACTGGTTTTATCTGGGGCAAGAATGTAATATTTTTTCCATAAACATTGCTTAAGACAATAACAAAGGCGATGAAGGATGTGTGCGTGTTGAGAGTCCCACCTGTGCACACCGGTAACACTCTCCTCTACAATGCCCTTGATCTTCTTGAACATGTTGGGGTATTTTTTATAGATCCAGTGAGTCAGGTCTCCACCGTCATCCAAGATCTGACAGACAATGGGAGAGGAAGACGAGCAGAGTGGGGGGGGGGAGAGAGAGAGACAGAGAGCGAGAGACAGAGAGCGAGAGACAGAGAGAGAGACAGAGACAGAGACAGAGACAGAGACAGAGACAGAGAGAGAGAGAGAGAGTGTTTTTACTTAAACATTCAAAAGGAGGAAATTAGTTCAACCACAATTATATTTTTATATTCTTCCAGTTCCGTCCTGCATGTCTAACAATGATTATGGTTTCAAAATTTAATTAGCATTTTATTTGCCATTTTGCTCATCCTTCCTGAATAAAGAAAAGAAAATGTAGTTGTCTGGTGAAAAAAGCATCACCAACAGGACCTCTCGGATGGAAATACATAGGAAATATGCTTGACTAAGTTTAATTCACTAGAATGGAGGTGTGCTACCATGTTGGGTTGCCAGCCTTCCACGTTGACACAGCGATCGATGCACCACCAGAAGTCGTCCTCTGACTCACCCTTCCATGCAAACACACTGAAACCTAGAAAGAGACAGGAAGCATGTTATACATAGACAGAAAGAACATCTGAATATGTTAAGAAGTGAAAGACAGAAGAGAAGAAAAGGGCAGGTGTCGCTCGCACGCACACTCCCAGTCTCACCTCCCTCTGCCAGGGCAGCTGCCACTTCATTCTGGGTGGAGTAGATGTTGCAGGCCGCCCATCTGCACTGAGCCCCCAAAGCTGACAGAGTCTCCATCAGCACCTGAGGAGAAGAGGGTTGAGTAAAACTGTTTGCGCTGTGATTGCGTGTGTGTGTGTGTTTGTTTTGCATTCCTACTCACAGCAGTCTGGGCAGTGATGTGGGTGCAGCCCACCACCTTAGCCCCGGCGAGGGGTTTCTCCCCCTGGGCTCGCTTCCTCAGAGCCATCAGGGCTGGCATCTCTGAAAAGACACACGAACGAACACATGTAAGTCGATAAGCAGCTGGATGGTTTAGGAATTCCCAACATTTAATCCTTCTAATACTTCATCGCTAATCCATCGACTCATCCAGCTGAAGGAGTTACTGATGCCGAGGGTGTGTGTGCGAGAATGTAGCCTGCGGGGTTCAGCTGTGCGTTCTGTGAAGTCGTTAGAGGATGATGTGAATAAAGTGCGTTTATGTGCCGGTTCCTAAACCGTGTTCTCACTTGCATTGGCAGGGGCCATCCTGCAGTGTGGGGGAGGCTCCCTCTGAACTTCTTAAGTGAGCAGTGACCATCGTTTGGTTTACCTTGCTCTGCAATCTCGATCTCTCTGCGTCCAAAGTCGGCCTGTTTGATGTTTTTGATGCAGAAGTCTCCGTTGCCCTTGGAGTTCTTCTGCTGTTTGTCCCGAGGAGACGTCTCATCGTCAGAGCTGTCCGTGTACGACGCCGCTAAAAAAGAAACATGCACATAAACAACATTGTCGTCAGTATGTCAGACACGTAAAAAAAAGAAAATAAAGAAGTAGAATTCTGGCAGAAAAGTCTTTAGAAAAACATAATCTAAACAGCATTTTGTCACAAAAACCTTTTACTGCTACAAACTCCTTGTAGTTTGAGACTAGTAGGAGGTTTCTTATAAAAAACTAAATCATTCGGAGGATACCTTATGACAAGTCTAGGCAGAGACTTCTCTACCTTGAACTCATTTCTGCAACCCACGACATTAACACGTCTCAAGCAAAAACTTATGCCTCATTTCCACTGCGTGGTTCAGCTCAACTCGCCTCACTTTTGGTAGCAGTATAGAGTAGAAATGCAGCTTTACTCCTGACCGAATGGTGCCCTGGAATGCACTATGCCCCTCTGCTATCAGACTCAAGGAAGTGCACAGACTGCTTTCCAACCTGCATGACACTCCGACTATGGCCTGTGTTTATGCCCACCCTTGGCCATCCAAATTGACAACCTCGAAATTACAAGAGAGATACGAGAGAAAAACTGGAGGCGTAGTTTCTTTTTTTCTTAGTGGATCACTGCCAACGGTCATCAGAGGGATCAACAGGTTCAGCAGACCCTTAGGACTCAACACATGGCTCAGCAAAACCTGCAATCTGAAAGGGACCAATAACATGTATAACTTCTATCTGTTCTGGGGACGCAGGCATGTTGTCGGGGCAGTTAAAGTCCTGATGGACAGCCGCTTTAAGATGATGACACACAACAGCCTCAGCTCCATGAAGACAAAACATCACAGCCCCAATGTCAGCGTGTTTACGACCAGCTTATGGATCAGTCTCCTATATCTTATCATATCTTATTTTAATCTTGTTTGACTTTGTTCCTATTAATGCCTCTTTCTGATCGTCTTTTTATACTGCCATGCATGTATTTTACATCTCATCTTAATGCCATTATTTTTTTATGTAAAGCACTCTGAATTAAGCACTTTGAAAAAAAATGTATCAACGGCAAGGCAATTCAGAGCTTTACGGTTTCAAAGTGCAGAACAAACACAATGCGCCTTTGGTTTCTTCACTGTGAATAAAGCCTGTATTTTTCCCAACTCGGCAATTTGACTTTGTTAGGCCACAGATTAATTCTGCACAGCACCGAGTTTAATTGATTATAAAGTGGTCTGCAAAACCCTCTACAAAAACTCCAGTACTTTTCCAGTATTAGACTTCATTAGAAAGTAAACACAGTAGAAATGTGCATAAACAGATTTAAACAGTCGTGCCCACAGTACACAGCAGCATACTTAGTAATGAGATGCCTCCATGTCTGGCACCACGACTGTGACTCACTGCACAGGTGATCCTACCATCCTTTCAAAAATGACCATGGCGCAGTGCCAGAAACACTGGGTACCTCAGCAGCACTGTAACAATACTGAAGTCAAAGAACACGCTGTGCTGTGCCAGGAGGGGAAAGGCTTTAAAGAAAGAAAAAAAGAGGTAATAATCCATGAGCCTACCATTTTCATTTGAAATCTCCCATCCGTACAGACAGGAAGAAAAGGCGGGGGAGAGTGTGAGTGGAGGAGATCTTAGGGGTCGTGAGGGTGGATGTACTGATACTTGCAAAGGATACAGTCTGGGACAAAGCCAAAGACAGTGTGCTGGTGAAGAAAAGATCTTGGAAGACAATACGGCTAATTCATTTCACAACTGTTGGTCAATAAATTCATCTGATCATGACAAATGTATGGAGGAGTGAATTTTTAGAAACTCATCCGTTTAAAGTACATTAAGGCTTAAAGTTATGCAGAAATAAACCGCCATCTGTCTGCTCTGCTGCATTCAACTTGCATCGCCTTTTTAAAAAAAAAAAAAAAAACCTTTGTATGGTTTTGCTCGCAGGCGAATCACTGCAATTTGATTGGCCCGCTACAGCAGCAGCTATGGGGAGGGGTGGTGGTGGCATTTTACGCAATTAAATGCTTCCATTCACATGATGGGTATCGAGTAAAAAACAAAACAAGGGTATCAAATGAGGAACTCTTTTGGGATCACTATCACTTAAAGGGTGGTGGTATCCGGCCCTACCACACCCACAGACTTTCAAACTTGCAGTCTGATAGTCTATACCAAAGTGGTCTTGGGAAAAGTACTACTGGTGTGTTCAGTGTGTCCTCTGCACTGTGGGAACCATCAGAGAAATAAGAGGCACTCTGGTGAAGGAATTATGGGAGAAGACAGGTAATCAGCACAGAGGGAGGGAGAAAGAAAGCCAGAGCATAAAAACACAAGTTTCTGAAAATAACCTTAATGTGAGCAGCACCGACATATTTCACTCAATTTACAAATTGTTGCTGTTAAAAGTTAAGATAAGAATCCAACAGCACAGAAAACATGGCTTGTCGAGTCAGCGAGTAAAATAAATTCAGACTCCGTGCTCTCATCATTATATGAATATCTAGAGAAAAAGATCCAGATCATACTTTAATCATGATCCGACGGCTTCAGGCTGCAGAGGAAGGTTATTGGAGAGAGGAGAGAAGCAAAGAAAAGTGAAGAGAAAGAATGAAGACATGAGAACACAGGATCCAAATCTCACCTTAAAAAGGGGGACCCTACATCCAGTGGGCCAATCTTGAATCTTAGAACGGCACAGTTGAATTTAAGAAGCAAGACATTAAATACCGGTATATAAGATTCAAGCAGGTAAAACTGGGACCGTGTGGTTAAGAAACAGCTTCTTGTACACTATCTGCTCAGAAATATACACTATATATACCCCTACAAAACAGGGGCAAGAGTTGTTAAGAATATTTCTCTAAACACGGTGACCACAGAGATGATAGGACGACGAACTTGAGCAAGTGCTCCTCTGTAATTTGTATACATTATAGTTTAGGCACTAGATTAGGCTCTAGGGGTTTTCCATGGGCCCAGGTCGATGACATGCGCTTCACAGCAGGGGATGGCAGCTGTGGGAGCAGGGCCGACCAGCCAATGCATGACTGGCCATCTGTGTTCAGCTCACTGTTGTAGCTTCTAGAGCAGGGGTGCCCACACTTTTTCAGTTTGGGAGCTACTTTTAAAATGACCAAGTCAAAATGATCTACCTACATTAAAAATGATAAACATATATTTATTTATATTGTGGCGAGCGCCACAGGAAGCGAATGGATAGAGAACACCAACGAGTCAGAGACGGGAGTACGTTTTATGTTGTCCTGTGCCACATACACCGGAAGACCCCAGGGTACAACTTTTATTACCAGGACACTACCACCCGTTAACCACAACACACCGGGGGTCCCCCCCTCCGGGACATAACTCTCACCCATGGTGGCAAAACACACAAAACATGAACACGCATAATTAAACACCACCACTCACGGACAAGTCTGCGCGGACAAGTCTGCGCACTCTTGGTTCTTACTTGGTTCTTACTTGGTCCAGCTTCCCCACTCATTTTTATACCCTTTCTTTAGCAGAATTGTATAAATTGGAAGGCTAACTAGCTAATCAGCTCGCGGTGATTTGCAGCTGGCGGGGTTGACCGCGCATGCGTGGTGAACCGCGTGTTAGAAAAGATGAGATCTCAGACTGGCTGACCTGTACGTCAATCAAGTGGCAAATGCCATAGTGAGGATGAATGATAGGCTAACTTTTAATTACATTTTTTAATTTTTTTCAATGCCATGCGATCTACCCACACTACCTTTGCGATCGACCGGTCGATCGCGATCGACGTAATGGGCACCCCTGTTCTAGAGGTTTGGTTGCCACTGGTGAAACAGCGGAATGCCTTTATTATAAAGAAATTATAGAAAATGCAAGCAATGGATACCAAGTTGGCGGAGCTTCATTAGTGGTGATATTCTTCAATAAAAACATGTCTAATCAAACCAGATATGGACATTTTTGCACTATTTTGTGAGCGAATCAGTTTTAAATGTTGCTGGGAGGTGTAATACAAACAGTAACAGACACGGTGAGCTAAAAAAAGAAAAGAAAAAAAGAAAAAAAAGAAAGGGCTGCAGGTGACAGTCTCTTACTGTGGTTTGTGACTATCGAGGTCATTGAAAAACAAAAAACTACATTTTTAGCCTGATTTTTAATTTCCTGGAAAAGGAAAAATCACAAGGTCATTTTCAGCCGACCCTGGTTGGTGATACATCCCTACAAAAACATGTAGCGGTGTGCAAATGTGCCGGTCCAAAATGTTTCATCCCTTCTCAGAAAGAGTACCGAATACCCTCATTTTTAGCACCCATCCACTAATACTGACTGAAAGTCCATTTGTCCATCTGCCCTCCATCTGTTTGTCCATCATATTCTGCCACTAGACAAGACGCTGTCCAAGCGGGACAGATTAATTCATCCCATTAATGACCATGACACTCAGCAGGAACTGTAAAAGCAGAGTTATCGGCAACTGCTTAAGCTGCTTCAATTTAGAAGGCTATTTGAAGGGTGATGACCAGAGGAGAGTGCAGAAGGTAAAGAGAGCAGGGAAGGGCAGAAAAGGATTATTCATATCAGACTGTGCTCTTTCATTTTATTGCCGTCCTACCGTTTCTCAATACTAAAGCCAGAACCTCTCTCGGGTTTGCCTTATGTGAGAGGAATAGTTTGACATTTTGAGAAATGCAGTACCCTTATTCGTTGTCCCGTAGTCAGCGCAGGCCCGGACACCTCATGGTGACGACAAGACTCCAGGAAGTCAAGAAATAGTCCAGCACTTAACCCCCTGGTAAAACCACAACTTCTGATATCTACACAGCTGATATCAGTTTTTGTAGCGCTTAAGTCACAGCGCCCACTTTCCCTCGTTTACCTACATTATTTGACTTTCACTGAAAAGTACAATCAGTCAAAGGAAACGGACTTCCAGGTGAAACACTTTCTTTATCTTTGGCATCATAAAAAATGTAATGGAAAGATGTCATATCCATTGGCAGCGTGTTTGATAAGTAGAGGGCTATTGAGATTGAGCAATAGGAAGAGTGTTTACCTGAGCTGTAGCTGTCTGTGGAGGACTGGGAAATGGAGCGGGACAGGGAGCGCCGGCCGATCTTTGAGGGACGCTTGTTGAACTCCTGTTTCTGGTCGGCAAACTGGATCTGCGGGTGGACAGAGAGCAGAAGGGGACAGAGATCAGAGCTCGATGCAGATTTTACAGCTGCATTAATGTAGATCAGGTGTGTCAAACTCAACACTGGGACATGACATTTCATCAAGGGCCAGACATGTATAGTTCATTGACATGCTTTTATTTAAATCAAAAAACTAAAAAAGTTGCTTTGCCATCATAGCACTATGTCAAGCAAAAGAATTATAAAAAATAAATAAATAAATAAAAAAAAACAGCATTCCGATTACATTTTTACAAGTAGGCTAACATATAGACAACAGCCCTGAATATGACACGTCAACAAAAATCTAAAAAAGTAAGAGATTGTTGAGCATACAAATAAACTTTGCAGTCAAGCAAACCTGTGAACCTATTATATTATATTATACGTGACCATAATGTGACATGATATATCAATGTTGGCATGCTCTTCAGTCACAGAGACCCATTTCCAGCCAGCATCTTTTCCTTGATGCAAGTTAATCAATTCCTCTTCAGCTACAACTCGGCGGGGCAAAAATGTTTTAACAACCTAAATTGATATAAAAAAAGGACCAGATCAAAATCAGCATGGAGCCAGATTTGGCCCGCAGGCCTCGCGTTTGACACGTGATGTAGATCATATGAACAACTTTCTTTTCGTCATAATGAATTTCCAAGTGGGAATATAAAATGTATCTCTTACTTCTAGGAAATGACCCTGTTTGATCTTCGTACACATGCAGTTCTTTTATAAGCACACACTGCTGTAATATGTTAACTAGGGGTGTGAGGACACTTAAGAGCCATTTAAAAAAGGAAACTTAGACATTTTTTTTTTTTATGACTTTTTCCCTTTTTAAGTCAGGTCATGTTGGGTTGATGCAAAGACAGCAGTATGGAAGGTTTTTTGGAGATAAGAGATAAAAAAAGAAAAAGAAAAAAAAGGCTGATAATAAAAAGAAAAGACAGAACATGTGCACTGCTGTCTGCAAGGAAGGAGAGCAGCTTTGAGTTCACTCCGACTTTAAAAGATAATGGAGACAATGGGGCCATTATCAACCCTGCGACAAGGCCACGCAGCTGACAAGGTACAACAGTTCACCCTCGTGCTGTGAAATAGGTTGGAGGTATTTGGCCATTAACTGTAGCCAGGCCACAAACTGACCATGACTCTATCGCTTTGTTAATCTTTCCGTTATTAGAGCCAATAGCTTGGTGTATCATAACAATTCATGTACTGATAATATCAAAGTATGAATAGCTGACTAATTCCTACCATAAAACCATACAACAAGAACATAAAATGCTAATGGTGGTGTGGGTGTGGGTGTGTGTGTGTGTGTGTAGTGAAGCATGACAAAGAAATGTAACTTTGTCTCTCTAACTAAGAAAAGTTTTTGAATGATAAATTCGGCAATGCCACGCGGCCCTCTGGCGCAGGTGTTGAGAAACTTTAAAGATTTGATTAGAAGAAAAAAAGGAGCAGGGTGAGTCACTCATTCATTCTCCATCCTTCTCCTTGTTGAAAAGGTCCTCGAGCACAAAACAAGCAAATGTTTTCAAGTTTCTCTCAAAGAGAAATCACATCATTTCTGTTCTAGACCTTGTACTTTCCTCTTAGTATGTTTATTGTATGCACCAAATACCAAGGCAAATTTATTTCTAGTGAAAACGTACATGGCAATAAACCTTATTCTGATTCACTCTTTGTGGATACACGTCAGGAAAATGTACTACGCATAAAAATGGCCCCTTTGACTGTTCCAATACCATACATTATATAATTAGAATATTATTACCCATGCACTAATGTAAAAGTAGAAATAATGATTATTTAAATTATAGATTAATTTGCTGATTATTTATTTCTCCATTATTCGATTGATTGTTTGTAATAATTCTGAGAAAGTGAGAAATGGCTTCACAGATTCTAGGAGCCAAAAGTGACACCTTCACAATGCTTATTCTGCCCAACCAAATATACAAAATTCTAAATGATTAAAAAGATATACATTTAAAGTAACGACTATCAAAAAAGTTGCCAAATCATTTTCAACTGGATAGTTTCATTTCTAACAAAGCATCATGTTTTATAAGCTCTTTGCACGTCTTGTGTGCAAAAATCTTAATTTGTAAAGCAACCAGTAACTAAAGTTGTCAAATAATTGTGGAGAAGTAAAGAGTGCAGTACTTTCCTCTGAAATGTAGTGGAGTACAAGAAACCTCAAATTTGTAGGCAAGTACAGCACTTCATATTAACACCGTGCCAGCCAGGGCAGAGCTGCTGTCCAATCACAAAGAACATTGAGTCGACATAACCAGAGGTCTTCCATCGATACACGAGAAAAGGTTATAATGTTGATGATTTCATTTCGGTATTTCGCTTTTTCTCTCGGTTCAGTGATCTCCTAGCAATTTCTTGAGGAGCCCCGTGGCTATAATGCAGACTGGAGCGTCAAAACATTTCCAAAACGGGCATGGAGAGGTCCATAATGAAACATCAAACAACCATATCACATAGAGACAAGACAGGAAACAATTTCCTGATAATGAAATTGTTAACATCCAATGCAAACAAATTGACTATTTGCTTACTTTCACATGCAATCGCAGCCAACTGTGGGCTATTTAGATTTAGATCAGTTCCATCCAGAAACTGATGTCAGTGCATCACGTTACTACAACCCATCGTAAAGCCAGACAAGTCCATCCTCTGCTTCCGTCCTTTCTTCTTACCTTTTTCACACAGGGCTGACTGCTTTCCCCATCCTTTTTCTTCTTCAGCATTGCCACAGATGTTATGTGGTGTGTGCAAGGAAGTTAAAAGTGTGGCGTGTGTCTGATTCAAGGCCTTGTGCGTTGAGGGGGGGGACCTCGTCTTCAAGGTCTGATCATTTCACAGGCTACCTCTTCCCCCCTGCTGCCTCTTTTTAGCCTCCGCGTTCCTGCAATCCAGCCCAAACTGGTCCAACCATGCGCCAGCAAACACAATGCAATGAATTGTTTCCCCTTCCTTTCCTTTTTCCCCTCCCTCTCTCCTACCTCTGTATTCTTGTTAAATTGTCGATTGTTTAGGAGATTGGGGTCCCTGAAAACCAAAGCCTCTGATGACCCCAAGATGGTTATAATGTATTATATCAGGACTGACCGAGGATTGGAAAACTGAATTTATTGCTCAAAATCTATCGTGGGATTATTAAAATGCATCCCAAATTGGAGCATAAAAAACCCCAACTTGTTATATAAACCACTTCCTATTCGAAAGCTTCCCGAGTCCTTGCCAATGATGCAAAACGAAACACAAAAACACTAATCAATCAAGCCATACTATAGGAAAGGGATCAGAGAACCTAGAAAACAGATAAGAGTAACTATAGCATCGCACGAGGCTCTGTGAGGTTGTACTTTGACTACATACGAGATAGAAGATGATGAAGAATAAACTGACGTCCATACTACTGCAGGACAAAAGGAGGTGCAGCTGAAGGTGCTAATTATTTATCGGATGGAGTTTAGATGAGGGGCTTGAGCAGCTCAGATTGCAGTGAAGGATTGAGGGTCATTTTGGGAGCTCAGGATTCAGGGGCTTATGACACATTTTTGGGGGGTAAGATTATCACAGGTTAGCTCAGGTCTCAGAACACGGAGTACAGAGAGAAAATTAAACAGTGGTTATTAATCTCACTCCTCTTTGTACTTGTCTGTACACAGTACATTTACTATACATATACTTGCAAGAGCATTGATTTCTATTCTGCAGCTGGTCCTTGGCAAGCAAAAACAAAATCTCCAGAATTATTAGCATGAAAGAGCAACAGAAGTAAGAACACATCATGGTGCAGCTTTTTGTCTTCATCAACACATCCTTTCACTTTTCACAGGCAATACAATATTCTCAAAAAAGAAAATATTTATTTTAACTTCCTGCAATGAGACTTTGCAACGTATTTCAAGGCAGCGAATGAGCCGATGTTCTTATCCACAGCCGCTTACAATAACCTGCCAGCCAAATGCTGGTCAGCTGTTCCTGCAGCTTACTACCCTGCTCTGAGGCTGCGTTCCAAATCACATACTTTTTATCTTTTCCTTTGAGTATGTACTGCAGCTGCCCTTACAAAGTTCGTACTGTTGCATGCAGCATGCTATTTGTCATACTATTGCGCCTAAACCATTGACCCTCTTGCTCATGAATCCCCTGCGCAAAGGATTGTGGGTCAGAATAGTTATAAAATGATGCTGCCGTGCATATTACAAAATGTGACAGGATGCAGTAGGACATCCTGGTATTTTTTTGCATTTGACATGCTATGTATTGGGTTATACAAAATCTTTTTCTGGCATAGTACATCTGTATGGTAGTATGGGTACGCACAGTGAGTGTTTCTGTTTTAAAAAGATAATTCCTAGACATGCGTTAATCAAATCTGGGTGACCTGAGCCAACATAACAAACATGACTTCAATAAATGTAAGGAAGCCACTGAGGACAACTAATGGAGGCAGCAACACTCTGGTCCTGTAGGAGTACACAGCATAGGCCAACATGACTCGACAACATTTAAAAAGCTCATTTTCCAAAACACTGCCTGCTATTTTGGAAAAGTCATTATGTGGAGGTTATTCAATTGAAAATTTAGAGAGCAGTTGGAGTTAGAAATGTCATTATGACAACCAAAAACCTAATATTTACAACATATCTGGTGTGGATTTTCTTTCATCTTTTTTTTTTTTTTTTTTCACATCGAAAACATTAAGTTAAATACTCCAAGAGACAAGATATATATTGGGCTGCTAAAAAACAACAATATGGTGTGTCAAATTAGCTAAAGCATGCAAACTAGAGTTTTTATTTCCTCTCCATTGGTCTTTTATTGTGTCCTTTTTTCACTTCTGTGACTTGTATGATCTTCCACCTCCTCTCAGCCTCTGTAACCTCGCGGTGCACTCCTTTACATTATGGATGGTGACTGATTGGGAACAGAATGACATGTGAATAATGAATGTTAACTCAATTCTGGGACACATGGGAGCTCACCCAAGACTGACATTTTTCACTCGCCTTTGTTTCACAATTAAATTAGATCGCAGGGAACCAAACTGTTGATTTGCTAAACCTTGGTTTTCTACTGGTGAAAAACACAGTAGTAGTGATGTTGATGTGGGATACTGGGAGTGAAGCCAGGCGTAGCCACCCCACTGAGGTGGACTGTGATGTTTGGCAAGCATGACTTGTACAGCATGTTCACACTCATCCAATACAAATACATGTGCAAAAGGCAGATAATAGTTCCCAATGTTGCTAAGTAACTATTACAAACTCCCTTTAGAAACACTGTGCTCTTTTGTCACACACTAGCACTCCAAGTACAAAAAACAAAAACTAAAAAACTATCCAATCTTGGATTTGCCTTTTCTAGTGTTTATTTAAAATTAAGAACACCTCAAACAAAAAAGCAACTGTTCAGGAAAGTGGCTTAAAAAGGAAACATAATTACCTACTTTCCTGCCCAGAATTAAGAGACACGATATACCACTCGCATATCTGTCTGTTAAAAATAAGGCTATTTCTCATTTCAGTAGAGGATAATAATGTAGCACTAGAGGACAATGTAACAAATACTTCTCCAGTTCTGTACTGGGATGGGGTAAAGGCCTAAGCTTAACTAATAACTCACCTCCTTTTAACTGCAACAAGAAGCACTAAAGCGGCACCTACGCATGAGCAAATGCATATCTGACCTCAGAGATCACACACACAGGATTTGTGTTCCACCTGCTTATCTAGCTCATGATACTATACAGTAGTACACTAAAATCCCTCATAAAATATTAGATAATCTAGCCAGCATGGTCTCTTCTGCCCTCCAGAAGGGTATGTGAACGTGAACGTCTGGGCAGGCCCGGTGAGAAACAACAGAACCCCCCCCCCCCCCCCGTGTACGGTTTCACCACAGCCAGGCAGAACAAAGTAAAATGTGAAACCATTAGTCATCTAGATTGTATACTACAATAACTAACAACCAGCATATTGATGCCCTGAGCACCACCAGTATGAATATCAAGCATCAACTCACTCACTCTCTCACACACACACACACACACACACACACACACACACACACAC
>CALSBV010010890.1:2231189-2250163 GCA_943590825.1 Bovichtus diacanthus | reverse complement strand
ATATATATATATATATACACACATACATACACACACACATAATAGAAACAGACCTCAAATTGCACTGATATACAGATATATTTATGCAGTGTCATGTTTTACAGCAGTTTGAGTTTTTGAGCGATGGCTCCCTTGCATAATAGGAACGAGAGGAAGGTCTCTGGTGAACTGAGGACAACAGGCAGGAGTGAGTTAGGAAGCAGAATGTCTATGTAATGAGGACAAAAGGAAGACAAGCCATGTCTCTCATTTAATCATATTAAAAACACTCCCACAAACCTATATATTTTTAGTACCTCAAGGCAGCCTTTCAAGCTGCAGGACATCCATAATTACTGCACTAAAGACACGATCATTCATCAACATAGACAGCTGTCTACTGTTTCTAGACCTGCAGCTCAAAGAGTTGCCACAGACCATTGAATGCCACATCATTCAACCCCCGTCCATCCCAAACCCAAAGAGCCATTGTCCACACAGACAAAACTGAATGAGAGACACCTCGTGTTTTTCAGTGAGAGATAGCCTCGTCTGAATGACATCCGATTGTTTGTGTCGTTTCCCTGATTGAGAAAACTCTGCCAGCAGCTGTGATCCTTCCATTATGGCAGTAAAGCTTTTTTTTCTATTGAACTTAATATGAGCGAATTGAGCATCGTTTCCTGATGAGAACCGGTTCCTAGTTGATCCCATTTCATCCAAGGGGTAAATACTAAACTATGCAGTGAAAAATTAACAGATTATTATTTAACAACTGCAACCAAATTAAACTGTATGCAATTAATTTCCAGGTTCCATAAATCTTATGAAGTGACCTGTGAATATTAATATAAATATATATTAAAAAGTTTTTATGAATATGCTTATTTTTTCTGCGAAATAAGCAAGCGATATCTTTTGACCCAATCAAAAGGATCTATATCAAGAACCGAAAAGAACTGAAATCGATCAGCAGAACCGGTATCGGAACCGGAATAGTTCAAAATCCAGACGATACCAAACCATACTGCGAGCGCATCGTCCAGCCCTGAAAGTAAAATCCTGTTTATTTAAATAACGTTAGCAGCATTCGTTTCTTTGACTTGGAGAACCGAATGAAAAACAAATGCTTTCACTTCATGAATATTCTCCCCGTTTCAGATGATCTTGTATTTACTCTTTTTCCACCTGGAGCACATTGTGTGCAGGGTTCCTCCACCTTTTCCAAAATGAAATTCAAGCACTTTAAGGTGATTTTTGAAGATTTTCCTGCACCTTAAAACTGTGATAAATGACCTATATTTATATACAGTACAAACTATATACTGTAAACTAATTATTTCAATCCTTTATCACATTAAACCAGATGCGATTGTGCTATAACCACAATTAAAAAAATTATGTTACATAACAGCATTCAACAGAAGGGTCACAATTACCATTTCAAGCCGTTTCAAGCACTTCATTCAAAATCCAAGCACTTTCCAAATGTTTTCAAGGATTTCCAGCTCCAAAACGAACCCTTTGTCTTGTTTTCCCACTTCTGTCCAACTGTACAAGCTTTCCGCAGAGTCACGAGATGATGCCACGTAAAGTAAGGTTGTTAGGACGGCGATATTCAGAGCACTACTAAATCACAGTACAAAGACATTTTGTGGAGTTTGTTAAGCACCTTGAGACATTTTATAAGCTATTAACATTTAGCAGGAATTACAAAAAACTAGGAGGGCTATGACATAAGAATTTATGTTTCTCTACTTCGTGGTTCCCAAAATAAGTGTTGACATTTTAGATTTCATCATTTGACTTAACACTCCTGTCAACATCTTTCCGTCAGCCTGTTTGTCTATCTGAATCAGGAACCAGGGGAGACCTGTTGCAAGGTCCTTTGTGGGGAAACTAAAGGGAGAGAAGAGAAGAAGTGTTCTCCGTCGGGCCCAGTGGGAAGCTCGCTGTTTATACCTCCTCACTGCTGCTCCCCTCTGGGGGAACGCAGCCTCCATCTCTGGCAACACAACCTGAGCTCCAGACACACCCAATGGGTATACCTGCCAGGACTGGGCATAAAAGAAACACCTTTATTATTATTATTATTATGATGGTTTGTGTGTTTTCTGTATTAGTTCATTATTAAACTTGGCAGAGTAGCGGATTATTGTATTTGGGTGCCTATTAATTAATATGCTCTTGGTTTAAAGAATGGCTTGGCGATATGGAGAAATGGTAAAGGAAAATAATAGAACAGCTATATTACGATAATCCAAAATCTAAGATGATATTCACTCTCTCATCACAATAGTCGATGTAATATCGATATATTGCCCAGCGCTATTTTAAAAGCAACAATTGCTGTGAAAAAGCTTTAACATTTTTGCATTATTAAGTTTACTTGTACCTTATAATTTCACAGGGGAAAACCATTGTGGTGAAATCTTTATTTAACAAAGATATAATTGTTGGTAGAAAACTCATGTACTCATGTACAGGGCTAAGTGCACCAAGTCAACGATCACCTAACAATGGATGAATCACCTTAAAACCTTTTATGAGGAGTGATCATTAGTGACAGCTACTTCTTTTAGCACATTAATAATTAAGTATGCTTCGGTCATACCAATACACAATATTCTTGTTAATGCAGGTTTTGGGGGAAGAAAATAGTGTTCCTTTATCAGGTGCATTGGACCAAAACCAAAACACAATGTCACCATTTGAGTTAACAGAAAACCTGGGATTGATACTACAGTATGTGGAGTGTCAACACCTGCTCCGTTCCGGGAAGCTAGCACTGGCCAGGAAATCTCCCATTACCAAACAGACACAAAGTCTGCATCGTGATGGGAGGGTGACTGTGTTGGCAACAGGTAGCTCAGTCAGGCTTGTGATGCGGATATACAGGGGTGGCAGCCTAATAGTACGAGGGTGTCCTATAACCGGGCAGTTCTCAAAAAAAGGGCAACAAAGTAATTTATGGACTTCGGCTCAATAAAGTTTTTTTTTTTTTTTTTTAAGAAGACAACATGACCAATAATAAGACAGCTGTCAAGTTCCTGGTAGACAAACTTTGCAGCCACAGCCATCTTTCACCACAAACAGTGGTTGGCTGTAAAGCTTTTCCAAGTGTCCATGGGATGATAGCAGCAGAAGAGCTGATGATGACTAAACAAAGTTAAAACAAGAACACGCCGGCAGAGAAGATGAGACAGGCTAAGTGCGAGGAGGGGTACTCTCAAACCAAAGTGCCAATGGGCTTTTAATAGCTTAATGTTATGTCGTCTGCCAAAAGACCTGGAAAAGTGAGTGATGGCATGAAAAAAAGAAGACTACAGGGAGAGGAAATGGCTAATGGCTTAATGCTATGCGCAAATGTCTGGAAATATCCTCAGAGCTAAATCCTGAAAGTGCTTCTGCCAGGATGTCCCAAATCTGGGAGTAATTCAGAGTAAAATACAGGCCTGCAAATCTCCAAAATCTTTTGAAAAAGAGGTAAAAAAATTTAAAAAAGAGGCATGTATGCAAAGAACTGTAAAAACAAAATGCCCATGGACATAAAATACTACGCATCCAATATTAAATTTAAACAGAGCAAAGTCTCTAAGTAGGTATTTAGTAGCCTTTTCCATTGTTTGGTCATTAAATGTAAAACAAACGGGTGCAATTGATCAGTGATATGGGCAAAAGCTGTATAGGTAATTACTATTGTGTTGAAAGGGGTATTCTACGGATTTAGTATTGCACTGCCATAAAGATTCCCAAGGTGCAGACATTGTCCGGAGTTCATGAGCACACGGGTTTTCTTTTTCTTTTTCTTCTTTTTTTTTTTTTAAAGCAACAGATATGAGAGGCTACTGGACAAAGCAGCGAATGTCTTGTTTTTTTAGATTTCCCACACGCAACTCTGCGGAGGTCATGCAGTTGTTCATGCTTTCTTCTCTCTTCATTTTAGCCATTTCACTCCCTTTTAAATCCTCCTTTCTTACTGCCACAACACTCGTGCTTATACAAGTCGACGGACTGGCGAGTAGAGCACAGTTTAATATGTGCATGCTTTTAGGAAGCCGTTGGATGGCACATCAAAGAGTTGTTGACTGTGGATGTGTTTCTCTATGCTTTCAACTGCTATTCCTGGATTACTATTGTGCTTGTGTTTAAGAAAAAACTGAAAGAGTGTAGCAGACAGAGAGGTGCCTATGTTTTTCTTCTTCTGTCTCTCTGTGTCTTTCTCCCATCACTCCACACTCTCGCCCTTTTCACAACTTCTCTGCCTCCCTTATTCAGCTAGATCAAACACAGTCCCAGCGAGCCTGAGATACTGTGCCCTCGGATTCAACTCGCAGCAGCTACAATGTTCGAGGATGAGAAAAAAAAGACCGCCTATACTGTATACAGCCTCAGTCTGATTTGATTTTTTTCAAATCTTGGATTCTTTTTGATTGCCCGCCTTTCCATTTCTTGTTTTAGAACTTAGAAATGCTTACAAAGTTAAATGAGCAGTTGAGAATTGAGCACTGCTTTACAATTTTTCATAATAACCGCCATCGTGAGAACTACAAAAAAAAGGACAAGGAAATGCATGCGTTCATAAATGTATCCACATACTGGACAGACAGAGAACCATGACTACAATTTCAGTTTACTGCTGTTGTGCAGTAGGTTATCATTAAACAGTTCTCAACCGTTTTCTGTCCATTAAACCAAACTGGCCAGCAGGAGGGCAATGTGCATGTTGATCCCTCCTGTGTTCACCTACAATTGCACTCTGTCAAGTCAAGTTACTGTCTAACACACCACAAACACAAGCAGTAGAGTTACATTTGTTTTCGCAATGAGAAGCTGCTCAGTCATTGAAGTCAGAAGAAAGAAAAACTCCTCCATCCTGAGAAAGAGTGCGTCGAGTTCAGATTTTGGGTGGAATCTATTGCTCCTGGAAAAAGCCAGCAGTGATTCAAGTAGAATCACAGGAAAGACCAGACACTTTGTGGGGCCGACACAAAAACGGGCGTACAGGTGTAGTGATTAAGCTGCCGCAGACGGAGGGATAGACAGACACGTAAAAGCAGAGAGGTGCTCGGGCTGGCACAGACAGGCACAGGAAAGAAACAAGAAACACAGACTAAAAAATTAACACATACATCTTCACAAGTGCACGCACAGATTACTAACGTATACGAGTACGAGTCCAAAGAGACGTGAGCCAGCTGTTATGACCTTAACATACCATTTCCATACTAGGGTCAATATGGCGGTGTGTCCCACTACTGGACTACCCATACATCGGACTAGGTGTTTTTATGCAACATATGAGATACACAACAGGCTGCTAAGAAGTCTGCGTGACAGGAAATAAAAAAAATAAAAATGTAAAAAAAAGGCACCAGAGCACGAGTACAAGAATATCCTGAAAGTGAAGGTGGCCGTTCCAATTGTGTCTCAATTATCCTCCTCTCATCCAATAGTAAAGACTATCTGACCGCTCTGACCAATAAAATAAGGCGGCAGCAGCTAGTGTGAGGTGGTGGTGTGTATGAGATCAGAGCGCAGCATGCTGCCCTGAGGGTGGCTGTGATGTAAGAAGGGGCCCTGATGATTTATATACACAGACAAGTGCTCAGACACACACACACACACACACACAACCATGCATACACTTGGCAGTCCCACACGCAATTACCAGTGGCCTAACACGTGTGCACATACACACACGCAAACACACCACATATAATATATATTGCCAGAGGCCTTATGGCAACACAGGGCTTTGCTACATTCAGTGCAGCCACGTCTCCAGCAGCACCAGAGGAAGTCCTCCGATGCCGTTTCACTCTGAACGAGTACAATGTGAAAGAACACGCATACAGTACATTATACAGATGAAAGGCTAACGTCACGTGTACCTAAAGCTCGACAAACTGGTGGTAATGTTCAACAAATGTCTGTTATGTGAAGAGTAGAGAAAGATCAGTGCCTGTGACAACAGAATGCAGTCATCAGTAACCGGGTTACTAGCATTTATCATGTACACAAGGAATATGAATAACGAATGAATGAATAAAACTATGGAAAGTATGCAGGGCCATCTACACCGAGCACTGCCCACTAGAACAATCCTTGTCCTTCTGATATGGTCTGATAGTCACTGTATAAACCAGGGACACTGATACTAGAGGAGAACAGGCAATGAATGATGGGGCTTAGTGACAGATTAAACCCTACCTTCTAACAGAGAGGGGGAGAGGAGAACAGGCGACACACTCTGGGCTTTCTCTAACTTTGTGCTTCTCGTTCACATGCCTTTCCCTTCTTATCTGTCACCGAGTGCCAAGACTGCAGGCTTCACATGTCATTCAAGGACAAGTTACAGCTTTTAAAAATTGGGCTGCTAGTTTCAAAATGCACCATTCCCATCAAAGATTCTTTTGGATCTAGGTCAGCTTCAGGTATATGGTTATCCACTAAAAAGGCAACGACTACTTTAGTGTACATCTCCCTCTCTCATACACACAGAAAAACACACTTTAGTTGTGTAACAGGGTCTTGTTGTCCAAACTAGGCCACAGTTTGGAGCCCCAAGGCTTAGTGATCACATATAATGACACTGACAGCAAAGTGATCAGCATTATTGATCAGATAGTTTAAAAATATATTGTTTCCGACTCTACATGGCTCTCAATACTCAGAGAAACCCAATGACGGTATGCAGTAGATGATGATATTTGATTCAACGGTGGATCAACAATGCAGCAAGCTGTAGCCACTGTATGCATCAATATTCATCCACTAACTTTTTTATGTGAACATTTTTACCCACGCATCAGTGAAGGCTTTTCATCATATTGGTCACTTTTCCTTTAAACCACGCCAGCTATGAAAATTCATATCCTTTCTCTGAATTGAACAACAACTGGATTATTAATGTCAGTCATTAACCTTCCCTACAAAAAGAAAGATTTAGTCTCAAAAATAAAAGTTGTCCGTTTCTGGAATTGCATGTTTGTGTTTTTTATTTTTTTATTCCCTACTCTTGAATTGCTAAAAATAGCTCTCTCTCCCTGTGGGAAAGGTATAATTACATTTAAAAAAAAAAAAAGGCACACAGAACAGGGTGATGCTGGTCTATTTTCGAATAAACCCATTAAGGGGGTCAATGATCAATGTTTAATTAGGAGTGTGAAGCAATTCTTCATCAGTCATTAAACTGGATTTGGATTATTATTATTTTTTAATCCTCTCGACAAAAGCTCTTGATCACTGGATGTTGGCAAAAAACAAAAATGTGAGGAAATGTATCGTTTAAAGCTGCTCTTATTAATATTTGTATATCAATCAAATGACTGTGAAAGCTGTCACTGGTAGAGATGAGCCGACAAATAATTATCATCCAACTCTGCCCTCAGCTTCATGGGACATTTTAGCCTCTGCCCACAACTTTACCATTTGGTTCACTTTAAAAAACACATTTATCTTTTCCAGCTGCAGAGTGTTTCAGCAAAAAAGCTTTGCTTAACCCGCTGCATGCTTAAGCTATTTGCCCAGCACCAAAAGGTAGAAAATAGTGACGCATCTTACTGCTGAAAACCCTCCCGATATTTCCCTAATGAGGAGAGTGACTATTGGACTTACATTCATCGAGTGCCCAGAAACACAACTCCAAATGAATAATGTTGCTCCATGTAAATATATATGACAATATACTAACAGCCATCTCCTCTGTCTGCCAGGGGTTGGTGGTTTGGCCTGACTAATAGGAAGCAGGGCAGACAGATGGGTGTGTGGGGGTTCATTTCAGGCTTTGTGAGGACTCTTTTGTGAGGCAGCACTTTTTGAACACAATGTTGGCCCTTTGTTCACATGCAGTGCTTGAGTATGGAGCTGCATTCCTCGTCATGCTGCATAACCAGTTCAGTGTTAATGTCCACTACCGTCTACTGATCCTCATGTAAACTCAACCCTGCGCGCGCACACACAGATTTTTTAATAAGCAAAGTCGAGATATTGTGTGTGTGTGTATTTTTTTTTTTTTATAAACAGAGAGCGCGAGAGAGAGAGCGAGCGAGAGCGAGCGAGAGAGAGCGAGAGAGAGAGTTCCTTTTCCCAACAGTCTGTTTACTTCACTGTTCCAAGAACCTGAGCCATGTAAAAAGCCTTTTGATGGAAAGATGTGTAACTCAATGAGCTGTAAACACTCCGTGATCGCAAGCGATGACAGGGCAGGAAATGAATGTCAACCGGGGAGTCACAGATGCACATGTGTGGGTGGTACCGTACACTCAGGAACAGGGAAGCACAGGCATCGGCACTGCCAATACCAGCATAAAAACAAAGCAACCGCATCAGAGAGACCAAATACTAAAACCCAAGGGCCACATGCCAGAAACCACAGCAAAGCTACTCTATTCTCTGCCTTAGGGATAGTGTTAGGACTGCAATATACAGAGTGTGAAATTGATTTTGGCATGGCGAATATGGCACCCGGTGCTCAGTACTCACTGCAATTGTGAAGTCGAGTAAGACAGCTGACATCATATATAGGTGTCAAATTGGAAATAATATATAGGTTAATCAAATATGCAATGTATCGGCAGAAACTGACAGAATTCATACACAGGAGCTAGTTGGTACAGGTGTTTATTTTTAGGACAGCTACACCAAGGCAATTATTGTTAGGAAATGTCACAAAAAGGTCAGATATGACCATTACAAGAGCTTCTGGCCGAACTGACATTTGAACATAGAATTAATTAGAGCCATTATGGTTTTGCTTGATAATGTCTCGACTTTCTCAACAACAAAAAAAAGGCACAGCTGAACACACTCAGTGGCCCTCCCACACACATTAGCCATACATGTGTTTGTGCATGTACAGTACATCAGCTTTGACAACACAGAGATATAGTAGACACTGGTACTATTAGTAGCATACTTTACCCAACTATACAAAAAAACCCAGCAGTCTTAAATAACCAGACACATTTTAGGGCATAATTACTAACCACATGTATTTGCATATTGTTATTACTATAGATAGGTGTTTGGAGGCTGACGACTGGGATTTCAATACATTTTTGCCATATTTTGGAGATTAAGAAAAAATTGTAAAAATTGTCTCAAATCCAATCATGCAGCTCTACAGCAATGTAGCTGCTAGAACATCCCGTCTGGACAGTGATGAAGAGAGATCACTATCTGGCACCCTGGGGGTGAGAGAAACTCAAACTGGTGTAAAGTACCAACAGTCCGTTTCCTGAGTCGGCCTCTGTGGCACGGATGAAGATAGTTAGGGAGGTGTGATCTCACACGGGCCTTTGCTGTGTGCCGCTGAGATTTACAGAATGCACAGCACATGAACACAATGAGACTGTGAAAAGCTACATACAAACAAAACAACAGAGGAAGTGGTGTCCTGGGGAGGGTTCAGTTTGCAACTCAAGACAGAGGAGTAAGTAATGATTTTGTGTTTATTTTAGGTAGTCTGTCAATGTGAAATGTACACAGTATTGTAACTGTAGAGAAGTGTGACAAGCGCTTCTCTACAATTTGAGGAAGAGGAGAGGACCAGAAAAAGTGAGAGGACCAGAAAAAGATCAGATGAATCAGGGTTTCACTCATAGGTCATTAAAAACAGCAATAAATTATGGCTAAGTGCACTGAGGGCAAAGCTGGCCAAATATACACCCTCCCGCTTCCATGAGTGGCAGCGGCAGCTAAAACATGACAAATTATAAGAATGTATTTTAAGCCACATTTCTTGTTCTGCTGCCTGGTAGAGCTTCACAGTATAGTCCAGAAACATACAGCTCTCCATTCCTTTAAGTTTACAGTATTTTACCTAGTTAAAAACAACACTGCCAAATGCACACCCACTGATTACCTGCTAGATACTGACGTTCAGGAAGAGTTCAGGTGCTAAGGCCCATAGATTTAAAATCAGCCTGATCAAAGATTTCCCTGTAAGCATCAATAAAAAGATGAAATCCGCCTCCAGAACATTTTTGAAGTATGCAAAAAATACTCTGAACTCTATGATTAATATTTTGTTTAACATGTGTTTCCCACATAAATATGGTAGATATGGGAAGGAAGCTCCAGGGTCCGGTTTACACCATATTAGCAGTCAGAACTTTAACTATGCAAATGCAAACTCCCCCTCTCTGTACTGACCAGTCTGCTCGGAGCTGGAGGTTTCTGCTTTCTTTGCAGGTGTTGTGTCGAAATGTGTCGCCGCTTGCGTATTAGACAGCGATGTGTTGTTTTGGATTTGTGACGTACCTCATCTACCTTGCCCGGGGTATGTTTGAATCTCAGATTTTAGGGAAGTGCACAGACATCTCCCCCAGTAAAGGAATGTGGAAACACCTCTCTAGTGACAAACTTTGCACAGATAACAGTATAATCAATTGAGACATTTTAGGGAAGATAAACATAAGAAAAACCACAATTTTTGAGGAGATCTTTAATAAAAAATTAGATTAACTTTTATGATCACAAGGAAATGCAAGTGTCACAGCAGCATATCCATTGCATAAATAAATAACAATACTATACGCCTTGTGAGCATCTATTGTATACAGAAAAAAAACTGTGAAAAACAACAAAAAGGGCACACACACAGCTAAAGAAACCTTAGGACTGATACAGAAACACTGCCAACTTGTATTGATTGATCAAATTCTTACGAGTGACTAACTAATCGATAAATCATTAACATCTATGGTATGTCTTAAAACAAACATGCTAAAACTCCATCCACCCCTGTTTGTCACTATAGCCCTAACCAAACGTACACTATCTTTAGTAAGTGCTTCATATGCAGGCCTGGCTGAGTCTCTGCTCCAGCTCCAAGCTGTATCATTGGGTTCTCTTTCTCAGATAGACCCCTCTGATCAGGCCAGGGACTCTACACTACATCCTCTATCTCCCATCTCTGTTGTGGTATTCACACCCCGGGGTCATGGTCTGTCACTCATACTCCCTGCTTCCCCCGGCGACCCTGCCAGTGACCTCTGCCAATGGTCAAACTTACTAGTTGTCCTTCAACAGCCAAAGAAAGCTCCTGTCAGCACAATAACCTGCACAGCAGTGTTTAATCTATTACAGGGCTGGACAGAGATAGCAGGAGCTTTAAGGCAAACTCCTGTCACTCAGTATCCTAAAGAATATTAATGTGATCTTAAAAAAGACAGGCCCTCTCCCAGCTGGCTTTATAGTTTTAAAGATGTATGTTAAACCATTTCTAAACAGATTTCCTCTGCAGTGTGTGCTGTATTAAAAATAAAAAGTTTAGAAAAGGTGACATGATAGGGAGAAACCTACCGTCAGTGCATCCAAGTACATACAGGATATATGGTGAGGCAGCTGAAATACTTAAAAAGGAAAACCCTGTGATCTCCACAAGTTTGGGATCGGATAAGGACAGTCTAACAGCCACACAGAAACTGGGCTGATTCCAGTTTTCCTTTGAGCCTAACATCCATGGAAAAAGGGGTGGAAGACTGAGGGACGGCTGGATCCAATGCTTCTTTCTCTCCTTCGCTCTCTCAGGGCATTTCTCAGACTTCACACCAGGGTTCCACAATTCCCGTGTCAACACACAGCAAAAGGATGTGTGAATATGTGTGTTCGGATGCCTGAAAAGACACTCTGTCTAATGTGGTAAAGTGTTTCAGGCTGGCAGTATGCTCCAAATTAAATCACATTTGGACATTTTTATGTTGCTGCCAATGACAGCGCAGTTGGCAAATGCTGGTATACTCACTGTGACGGCAGATGCGACTTTTTTTAAATGCCATGTACAGTATCTTGGCCTTCCATTCACATCAAGATGGCATTTTGCACCACTGAAACTAAGATGTGTACATTTTACACTTGTGTTGTAGTGTGGATAGGGAGATAGATCTTTTCAAAAAGTACGACATGTCAACCTTTCACAAACATTACCTAATTACATTTTCCTGGCTGCGATCTTAAAAACCACAAAATAAATACAAAAGTAGGATTAGGCTCTGACCACATTTTGACTCCAAGAAAAGAAGACAGGATCCCCTGGGGAAGATTACCAATGTGCACGCACTCACAGACACATACAGACCAGCTCAGTGTCAGAAGTGACTCACAAATAAGAGTGTGAAGGGGAAAGAAAGTGATGTGTTCTCCTTTATAGCCTTGGACAGTCACGGGCAGATGAAGATGGACAATGACAATGGTGACAATCAACATAGCAGTGACATCTTATCAGTTACTAGATAACTTTGCATGGTCATGAGTATACGAAGGGAACTAATGAGCAAACTGGCTATAGAAAAAACTTCACCCTGTGGCTTCATGTTAGTTTAATTAATTTCTTCATTAACCATTTACCTTTAGCTCCAACCTAATCCCACCACAATGAAATCACTGTAGTGTGGCAACTTGGCTCAGGCAAAAGAAAGTTTAAAGAACATGTCATCAATGCAAATGCTTAGGGATTATATTTGGGCAACACCAAATGCAATACTTTATAGGTTCCCAAACAGGCTTCCAATGGGCCACTCATGCAGAGTAAGTGGAATTGATGCAAATGCAGAATAAGACAGGACAGCGGAGCATTACATTAAACCCCACATGTCTTTTTGAATACATAACCTCATCAAACACAGTTCTCTCCCCAAGTAGAGCAGGCACTGTAAGCCTGTTTACCAGTGAGCACTACCAGGAACACCAGATTAGTGGGTGACATAACATTACATCAGCGAGATGATGACCTTACTAACACACTGTTCCCTGGCCCCATTCAAAAATATCATGCATGCTTTCCTAAAAACCTCTAAGGAAGCTTGGTCAATGCCAAAAGTCAAAAAGGTCAGCAGAGAGTTGTTTAAGTCAGTATCATGATGGCTTACAAGATGAAAAGTCAGTCAGTGTGGCCAACAGGAAAACCATCTTCTTTAAATAAGGCCTCCGTACAGCCACTCGGGCACCCTACTCCATGTGGCTTGCAGCAGCCCAAGTCAATAGTCACAAACCATGGCCATGCTAGCAACTACGCCTGCAGAACTCTTTGCCAGTTTACTCCTCCTCCCATCTAGAGGCATCACCCTGGACTTCCAAGAAGCTGGACATATTCGTGACAAGCCATTAATGAAACTCATCACTGGACTCAAAAAGCTTACACGTGGGACCACCTACAACAGAGAGCTGGCCTTTTAATCCCCTCATGTGGCGACATGATAAAGGCATGGATTAAAAGACAGTCATTCATCCAGTCAGTCAGCCAACACTGCTGCCTGCCTGCACACTGCTTCACTTACTCTTTATTGCACTGGGCAAGCAGAATTCAGCAGATGTGCAAGGCCAGACTGTGGTCGTATATGCATGCATGTATCTATAATGCAGTGTGCCATAAGACCCACTATGCTTTGTGATCCATAAATAGGTTGGAGTCAACCCTTTGTCCCAGTGGATATACACTAAAGTGGTTGATCAGACAAATTCAGTGACAGAGTATTTCAATTTATATAAAAAGGGTGGATGTCTGCCCCAATGCATTTAGAATGTCCATTATCCATGACTCAGGCTTACAGGTCTCTGCATTAGATCAATAAAAAACAACCTTTGACCCTAAAGAAATCAGAGATGGCCTCTCTTCGGTTAAAATGATCCCTGTTGTACAGTCTGTCTTTACACCAACATGATCTCTTTATATTAAAAAGGGATGGATTAAATGGATTACAGACAAAGAACATCCTTAACATCACTCTTATCATTTTTATTATGTTAAATTATAAATAACTGTTCTCAAATATTAAACAGCGACTACATAGGGTCCCAAAAAAAAAATGATATAGGGCTTACAGCTTCTGCCAAGTACAAGCAAAAGTTATTTTATTCCAACAAAAATACTTTTAAAGAATTGGTATAAGTACAGTACAATTTTGTCAATGATAGAGTACCTAGAGATTAGTGTCTGCTTTTCAAGAGATACTTCATTATAAACTTCTGATCATGATGTTTTTATTAAATAAAATGAACAGAGCATTTTGGAAATTAACTGTTTGTACCATGGTCATGTATGCAAAATAGGTCTCCTCAATAATCCAGATGTGGCTGTTGCTGTCCGGTACATCCGGTTTTTGGCTATCCCCCAAATGTGGATCAGCCTGTGGGCCCAGTGCTCCTGACTGCTGCTTCACTTCCATATGCCCGTTTGCTGGGAAAGTCTGAGGTACGCAAGGGAAACTGCTCCGAGATGCTGTCGATGTGCAGTCCATTCTCACACTCTCCTATCCAGCGCTCCTACTATGGGAAAGTCTATCGGGGTTTCCTTAGGGGTTGCCTAACGGGAGTGTTGAGTGCATCTTGTTCGATTCGTTCTGTCCCTATACGTTTCGACCTGGCAAAACTTTTGGTTTTCCATCTCAAAAGGTTTAGAGTGAAAACACACTATAAAAGTATTTTTGCAATGATGTCACAGGGAAAGCACAAACCGAGTGAAGCCCATTTCAAAACCGACATTTTCAGCATTGGGCTTGTTAAGGCCACATATCTAAAATAAATTCCTGAATCTGACATTCACTGATAAAGTGCACTGGAGCCTATAAATTATTGTCAACTCTTAATAATAACTGATCAAAAAGGAATAGAGCTGGAAAATTCCTCAAAGGATTCCTTATCAAAATTGTTCTTTCCTTGAACCTTGCCCTTCATATCCACTTCTGTCCCAATCAACACTGAGACACAGAAAGATAAGATGCATTTAGGTCACAACTACGGCAACAATTTTTTGGATCCTTGCTCGCCAAGGAAAAGAAATGTCAAGTTAGTCCAACCTCTGAGTATGGCAACAAGGGCAGGAACTCCCCTCACTAAAGTATAGGTGCCCTACAGGGTAAATCAGGCTCAGTGACAGCAGTGCTCTGGGGTCAGGGATTAGTGACTACTGTTATGTCTGATTTAGTTCACTCGCCTTGGGTGACACTGCATCAATCAAACCCAAAATTATGTATTTTAAGCAGTGAACTTTGAATATCTTCAATATACTAACCTGAGGTCAGGCAAGGAGCAAAAGGTCATTTGAGCTACCTAGCAGAAGCAAAAAGTTAAAGCAGTCTGTCAACAAACACACACACACACACACACACACAGTTGGCAAAATAAGATAACTTCAGCCCTTACTGAAAACAACCATACATAGATGATTAGCTACCACCGTGATACATTATGGTCCCACGTGCCCCAAGTGTGCAAGTTACTCGTTTGTATTTTTTGTTTTGTTGTTGACCAAGCAAAATGGTAATTATTAAAGCAAATAAGCTAAGACCGCAACGTAAGCTTTGAATTACGTGACTGACACTGCTTATTTGTAGCTAGCGACATGTCCTGTGTTTTGTGCAAGGCTTGTTAGTCACACATCCACAAAGCAAAACAAAAGTAACCCTGTTTTTAAAAAGGGACTAGCAAAACCCCATCTCCACAAAACTTGTGACAGCAGTTGGATACTTTTGTCCAGCAACTGAGTAAATGCCCTAAATGTTTAGCTATGTCAGCCTAAATTAAATGGAAAACCCTATTTTTAAAACAGTATTTAGCCTTAATTACACACTCTACAATGTTATTAACACCGAAGACTATTATTAAAAGCGTTAACTGACGCCGCTGAATCAGCTTTGGGACCAGCTAGCCTGTTAGCATCGTCACACAATGCAAGCTTTCCCAGCGAGATTTCATTACGGTAAATCGCTTAGTGGTGGTCCATATAGTAGTAGGAGAAAATGTTCCCTCACTCGCCTTTTTCATCCGCGGAGCCTCGGCAACAGTACCATCACGGTTGACAAACGCCTCTCCGCCGTTCTGCTGCGGGTCTGTCCGCTTCATAGCCGACGCCTGCGGCATCTTCGCGGGGTTCGGGTTGAGCAAACCCAGGCTGCCTTCCCCGGCTTTCGCGGAGGGCTCCGCTGTAAGGGACGCAGCAGAGGAACCGGCCTCGTGCGGGTCGTTTCTGGCGAGGGTCTTGCCCTCCGAGGTCGGTGTCATCGGGGAACCAGCCGGTAAGTCTTTGCCGGTGGGGACGTCTTTGAGTTCGACCTCTGCCATTTTCGCTGCCACAACCTGGACTGACATCGCTGCAGTTTCACAAAGTCCTTTTTCCAACACAAATAGCGAGTCAAGCGGATGTGAACGGAGGAGCGACTATGGCCAAATGCATTGTGGTCCTTGTAGTTCCTCTAAGTATTTCAAAAATGTCCGCCATAGACCACCTCTAATACCAATGATAGGCATGCATCTGACAGTTTACAAAATGTTATACAACTTTGGGAAAAATTAAACAACAATTAAATCATTGGCATATACACTTCATTTATGAAAAGCAGCCCGAATCGATAAAGTGACTACATTCCCCAGCAGGAAAAGCTACACTGTGAATTGCATTGTGGGAAATAGCGTTTTGTCATAAGAGGACGACACTAAACTACAAAACAAACGAGATTTATGCAATATAATGCAGTTTGCTCAGAGGGCAATCACCTATAACATTTCGACATGGTTTTATTGAATTAGGCTGTCGTTTTCTGGACTATGTGCTTAATTCCCAGTTTAACATGTGGGAATTAATAACACCAGGATTTAGTTAATCACTATGTAGAATTTCCCAGAAAGTTTGTCCTCAATCAGTGTGGACACAAAATTATTTTAGAAACATTTGAAATTGTCAGCCAGCAGTGTTCACCATCAAGTCTTTCACTGGATGTTGCTGCACAAGATACTGCATCACATTACAGTGCTAGTGTGGTGGATATGCAGTACGTCATGAGAAAACGGGACCAGTCGTCAGGTCAAATCTTAAAAAATGAACTACATTGCCACCAAGTGGATGCCTATGAAAGTAAAGAAATATATATCATTAGGTCGAGGGAAATTAACATGAGTCAACTGTTTCTTTTTAATATCTCAATTTTATTTTCAAGTCGCATGTGACAAATGTAAAATGGCATTGTTGAAAACAAGCAACCATGTAAAGGTTTGACATTTAATAAATGGCTGACAAGGCTTTTGTAAAAGACGTTATATTCAGAAGGAAAACTGGCGATTTAAAGGCTTTTCATTTGTTCTCCATCACATATCAAAATAATTACCACGGTATGTAGTTATGTGTTGCATTGCAGCCTAGTAGTATGTGAAACTTTGAAACAACAGAACATATGAACACTTGAACTGTTTGTGTATTGCTTCCATTTTCACAAGTCCAATTTGTGTAGGTGACTTCAAGCATGTCAGGCTCATCCCTACTACAGCAGACAATCATTCAACTACAGGGGAAAAACAGCATACCAGTTGTAACAGGTTATTGAAGAAACAAAAGTCAAGTCCACACATACTGTATTTACATTCATGCTAAATGGGTCTGAGCTCATAACAATTCACCAGAAAAATCTGTGATATTATTTACAAGGCTGCCATGCTGGTACATTCTCAAAATACAAAATCAGAAAACCTAACAATGTTAAAAAAATACATCTCTGCAGTTTATTATAAGCACACTTTGGTGCAACATAAATATGTCCTTAAAATGACAATACAGAATGTTACTCATTTGTACACCAAAAATTGAGAAAATGTCCAAAAATATGCATTTGTTTTTCAAAGTTTAGTGCTGCTTTCGCTATGTGCCACTGAAAGGGGCAGTCCTTAAACTGAGGTGCCATTCCAACCAGTGTAGCCATACAGCATTGTGGGGGGAAAGAATCCACCTGCAGCTTTTTGTTGCTTGTAGATGATGATTCATTAGTTTTCGAATATCCACAAGATGTTCACACCAGAGAGGCCGAGATTTACTCTCCTGAAGAAAGTATGAAAAGCAATTCAATTATCCTACAGAAGACGAGCAAGGTCAAACAGATCATTTTAAATCAAAATGAATCTGCGCTTTGCGTGTGACCATTTTTGTTGAAAATGAATCGATATTTAATTATATTCCGAAATGGCATATACTATACGAGCTACCCAGCCTATTACAGGATTTTAGTAGAAGTACTCACCCCAGCATTCCTGACTCCTTGGTCTTAATAACATAGAGGAACATGAGGATTGTGTGGAACAGGTTGTTCCTGCCCTACAATAGAAATCCAGATGGGTTCATGTTATTGCAACCAAAGCGCTACAGTAAGGAACACATCCTGATTTGTTTATGAATGAGATGTCTGTTCTAATGCCCTGAGTTTCCCGGATTTCCTCAGGGATATTTGTCACATATGTGAAAGCTAGCTTGTTATCATGGTTGAGAAGTGAAAAATAGAGCCTGATTTAAAAATACAGGAATTATCATATAAGAGAGAACTGACACATAATGTTGCCATTTTAATTGTATCCTTTACTTATGCAAGCGGACCTTATTATTCATGATTACTTTATTTAGGATTGTTTGTTTTTGACTAAAAAGGATGTTCACTAACAAAATATGCATCTTATCTGTGATGCAATAAAAATATTGGTTTCTTAACTAAATGTAAGGTAAGGTGATTCCAGTAAGTTTTGGTGCCATTTTAAGATTTTTTAATCATATTTTGCTGATTATCGGGATAATATCGTGAATTGCAATCATTTTTATAAGCCTGGCCAAAATAAGATGATTTGATCTGCCACCTCAGGGAGATTTATGAATAGCACAACTAAGAAAAAATTAAATAAGAAAAACTGACTACTCTTTGGATTTGATTGGAATCCAGTCAGGGCAAAATAAGAGCACAAGCGGTTTTGTAAGAGCCTGAAAAATAGAGAAATTATTTTCGAAAAGAGTGAGAACACTGGCTGTTTTTGCTGTCACCTTGGGTAGACTGTAGATATGTCCCTGGTAGATGAGCTGGTAGTGGGGGGGAGTGGTGCTGCTTTGGTGGATGCAGAAGAGGCTCTCCTTGGTAACATCTATGAGAGTTAATACAGAAAGGGACACAGCATGAAGATGTCAGGTAAAGATAGAAAGTGTGTGTGTGTGTGTGTGTGTGTGTGTGTGTGTGTGTGTGTGTGTG
>CALSBV010010890.1:2204366-2223446 GCA_943590825.1 Bovichtus diacanthus | reverse complement strand
CACACACACACACACACACACACACACACACACACACACACACACACGGTTTATTAACAAATTGACTGGACTGAAACGTTGACTAACATATAACGTAATAATAATAAATATTAACAATACATTTTATTTACAGGGATCCTACAGCTTAAGGCAAGTTACATTTCAGACTTTTTAAAAATGAAATAAACAATAAAGGCATACAATAAGCTACAGATCATAGCTCAGCAATGAGTTAAAATAGGTATAAATAGGATGCAATTGTTACTGTTAAAATTAGTTAGCTAGTTTATAAAGATGAGTTTTAAGAGCAGTTTTGAAATTTCAGATTTGCACCTTGTCTAGATATACATATTTTACTCAATACCATTTCAAAGTTACATCTTAGTCTTGTAGCAGCATGGCTGAGATGCTTGAGGATATACCTTGCTTTGCGGACAAACATCATCCAGTTGCACTCATTCTCATCCGTTGTCACGATGTAGAATTCCAGCACATTGTTGTGGTACATCTGAAACGGAGAAATGGGTTCATCACTTACAGAATTCTGGTTTTGCACCGACTGTGACAAGAAAACCCACGGTCCAACAAAAAGCCACTGCACTGACCTTCCATATTTGTGGTGTGTCCTTTTCTGGCCAATCAGAGAGATCCACGTTGCTACAGTGCTGGCCCACCATTGGTCCAAAGCAGGTCCTTTGAGGAATGACATCCCGTGCAAAAACTCCTAAGAAGGGCATGAGCACATTTAGTCCTTCATGTAATTGCTGGTCTACCAAATGTTTTTTTTGTCTACCTTTTTAAAAATATATAAAAAGGCATCGGAATACATTTATTGCTTTTACTTTGTAATGACTCTCAGAAAGTGTCCCAGTAATCATTTTTATTTAATAATAATTTTCTAAAGATGGAGTGAAGATCCTGATATTATATGAAACTAGAAAAAACTAAGTGATTGACATTGACACCAGAGTATGATATCTTGTTGTGAAGAACGCTCCACTGTTGGAAAAACTGGCATGGTCATATTCACAGAGGTCCCTTGACCTCTCACCTCAAGATATCTGAATGAAAATTGCTTGTATGGATACCCACGATGCCCACTTTATGCTAATCCCATGCAGTTTAGGGCACAAATCATGCAGTTTTTGAATGCAGTATAAATATGTTATTTTTGCCTATTCTAAAAAAGGTGTATTTGAATATTTCTGCATGTTGGGGTCGTACACAGTCTTGGAATTGCATGAATTGGGTATGAGGCTCTTGTGTCTTATTATTCATGCGTGATGATGTTAGTCCCCATAGTAGCACTAAAAAAATACAAAAATGAGTCTTTGTGGGCCTCTAAGGGTTAAAAAGTATCTTACTCTGTTCTATGAATAATAATGAATGAACCAGCAGATACAAACATTAGCATAATGTTAGGAATCCTGAGTGGGTTTATTCTCTCACCAAGCGGTTCGTCAGCCACTGAGATGCGGAGGCACAGTGGACGCGGAAGAGAGAGGCGAGCCCGGCTTTGGATTGGCGCGTCAGGGATGAAGGTGACTGGGCCATGCTCTGGGCAGTCTGAGGTATAGGAGCGCTCACACAGTGTGCACCCTGGACACAAAAGTTGCTACAGGTGAGAGTCACTAATACTTACTGCCTTACTGCAAAGTCAAGCGCTTGCTTAATGTACACACTGCTCACTTCAATTCTATTACTGCTTTTTACAATGAATTGCTGTTTAAAGGATATTTTCTGAAAACAAAAAAGATGGGAAAAGGAGGGAAACCTTGGTATAACGGAAGATGAATGGGAGAATGTTTGTGAGCTACAATAGAAAACTTTATGGGGAGTTTGTTACTTCATTACATTTTTTAAATCCATTGATATGTCCAGTTTTAAAAAAAATAATGTTATACATTACAAATACACACTCACAGATGGTGTAGCCAGTGACCATGTTTTCCTTGTTGGAGGTAGAATCCTCCAGCTGCAGGGTGGAGTTGACCAGCACCAGGTTGTTTTCTGGCCCCAGCGACACCTCTGCAGTGATTGGGGACACATTCACGGCCTCCAGGCCCATCCCAGAATGTCCATGGAGTGACACCGGCTCCAGCTGGCCCTGGCTGGCCATGGAGCCAGTGAGCACCACACTGACAACGCCTGAATTCAGCTCCCCGTTTGTGTGGAGACCTCCTGCTCCTCCTCCCCCAGCATTCCCCACTCGGCCTCCCATGTGATCCGGCTCCATCACCACCGGTAGTTCGAGCACAGGGGGTCCATGGAGGGGCATCACCCCGCCAGATGAGTCCACCCCGGTCAATCCCTCATGCGGCTGAGGCTGCCTTCCCCCTCCGAGCTGCTGCTGGGTGTCAGACACCGATACCACCCCGACTCCGTCCATGGTGGCCAGCTCTTCTCCCATACGGTCAGGGGACATGGGGCTGCTGACACGTGACTCCATGGCCAGTCCCGTAGAGTCCAGCTCATGAGCGCCAGGCTGGTGGAGGTCTCCCTGGCCGCTGACCTGTCTGGAGTCCATGGGCACCAGGCCCTGCTCCAGTGGGCCTCCAGGGCCGCTGTAAGGATCCAGACCTGAGGGGTTGTTGCTGGCCACTGATAGGGTCCCATCTATATTGAGGCTGCTGGGATGAATGTACTGAGGTGGTGGACGGTCTGCCAGATAAGACAGGATACCTACAGCAGGGAAGAAAGAGGGAACTTGATTAGAGGTGAAAGTAACATTCCAAACTGAATGTACTGAGTAGTAGGCCTGTCACGATAATTACATTATCGTCTTATTGTTCGATATATGGACATAACTTTTTTCTATTGTGTTTACATGCGTTTCTTTACATAGGAATGTCACCATTTTTAGACAACATGATCCAGAATAACCATTATAATACTTGGGCATTAAGTCCATTTTATTTATTGTTATGGTTGGGTGGTTTCATTTTATTTAAGTTTTTATTTATTTAGGATATATATTTTTTTTATTTTATTTTTTTACATACCAATTCTATTGTCTGAATATTCTTAAGAATTATAAGTTCATTGCTTTTTGAAACGGTATACTTGCATTATGATGCTATTATATTAACATGTCAGTGGCATAAAATAGACTTAAAATGACAATACCATTTATTGCAACTATTTCTGGGACAACATACCGTCCAACAAAAGTAGTTATCATGACAGTACTACTACTGCGTAGCACGCATGATTGATTCATTAACTTAAATAAATTCAGATAAAATGCAATAGGAGTAAAGGCTAGCCTTCAAATTACAGCATCTGGGATAAAGCCCAACTAAACGAGCACCCACATCCCAAGAATCTGTCCGGCTGCTTTGAGATGAGTTATACATCTCATACACAAACAATATCCCACCTGGCAATATGTGTCGGAAGTAGCTGCTCTCCAGGTGGGGGTACGGAGGCGGTGGCAAAGAGTAGTTCCTCTCCGGCAGGCCGCACATCACTCCTCTGTCACTCAGCGGACCCATGGGGAGCATCAGCGAGAGGGCAGAGGGAAGGGAGCCCAGGGAAGGACCCAGGCTGGGGATGGCCACTGGCATGCCTGAACCATAATAAAAAGTCATGAGCAGATAATAAACCAAGATTAAATTCAGCAAAGTAATATGGGCTGGAGCCTGAGACAACTGCACAGATCCTTATCCGATCATAGAGTATTTAAAATAAAATGCAGAATTGCTATCTTATCTACTTTAACAGTTTATCTTCCTGCATATCGAACATTTCATTCTGACAACTGGAATCTGGGCAAATCCTAACATGATCTAAAAGTTTGAGCAGGGTTAAACAAAAAAAAAACGTAATTCGCTGAATATGTGATGCTTAGTCTTATTACAGTAGGTCTAGTGTGTTTCCAGCTTGAGCAGACAGGCCTGGCTGGAAGCATCTTTCATACCTGGAGTGGGAATGGGGTTGTGCGTGGGGGAGGTGGGCAGACCCAGGTGGCTGGCACTCACTGAGGGCACACTGAGCTGGTCCATGCCCACAGGACTCAGGTTCATGTCGTTCATCCTGGAGAAACAACAACAGAGACACAAGAGAAAAAGAGAGAACGAGCAATGAGCCATCAAGCACAATAATATCCAAACAATTATCTGCTGTTTAGACACTGCTAGCAAAGTTAAGATATGGATTTAGGCTATGTATGTATTGCATATAGTGCATTTTCGATGAATTGAGCCCTTATGTAATTGTCAGCACATAAAGACACACAGGTGACACACGTATGCAGTGTGAGCTACGTTAACTTACCTGAATTCAACAACTGTCCACCAGTGTACTGCTGAATGGTGCCTTTAGCCTTCTCTCCCTGTGGAATAAAACACCTGGTATGAAAAACAACTTAACTTAATACGACATACCAACAACAATGAATATACAACTCTGATTCAAACAGCTAAAACAACAGCAAGCCTGTCATTCAAAAGGACTTATTTGAAACTAGTTAGCGAAACATCAACCTGTGTTGTCACACTGCTAACGTTAGCCTTGCTAACTTACATCTACATACATCGTCAAAACAGACCATGGTCGTGTGTTTCAGCGTGTTTGAAGTCCAGAAACACCTGTCGGGACCGAATGTCTTTCTTCAATGCGAAAATACTGATTATGTGAAAAGGAATATGCCTTAAAAACAACAACATACCAGCACAATACCTCCCTGAACGGGGCCATGACAGCATACTGCCCCTGGTGCGCATGCGCTGATCACAGGTCAGTTTCTCTGTCCTGCACTATGGACTCACTCACAGGGTCGTCAGGAGGCTTTCTGGAAGCCCATTTCCACCAATGTGATGGGGGAAAAAAATCAAAAGCTTTTTGCTAAGTTGTAATTTTGAGATACTAAGTCATTATTTCCACTAAGTTTGTCATTATAATGACTTACGTTTTTTTTTTCTTTGAATGCCAAAAATGGTCTTCCATAAGGCGCCAGAAAGGCACAAATAAAAATGTCACCTTTTGTGTTTGGTTTTAAGCAGCCTATGTTGTCTTGTGCAGTTTTGTAGTGTTTGGAAAAACTACCACTTTTTACAGAAGGAAAATGATCTGAGCAAAAAGCTTCTTTACCATGTGAATTTATTGTCTGGCTGGCTGTGACTCTATTAAATAGAAGACATAACAAATATTCATGAAGATGAATGAGATTGCAAATGTTATTTATTGAAAAAGGAGTAATTTTCAAGAAGGCAAATGTGATAATGATCACAGATATGATCCGATCGTTTGAATACCAAAATCCCATAATGTAAGTTTAATAAATCATTAAATGTGCCACACTATTTTTAAATAATTTACATTTATAAAATGACCTGTCCAAGAGGAAACTTATTTGAATGATCCAACTCACAGATTATTATAGAGAATAAATCAATAAAAATACAACCTGTCATTATTTATAAGTTAGGTAGCCTTTGATAGCCTACATGTTTATAATGAATCAATAAAAAGTTATTATAAGACATTAAAGTTATTATTCATGATGACAGTTGCTCCACAGTGTCAGCGAGAGGAAGAAAACGTAATGTAAGCAGTTTTTATCTTGATGAGAAAGCGATGGCTGCATCTCCGCCCCGGATCACACCCACCATGCCTCCAGCCTCAAAACCCCAACAGACAAGTTGTCACAGATAGTGACGAAGTCCTGATCAAGAAGTGCCCCCTTATAAAAGATCACAATCTAAAATATTCAATCACAAAGTGACGAGATTTAAAAGGAAACTCTTGCTGAGAACATGGGGAGACTGTGAGGAGACTCGGACAGGGTACGTTGCATTGATGGTGCAACATTAACTGCATATTTTAAAGCTGCATAATAATCTCTTTTTTTATTCTTAGAGAGATGCCTCATCACAGTAAGGAGTTAATGGAGCATATTCCATTTGTCTCTCCATTGGCTCTTCGCGGCTTCTCCATGGAGAACAGTGGAGCACACTACAAGGATGCGCTTCGACTCGGACTGCCCTTCCACCTGGACGCATACCTCGACCCTGAGCACGACCAGAGGTTACCCTACAGACGATTACCCTATTTCCCCTTTCACGTCCCCATCGGTGTGTGTGATTATTCCTTCGAGCCTGCGTTTATCCGGAAAAGGAACGAAAGGGAGCGGCATCGAGTGCGCTGCGTAAACCAAGGTTACGCGCGGCTCAGAGAGCATCTGCCGCAGGAGTTTGAGGACAAACGGCTCAGCAAAGTGGAGACGCTGCGGGCGGCTATTGAATATATCAAACACCTACAGAGTCTGCTGGACTTAAACGTGTCCGGGATGGACATGTCACTTGTTGGAGACGCGCATAATCGTGCGCCGCTGCCGCAGAGGACAGAGTGCAACAGTGATGGAGAATCCAAAACTGGCCACAGCGAAAGTGTGGAAATAGTTTACTAGCTTTAAGTCTATCTCTCTCTGTGATCTGCTCTACATTAATTACATTTTAAAGAAAGTAAAACATGCCTAATTGATACTATGTCCACTGTCTGATTTTATTCCACAGTGTGTACATTGAGCATTAACATGTGGGGAGCTACAGTAGGACAAATACCCATCAGATCATAATCATTATAGATGAATGAAGTTTTAAGCTTATATTATTTAGTTGCATCTAATATGTATTGCTGATATAGTGGTTGTGTGCCTTGTGGTCTTTGACAGTTTTTTAATTATCTGTGTGATTAAAAACACTGAATTACTGAAAATTAAAATTTCAGAGCTCCAAGTCTTTAACATATTTTATAAACTGAATGAGGTGACTAGTAAAAAAACAATTATTAATAATATAATTATGACTATATTGTGGCACAATTGACAAGTACAGTTGATAACTTGATCTCCATACTTTACATAGTAAGCCTATTAAAGATGTATTTAGAATAGGTCCATCCATCACTTTGGATATTTTTTAACAAATAGTTTTTCCAATTCAACAATTTTAACACAAGCAAAATAATACACATAAGAAACGTGATGACAATATGATGACATGAAGATATAACCTCACACAAAGAGAAAAAAATAAAACAAAATAAGATAACTAGAGACACAATCAAATTACTGTAATAGGATCACTTCAAATATTAAAGTTGACAGGAACTATATATATAAAAAAAAACTGAAATGTAGGTCTACATACGACAGGTACAGCGTATTTCATGTTTAATACAGTCTCACTCATCACCAGAGCAATTTTTCCCTGTTTCATGTTGCGTTGTGCTACTTGTAATAGTGAGTAATTATTTTTTCCAAAAGAAATTGGCTTCAAGATGGAGGTAGATGCTTCTGAAATTTAGATTCAGATTAGTTCTTGATTGAGCTATGAATATAAATATTTTACCTTTTAATTGATTGAATACTTTCTGCAGGAGCAGCACAGGTGTAGGTAATAACAATATGCAGCCCTTTATTCAGGCTTTTAATCACAGCTGGGATTTTCCTGCAAATCATATCAAAATGTCTCTGATGAACAAATCTTATTCTGTCTGAAACTAACGTTCTTGTGTGCTGTTTTCGTTTTGGTCAAGGAAGAAAAACATTATATTACAGTAATAAAGGCCTAGCTGATCCCTGAAGCACAAAAATGACACCTCAAACCACAAATGTCTGTTCAGAAGAGTTCCCTGAGTGCTCTTCAAAGACCACCTACTTACTGCGCTGTATATCTAAGGGTTCTCAGGAAGTTTGCCTCGCCTAATAGCTTAAGGAATGCATTTATCAGGGAGGCCTATTTGTGTGTTTATACTTCCCACCTCCGCTGACCTGCACGGAAACAGCTCACAATTTCGGATTTTCAGAAACCGCAAATTGTGGAGGGGGGGAGTAAACGTGATATTGTGTACAAGTAAAAGGGGTTTGGAGAGACCAGCAGAGTGCAGTTCAAGTGAAGAACGCAGGAAGACTGGCATTGACAGCCATAAAGGCGTGACATAACAAAGGGTGTTTGGCTGTGCAGTTTGTGAATTAGACCCAATAATTAGCCAAGTGCTGGTACCCTGGGCTTGATGGTTCAGTGGCACTCTGGAGATAGAGAACATGAAGCTACTTAAATGAAAGCCTCCGTCTCAATGGATGTTCTCTCTCCTGATGCTGAGGCTGATTCTAATCACATTCCAGCAGAGATTCCTTGCCGGCATTGCTCCATTTGACTGGAAAGGTTGTTGCTAATGCATGAATGTGATTTAGTAGAGACGAAACGTTTCTAACTTTGTGGAATCATCTCCTTCATTTCAGTTTATTTCTTCCGACATTATCAACATTCTGAATCTGTCACAACATGAGCCACAGAAACATTGTTTTCTTGAACCAACAGATACAAAAAAAATGCACTGGTGACACATTAGAGTTCTATATTTAGCCTGCTAATGTTGCCTTCTGGGTTTAAGGCTGCAGATCTGTGCAGGAAAGGAAAGGAAATACCTGCACACTTGCACAATGACTTGGATAGATAAAGTTTATCAGTTGAAGTGAGATCTGTGCGGGACCACCGGGAAAGATTGCTGCGACGTGTCGAGACAGAGGGCCCACATACAGAGACGGAAATGGAACAAACTGCAAGTAACAGGACACACAGTAATGCAGGAAAGATATTGATGCACTTCAGCTTAAAAACTTTGTCTCTTTGTTGCCTTGGAAATTGTATTTCACCGTAAATGCAAAAAAAAAAATTACATTAAGAGGATAAAAGATTATTATTAAAATCATTATAAGATCGACTACAAATTCCTATCATGTTAACAGCTTATGTTGTTTATGTGTGCATAATGACAGCAGGGCTTGGCTATAATAAAGTCAGTTACTGATGACGCTTTGTTAAAACTGGTTTGTGTTGAAAAGATCTCACACAGAAACAACTTGCATACTTTACTGTCATTTATTAAATTAAATACACATTTACAAGTGGTTATAAGTTAGCAATTGCGTGACAAAAAGCTCATGTGTGTACATGCAATCAATGGGCCTGCAGTTCATCAAGCTGCCCAAGGATTGCTTCTTTTTCCAATTCCAACTTGGAGATCTGACGATTCTTGTCACTCACCTCCTGTCAGAGGAGGAATATATGGCCATATCAAATAGGATGATGGAACATTTAAACATAAGCATCCTCTGTTTGCCTTTTAAGGTTTACAGTAAATCAATCGACTTAACATTTTTTGTTCTACATACCTGAGCCAGTATTGTGTTGTGCCACCGGAGGTCGCTGTCTGCCACTGCGTCAGGCAGAGAAGGGTTACTGCCGCTGGTGACATTGGGCTCACTCATCACAGAGCCCAGAGAGCCATTCACCCGCTGGATACGAGACCTGAGGAGGCAAGACCGAGCCTGCAGAGAGGCAGACAGGTGGGTGTGGAGAGACACCATAAGTGACAGGACACTGAGTTATGGCCAGTAAAGACAATGAGGCCCTGAACACAGCCCCGCCTCATACCTCTGCTGTACCTCCCTGGCAGGAGTCGACCCAACTTTTGGTCTCGATGTTGTCCTGCCTGGCTCTGTTCTCCTCCAGCCGCTGGAGGTACCAGACACGGGCCTTCTCCAGAAACTCCAGGCCAGAGCACAGAGCGTCCTTCTCCTTCTCTAGATCCTTCAGACGCTTAACCTGAGGTGGGGAAAAACACTGCTTGATCAGGTTCATGTGAATTTTAAAAAGGGATAGTTGTGGTTGTATGAGGTATTTATACATGGTCAGTTTATTACACACAGTAGTGGACAGGGCCGTCAGCAAAACGAATGTTAACCACCACACAAAAAAACAATATCAGTTTATGTGTACGCTATATTTAGAATGTTTCCACCGCTTTAACTCTCCGTCAGACAGCCCTTTCCAAATGTGTTATCTCCGCTCTCTTCAAAGCCACCAGACATTACTCAAACAAACTCATCGATTGAGGCAGTGGCAGACCAGCTACTCGGTAAAATTACTGTTTTTGTCAATGGAGTCTGGTGGCTCTGAAGAGAGTAGATGGCGGTTTTAGCTCCCTGTCGGAGAGGGCTGACTGACTGCGAGGTAAAACGGTGAAAATACTCTAAATTTAGCGTAGACTTAAACTGATACCCCATACAACCCCACCTCAAAAAATCTGAACTATCCCTTTAAGTTGGGTTTTCTAACCTAAACTCAAATTCTCCCTCATAGACATCATCCAGGAACAGGCTCTCTGCCTCCCTTCATTTCCTGTCACAGTCCCCACAAATACCAAAAACCACAATAATAAATGTCGAGTTTGACGATGCAGCCAGTTTCGTTTGGCATGTGTGTGTATTTGGATGGCACCGTGGGGCTGACGAACAAGCTTGACCACCAGAAACGGCGGCCTGCATCAGCCTGATGGAAAGCAGCGTGATAGGCACAGCGCTGCCTGTTGTCTTCCAGAGGCCCCAAGGCTTTGTTTATATCAGCAGAGCCAATCTACAGAGCAGCAGGAGGCCTTTAGTCCTATTGTTCGCACTCATGTGGATAACATGCACTTTAAATGGGCTCACACAGAGCTAACAGGGCTGCAACGAGCAGGGAATCATAGTATACTGTAGGGTGGTGGTGATCCACCTTATCATGAAGTCAGAATGTTAAAGTCACTTCGTCAGTTTTAAGGCAATCAGCAAGGACATGGATTAAGAGGACATTAGAAAAACTGTGAATGTAACCAGTGAATGATTTATTTTAGCTGCGTTTCATTAATCACATTTTCAAGATGTGGAAAAAAGTTCCCTTTTATTTCCGATAAGATAAGACATGATAAAATCTTATAGCTGTATGTCTACAATAACAATCTCAACTATACTACTGTTAGTTTGACAACTCCTCTGATAATAATAGATTTACAGTAAGTGGTTATATGGAGCCTTTAACAGGAAGCTGTGAGGAGCAGACTTGACATGTGGGAATGTGTCACTGGGATGACTGCAGCCCTGCTACCTTCGAAATAACCTTCAGACATGGAGCAAAAACAGAGAAACACTCTACAAGCATTTAAGTTAAAAGCCCCGATTAAGAAAGCAAGCTCCCACGTTTACATGAATAATTCAATTGTCTAAAAAATACACAGTAGGTGCTGTCATTTTGACAGTCAAAGTTGGTTTAGTCATCAAAACTTTTCACTTTTTCGTTTCACAACTAAAGCATACACATAGTGAGTATTTTAAAGGCTGATTGCAGTCATTTTTGAAATAATACATTTAAAAATGTGATTACTTTTTAGGCAACCAAAAGTAAATAAATGAAGAATACAAAATTTCCTTACAATAATTGTATTCCTGGCAGTGTGGAGAAGGCTTTTGAAATGCATTTCCCCTCACTTAGGGAAACAAAGTTTAACGGAAATATAACTTAACAGTAAGACTGGATCAATATAAAATATTACAAATCCAAATAAAGAATCAAAATGTGAGACTTTGTTTTTTGGTGTCTGATAAAACATGTTGTTTAGCCTAAACGTAAAGAAATCTGTTTTAGTTTTTCTTTTAGTATCACTTCAAAATTGAAAAATTAACCATATAAAATGGTATACCATCTTTAACAGAACAACTGAAATGACTTTAAATAATTTGTTCCACATTCCAGATAAATAGAAAAGGTGACAATTACAGACTCGAGAAGCAGTAAACTTAGTTAACTGAGTAATAAATGGCATCTTTTGCACAGAAAATGTACAGTTAGCTTTTAAACTTACATGACGACAAGCCTCTATAGTATAACTACAGTCATTTGTGCTGAAAACTGGGAAACAAAACGCATATTAGTAGCGGATAGGAATCACACTTGTACACAAAGACATGTAACTGATTAGAATCAAAACCTCCTTTTTTTTTAAAAACACACATGCACACTCATATCATCCCCTACTCACACACACCACCTCCCTCCTCACCCATAGGTAGAAGCGAAGTGCGTCCAGGCTGTAGAGGCTGGTCCTGAACGGGATGATAACCACAGTGTAGGAGCCAGAGCCGGGGGGTCGACAGGCCATGGAGAGGAGTCACTGACAGCTACTACTACTGCCCCATACAGCGGGCTGAATAACAAACAACAAACCACAGCTCGCCACCGGCTGACTCAGAATAAAACCACAGAGAGAGAATGAGTGCGTGAGAAGAGAGAGAGAGAGAGAAGGCAGGAGTGGGAAAAAAATATCAGCACGATACACAAGCACAGACAGTATGGTGCCCCTGGGCAAGGTAATGAAAAATTCCACATGTCACTGCCATGACTGGTTAATCAACATACAGTGACAGAGTGAGAGAGAGATGGGGTGGAAAGAAGGTGAAACTGGCATCACAGGATCAGCTAAAGGATCAAAGACAACAGCGAGAGCTAGGAAGTGGAGCTGCGGATGGGAGATTTGAGAGAGAGGATACAGGTGTGATCAGACATTTGCCAGCTTGACTGTTTAAAAAAAAATAAAAAACCGTAAACTCAGATTTAGCAGACAAATCAGAGGAAAAACAGCCTCGGTTTCTCCCAAGATTTCTCTGGTCAAGGGTTTGGCAGAATTTTCTAGGAATCATGTCTTCCTGCAGCTGAAGTGGAAACATGACATTCCTCTGTTTAATGAAAAGAGAGTGCATGTGATTATTATTCTGCTCAGGTTTCAGGTGAGCGCTCTGTCCCGACATGTTTCCTGGAATGTGACATAACCGGGGGACGAGGTGTGCGTGCCAGTGGACATTATAGCAACAGAGTAGAGCAAACAAACAGAACAAAGCACAGTTCTGAGAGCAGGGGTAGGGACAGATGGGTGGAGCGCTGCATTGATATTAACGTCATTACTATCAGGACTCAGCTGTTCAGCTGGTCAGCTGGTCAATGCCAGCACAGAAAGTCCGTGGCACGTATTTTTATTACTGCTTCAGGCCAAACTGGCTGTGGGACCAAGTTGATGGATGGAAACAGTAACACTGTTGGAAAGATTGAATGGTACTGAGATTTATAAGGGAAGAATATGAAGATTCAGCCCAAAAATGTGATAATCATCATTTTCTCTTTGGCATAATAACTGAAGTTAACGGTGGCGAATATGATCACAATTACACACTGGTACATTAGTGGAAGAAGTAGTGACCTGTGTCAGAATACAAAATATACATATAATGAAGAAGGGGTATCAGCAAAGAAGTTAAAGTCATCATAATGCAGAAAACAAAATCCCAAATAATGTTTCAAAGCTCTGTTGAATCTTCTCCAGTTTGTGATTACTCTAGATTTTACATTTATTTAATTTTATAGTACAACAGACTGTACTGTCTGTTGTCTCCTCAGTTTATTTGTCAATAATATCCATGTTTCAGGAATACATAACATTTTTTTCTTTTATATTCTATAAATATATATATATATATATATATATATATAGCAACAATCTCATTTTGCAACTCTTTGGTTATTATGGTTCAATGCGTCCTTGTCCTCTGAAATTCCACTGGTTGCAAAAAGAAGTCTGATTTCATAGAAGTCTATAAGAAAAATTCTATTACTTCTCACTTGATTTATTACCTCAATAAACATTTTCCTGGCCAGTTTATGGTCTCATTTGCAGGTTTCAAGTCTTTTGGTCCCATTTTGAGTAAAATAGATGATATAGCAGGGTATGCTGTAGTGCGTAGCTTGTGATTGACCAGTCGCCACCGCAGCGCCGTTGTTCAGCGTTCGGTTGTAGTGAAAGACAATCTAAGGAGTTGGCTGTTTATTTTTTCCAGTAAGTACATTGTGCTTTCACCATGTTTTTTGCCGGCCAAAATTAGCATCCCAATAATATCACAGCTGATGTGAATTGCAGATGCACCCTGCTAGCCAAGCTAGCCCTAGAGTTAGCTGGCAACTCCTCTGGGCCTCGCACTTCCCCATCTCTACCCTCTTGTCCAAAAATGGTCACTTCTGGCCCCAGAAAAAACAAGATGGCGACGGCTAAAATGCCAACTGGAGGCTTCTAAACGGTAGTCCACAAACTAATGGGTGACATCACGGGGACTATGCCCACTTCTTGTCTATGGAATTGACCAATACTAGAAACGGAAACCACATGACTGACTGCACTGATAGCAGGTTCCCACTGTTAACAGGAGCTACATTTGCAAGTGTACTCTTTTAATCTCTAACTACACTGCTGTGAGGGAGGCTATACATACAGCATATTGTGTTTTGATTATTTAGAGGGTGTGTTTCTCCTGAGAAGACATCTTAACAGACCCTCCTATAGATCCCACCCACTGAATTATCACACTTATTTGACTTTAACTTTACACGTAATCATGTGATTATACGAATAAGCCATTGAAACCTATGAATACTCACTCATACTGTGTCACTGACTGTCTTTCCCGCTCAAAAGCTGCAGTCCTGCTTGATCACCAGCAGAGAGAGCTATGAGTGCACGTCGCCTGCCTGCTGGAGCCTAGAATCACATCCAGAGAGGAAATCTTGTGACTCTTTATGATATCTTCTCATTGAAGTGTGAAGCTGTAGCTTATACACAACACCAGATGGCGCAAGCACAATGAAGATGCAGAGCGGTCTGACTTAAAGTATGTAGTTAAAAGTTAAGTTAAAAAACTATTTTCAACCCATGTTAAGACATTTCTACAGCCTGCAATTCATTGAAAAATAACTCAATAATAATTGAGAAATAGCTTAATATTAACATCTCTGAAAGGTCACTTTTACATAACACACCTATACATTACATACTCTAATGTATTCCCTGTATTTAAAAAAAGCTGTATTTCTCTAATATTTTCACGTCAGGTCACAAGCTTAAGGCCAATCAGTCTTGTGGCTGGAGGACAGCAGTTGGATCAAAACATGGGATTAAGCTGCTGTGGCTCTCTGTGCTTCAGCATCTCTGAGAAAGAGCCTGCAGGGAACCCACATGACTGTGTTACATCAGACACATGATTCTCACCAGAATGAAGCCTAAAGCGTTGAACTCATGATAGGCTATCGTGAACACTAACAAATGAGGGGTTTTCTACTACGATCCCTTATTTTAGCTGATAGTAGCCACTTAGGGCTCTTTTCTGGGAGTAAAGGGAGACGTTGAGATAAAATAAAAAGGTTTAAAAAAATAAACTTCTGCTCAGTTTATATGTAATGGAATTTCTCTGACTTTACAGAGGCCACTTTAAAGTAAAAACGCAGCAGCCTTTTTGTTGTTATCACAGATAATGTTGAGTTTCCACTGTGGGGCACCGAGGGGGAAGTTCACATTGTCACACAATTAGTGTGAAATATATTCATACAAGCTGCATTTCACACTTATTCACAGGGGTAGGCTGTTATAGTGATCATTAAGATTTAAATACACACCAGTTTATAGACACAGACACACACTGCAGTAACCAATTTCCCCCCTATACAGACTCTTTTTAGTCACTACTACTACTACTTTGCGGCTGAGAGTGGGCCCCTAGTTGCTTCCTGCCTGACTCCCTCAAACACACACACACACTCTCAGACAAAGATATTTGCTGTCTCGCTGTCACTACTACTTTCATACATCGTTTTAAAACCACTTAGAATATGAAAATGACACGTGAACGCACATGCGCAAGCAGCTGGAATGGTACAAGGTCACATACATCTTTTCAAAATAAAATGAGTGCAGCTCTCCAGCCAGTGCTCTGGAACAGAACTGACGGGCTCAGCCAGGCAGAATTTAGACGTATTATATTATTCTGGGTCATAGAAGCCGGGCACTCCCTTTGACGTTACCAGCTCACGCCAGCACTCAAGGCTCAAGGGCTCAAGGCTCACTGTTCCAGATAATAGCTCCAAGGAATCTAATCCAGATATGTAACCCCCCCATACACACTCACTTTAATCAGGAATGAAAGAACTGCGTCTCTCTGGTCACTCAAAGGGGCCTCATTACAGACTGACACTCACCTCCTTGTCCTGAGAAATCTAAGCAGTGGAATGAGGAAAAACAAATCTTATTACACAAATAAGATCATTGAAAAGGTATTCATTCCAACTATGTTGTCTTTTTCAACTTACGTTAGGCAAGATTCTTTTAAATGTAAAATACAGTGGCTGAAATCTCAAATTAAGACTGTAAAAAGTATCCACACACACTGAACTGAGACCACATAGATTTGCCTAAATTAAATTTGATTTCAATGTGGACAATAGATCTAAACAACACAAAGGTGGATGCTATAACAGTGGTTCATTTTAATTCTGGTGGAAATCTCAGTATTCCAAATACATGAGACAACATTTTGGGGAAAATTATACTAACCATCAATGAGACATCAAAAATATCAATATCTGAGAAACAAGCGGTACAGAATATACATTGTGAAATAACATGATTTTTCCAACCTTACTGATTTCGTATTGCACTTGCATAAAGTTGAAGAACTCACAAGAGACCGATTAAGAATGAATGGTCAAAGTCGAAGCAGCGGAAGCCAAGATATCGTGACTTTTAGGTCTCTTAGACAGCGGCAGAAACACACAATTTCCCATAATGCCTGATGACATCAATATGACATCATTGTGCTAAGTATAACTGAACATTATATGTAAAGTTGGTGGAGTCATGAGGACCCATGCTTTTTATCATTTATTTGTATCCTTCTCCCTCCACTTTCTTTCTTTTTTTTTTTTTTTTTTTACCATTCTCTATCTTTCTACCTTCTACCAGACAAAGCATACTGCAGTATATGGATTGTACCTAAGCCCAGTAAGTTACCATTAATACCATGGGCCCCCAAACTGGACTCCAAATATCCACCTCCTCCTCTCCCGCTTCATCTTCTCACCCTTTATTCCTATAACCCTGGTATCCCCATGATCACACTTGTACTTTCGTTTGAAATGATGCAATATACATATTAAATCAATGATTTTTGAAAAGGTTGTCACCCACAGTGGAATCTTTCCACCAGCAAAACTGGACTAGAGAGGTTTTCCACGAACAAATGTCAAACAGATAAGGCTGACTGCTAAGTCCTGCGTGCACATTTCCTCTCTGATAGTCACAGGTGTTGAACAGATTCCATGGATACATTTTTTCCTCGTTAAAGAAAAAAAAAAACAGTTTAAACATACTCAATTCTTAATTGAAGACAGCAACAATAAGATTATTGGTTGCAAGACACACACACACACACACACACACACACACACACACACACACACACACCAAGGCCAGTGCCATATGCAAACCAGATGTTCCCCAGATGTAGATAAGGGTGAAAACACATCAGCTGAAGCACACCACCTCTCCACCTCAGCTGCATGGAGCAGAAACAGATGCAGGCACAAACCTCTTTGAGTTATGAATGGCAGATACAGTATGTTTTTCAGAGAGTTATGGTTATTAGTATTATTGCTGTAGTTGCTTGCACTACGTTGCATAGACTATAAACATTTGAACATCATTTGAAAACAGCATTGTGTGCATTTTGTGGGTAACAATTAAAACTTATTTTGGTCAAAACAAACATATTTTTGCTTGACTTTTTCACAGGGTTTCATATTCCAGACATTCCTTTGTCCTACTGTGGCATTCTCTCTATTTTTGACATTGAACTACTCTCAAAGTCGCCTTGGTGAGACCAAAACAAGTCCCTCTCAGACGCATGCAGGGACGAAAACAAAGGATCGATTTACACCCGCCTCGCACCGCCCTTCAAACCTTCCCCCTCCTCGTCTCCCCACACACAAAACCATATTTCAAACAACACAAACACTTTCTGGCCTTAAAGCAAAGGCTGCTCAAAAAAAAACAAGAAGTGCTACATTTACAGATAAATGCACAAGGAGAACACACTCACTGGCCACCACTGCTCAAAATTTTTTTTAAATCCCAGACCCCAATCTGTATGTTACAGCAGCACCCCCAGGGAAAGCCCCTGAGGACCCCCACCCCCCCAAAACAAACACAGTAAGTCAGGGTCGCCTCAGGCACATTTCATCCTAAACCCGTTCACCCCGACATGCAAGCTCCCCTGATGAACCCCTGACAATATCCAGCTGCCAACGAGTTGCCTCCTTCTCCCTGCACCCCAAAAGACCCTGCCCTACACAACATACACGCACATACACACACACACACAAAATCAGAATACAGCAAACTCCTCCGCCCTCCCCCACTACCCCACCTGTGGTCTCCACAGCTGGACGAATACTCCCATGTAAACTCCTCCCACTTACGTATGGAGTACTTCTACGGTCGGTGGTGTGTGTGCGTGTGTGTGTGTGTGTGATGGGGTTCACTGCCTTTTCTATTCCTTTGTACCTCCCCCACCCCTTCTCACAAAGCACAAAGTTCCAAATTTTGTTTACATCGCACAAATTGCTTGCACTTGAAGATACGAAAAAGCAGAACAAGTTGCATTGTGTACCCTGAATGATAAATGACTCCCCATTCTGTATTTATAACCCTGTAAAAATGGATTCGGTGACAGCTGTTTAAATAGCATTAGAATAACGTTAGACTTTTGACATAGCAATTTAGACTCAACTTTACAAAATCAAGAAAAACTTGCAACTCGACTTTAACACCAATGACTTATGACGTTACTTGGCCTTCTGCTTTTCAAATTGAAAATACTTGATACGTTCCCCCAAGCCCAAAGATTAAAAAGTATGTTATTTAAAAAGTGTGCCACGAATCAATTCATTTACTGAATCAACTAATGTTAACGCTATTCATCCCCAGCGAGTCAACACTTCATTTGTTGGAACCAATCTGACACATCCAATCAAGTTGAAGGAGAAAAAAAAACGGTAGGCAGAACATGTAGTTCGATTATTGGTGAAGAGAGCATAATGACTTGTTTTGGACTCGAAATTCAAATTTAAAAAGGACTTGGGGACTTGACTTGGGACTTGACTTGGGACTAGTCAGTCTTGACTTGGGACTTCACTTGGGACTAGTCAGTCCTGACTTGGGACTAGTCAGACCTGACTTGAGACTAGTCAGTCTTGACTTGGGACTTGTCGGTTTTGACTTGGGACTGTCAGTCCTGACTTGGGACTAGTCAGTCTCAACTTGGGACTAGTCAGTCTCGACTTGTGACTTGTCAGTCTTGACTTGGGACTGTCCGTCCTGACTTGGGACTAG
>CALSBV010010890.1:2148891-2204356 GCA_943590825.1 Bovichtus diacanthus | reverse complement strand
CCTGACTTGGGACTAGTCAGTCCTGACTTGAGACTAGTCAGTCTTGAATTGGGACTTGTCGGTCTTGACTTGGGACTGTCAGTACTGACTTGGGACTAGTCAGTCTCGACTTGGGACTAGTCAGTCTTGACTTGGGACTTGTCAGTCTTGACTTGGGACTGTCCGTCCTGACTTGGGACTAGTCGGTCTTGACTTGAGACTTGACTTGGGACTTGTCAGTCTTGACTTGGGACTAGTCGGTCTCGACTTGGGACTAGTCGGTCTCGACTTGGGACTAGTCGGTCTTGACTTGTCAGTCTTGACTTGGGAATCGAATGCAAAGACTTGAGACTTACTTGTGACTTGCAAAATAATGTTTCCAGTGTGTCAAAGTGAGTCAGTGAATGTGAGGCCATTCATCTCTTGAATCACCAATTGGCCGCCAGCTCTGAAAGCTTCCCTACATGATGAGCACACATCGTTTCCTTCCTTCCACTTTTACTTGCTTTAATTATTTTGCTATCTTGCTGTATTCGCTGACATTCCATTGCTCACAGCAAATTTTCACATGAAATCTGTTATTCTCCTTGCTCGTACGTTTGTTGTCTTTTGTCAGTCAATTACGACTGACGAAAATCTACTGTCTGTGGTGAGTCTCTTCTCTGTATTTGGCTTTGCAGCTGAAGGGCAGAAGGATGTGGAAACCCCCATACTGCACCTGTGAACCAACGACTTCATCTCCTCTGTTTGTCGTCCTGCTCACTCCATCGCAGCTTCCCCTTCACCACAGAGACTTCCTGCTGAAATGAGACTGCAATATGGTACACAGTGTACTGTACATCCTCTTGGTGTTTGACTAGTGCACCATCGACCTCAAACTCTCAGTTTCAAGGTTCTGGTTTAGCCAATGACCTTTGACATTTAGCTTTGTGAACCCTCATCTGGATTGAAACCAAACAGCCTTTTACTCTGTGTCATCTCATTAATTAAAAACTTTATTTAGCGTTTTTAAGTTTTGGTTTTGTGCTGATTATACAAATGATATAAAAAAGTGTTTCTGGGCTTTCGAGGAACAGTAGGCAGATTTTGTTACATTTGGAGCGAGTCAGGCTAGCCGTTGCCCCCTGATTCCAGTCTTTATGCTAAGCTAAGCTAAGCTTTTAGTGTTAAAATGAGGGTATCTGTTTTTAAAAAGTGACTTTATATTGATTACATCTACTTTCCGCTAGTCTTAAGTTCATTTTTCATATGCTTGGTTCACAGGAATATGTAATTATTCCATTTTATTCTTGAGTAGCATCCTTCCATAAGGCTTTGTCAAGGTATATGTGTATTATAATACACATAATGTTAATACATAATATAATACATATAATGTTCCCCCTAGCACAAGACCCACCATGACAGTTCCCCATCACATAGTCTTCTGTACCGAGTCACATTGCACTGTGTGACTGTTGTTTTACAAACGAGCTAATGTATTCAAAGGGCACTGACCGTGGAGAGAAGACAATGGGTTTAAACTGTACTATACAGCACAGGATTAAGAATGGGTGGGTGGTGGTGGGGGAGGTACACTAATACACACACACACACACACACACACACACACACACACACACACACACAGCACTGTAAACAACAAGAAGAGGATTAGCAATTTAATGTCGAACAATAAGCTGACTGCTGTAAATACAGGTCAGAGAGCTGACAAAACAGTGAGGAATCATGCCGCTGAGCCCTTATTGTCTGCTGATGAATCCTCAAATTTGACAGTGTCTAAAGGCCACTTGACACACAGATTAGTAGGGAATTAGGGATCTGGGGCACAACCCTAATTGATTATTATGCATCTTGATGGGACCTAAACTAACTCAGCATGTAAGAAAACAATTAGTGTTTGTGCTGAAGATGTGATGTCAGTGGAGGGACAGATCCTCCAGCAACTATCATCTTTAAAAACAATATATATATATTATTTCAGGACTGTATGAAAAGTTATAGGGGGATCAGAAAAGGGGAAAGATTATATTTTTTCTCTTTGTTGAACATCAAAATATTTAAGTCCAAAAAATGCCTTTTGTGCAGCAACTAGCTAGTCAAACTATAGTATCAGTTTTGAGAAACAGTAGATGTGGATCTTTATAGTTAGTAGGTATTGAAAGAATGCACAACATGTGAAACATTTTTTTCCGGCTTTGGGTCCCTGGCGCGGGCCAAGCCGACAGCCCGGGAGAGAAGGAGAGAGTGAAGAAGTTGAGGCGTAACCACCTCTGTGCCCCCTTCCCTGGTCCAAAAAACGTAGAAAAAAAAAGCCCGAAAATCTGAAATATTTCTAAGATTTCCAAAATTGGAGGAGCAGAGAAGCGCTTGTGCATTTTCCCTGTTCTCCGGTGCGCATAGTTTTGGGTGTGGTTCTGCAAGCCACCTTCCACACAATTTTGGAAACCCAGTTTTTGAAAACATGTGCCTCCAAAGAAATCCCTTCTGGAGACTCCATAATGCTTTCGTTGGCAGGTTTCACGGGGCCACAACTGTAGTTCTTCACACAATATTTTTTTCCCAATAATGACGGGAAGTAAGGTGACATGTTGATGGATGGGTCAACAAAACATCAGGCTTAAACATGAATGCGCTGTTTGTTTCCCGTTTCCCACCGACAGTCAACATTGGTGTTTTTTAAAGCATCACCACAATTGTGCCCTAACCCTCACCAAGTGTTTGTTATTGTTACCATGACGACAAAGCTCCCCTAACCTTTGCGAAGAAGTAATTTGAACCCAAACCACAATTTTCCCGTGACCTAACGATGTCGATTTTGTGCCTCAACCTAACCAAACCTAAATCACAGTGTTGGCACATCATGAAAACTGATTTATTCTTCCACTGCGGTTGTTTTAACGGTTTTGGAAGCACAGACAAATGATGTCATCCTGCTGATGGGGCGTCAGATCTGTTCTGTGTCGTTCAAACAACTTATTTTGTTTGTTTATTTGGTGGACCTGTCGATGTATTGATTGGGTCTTGCTTTTTAAAAAGTCAAAAATAAGGTTCAAACCCCCTCCCTACCTGAATAATTTTAACACAGCCCCTCACCAAGGTTTATGAATCTTTGTGAAACTCATAAAACACACTTGGATGGAGACATCGTTTTGTTTGCTTTGAGCCTTGTGCTGAACTGTCTTGAACTTTTGATAAGTCCTCCATGTGAAAATAGCTTTTTCCATCCAAGAAACATTCCATAGTAGTGACGTAATAACTTGGAGGCCCTGTCAGGCACTGTCACCCACAGAGCACACACACAGTGACTGCTCCACCATCGCTGCTCCCTGCCTTGACTTTATTGAAGCCGTGCAATTCATAAATCACTAGCAGAAACATCGTCTGCATTTGCAGCGTCTGAGCAGGGAACATATGACTCGTCTGAATCCAGACGTCCAACAGTTTAATGTAAGAAAAGAAAAAGTGGAATGCAACACTTGATTAAAGTGATCAATAATCGGCTTTTTAAAACAGGAAAATTAGATAAACTCCCTCTTATTATTATTATTATTGTTTAATCTGCTGATTTCTGTCTTAACTGATTAATCATTGATAAATCAGTAAAAATGGCTATCACAATTCTGAGAGCCCAACTTACATTCAAATGCCTTATTGTGTAAGTAAGAGTCCAAAATCCATCGCAAATATTCATATTAGAGAGGCTGGGACTGGGGAATGTTTGACATTTTTGCTTAAAAATTACTAAATTGTTACCAATAAATGTTCTGTCTATCCATTAATCATTTCAGCTTTATTAATTTGACTTAAACATAAGGCTAGTGATTTTATTGGTGGACTCTACCCAGTAGTTTTAGAACACAGAGGTACTTTAAATGAGAAACAGTAAATAAGTCCTAAATGTGAGCTGATATGATTTTTCAGTATATGGCTACTGTTAGAATAATACTGTTACCATAATCAGTTTAGTCTCTCTTGGGGCTGTAAAAACAATTTTAATTTCCCATATTGCTAAAGGGAAAAGGTCAATTAAGAAGGTCAAGAAGCCTTAAACTTTTTTCAGTTATAAAAGACAGAATAGCAAGGTTTCCTCTTCACTTCTTCCGTTATTAACCAAATGCACATGATTGTGGCGTTTGAGCGTTTTTCTCTGCCTCACAGACCTAAGCCTATATATCCTAATGGGGACGTGGTAAACCTGCAGGAGAAGGAGCCGAGATGGAGCTTTCTCTCCCGCTCCGGCTCGACTCACGTTGCAGTTCAACGTGAGTCGAGCCGGAGCGCAGGGTGCCAAGACAAAACGTGATGCAAGCACAACACGAGAATGTGTCACATTTGAGGAGAAGGGGAAGCGGTCGCTATTGCCAAGATTTTTGACCTACTTCTAGTCGCTCTGAAGCAGAAGTGAACTACGAGGGCGTAAAAAGGTTCGGAGCAGGAGCGCGAGCACTCAATTAAGGGGATTTCAGCATCATAATAAAAAGGGGTAAGAAACTATTAATTATCCCTACTAACACTCTTATAGCCTACATTCTCACAAAGTAGCATTAATGCAGTTATATGACTTTTTTTCCATTTCAATATTCGTCCGCGCACGTTTGCAGTTATCCTACTGCATCTTGTGTTGCGTTAAAGTGCCGTTAGACATTATGAGAGCGATGTTTACGTCCTGCGCTCCAACGCTGACTGTTTTGAAGGGAAACCACGTGACCGACTCCTCTCGTAGGACGTCCTTGCTGTCTTGTGAGTACATTACAAACAAGTCTCCGATAAGACAAGAACGACCCTCCTGTGGGTAGTACCGACCGAAACCTTTCAACGTGACACTGTTTCCACGGGGCTGACAGGGACACCTTTCTTTTCTCTGACTGGATGAATTGTGCGGAGTGTGCGGACGAAACGCTCGAGACGTAAAACTCAACTGTTGGATACTTGTGAGATATTGACGCTGATGGTAAGAGGCACATATGTTTTTAACTTGTCGAGGCTTGACGTTATGTTTTTTCATATAACGTCATATATTCTTGCTTGGGTTTATTTTAGATTTTTTTTTTGTGGATAAATGTATAATGAAGTTGATGCCGTTTTAGTTGATTTAGTACACATTTAAAAAGTAAATTCCCGTGTGAATGTTCATGAATACCGTTTTGTTGTTGTGCGTAATATTCACATGATTATTACGTGGCTGCCTTGTGAGTAATGTATCAGTGTTACGTGCCTTGACACAAGATGCGGGCTGTTGTGTGGGTCACATCTCAATGACCCACATCCGCTGCAGTGGATTTAACTGCGTCACGAAGTTACATCTCCACACTTCAGTCACTTTGCGAAGCCTTTAAGTGAACTTTCTGGTGTCGTTGTGTTCAACAGTGCACGGTGATTTATTGTGGCTGCAGAGACAGTTGGTGCATTTTTAACTGTGGTCATTTAAAAAAAATAAAATAATGTTTTATAAAGTTTGGGGTAAGATATTGTGAGTTTCCTCGATGTTTTTCTACAAGTGGGGACACCGAGCAGTAACCTGTGCAGACCGCGCCCACTTCTTCTTCGACGCAAACAACAACTTTCACTGGGAAAGAGCAGCAGCCCTGTTGTTGTTGGAAGAAAGCTGCTCTGGTTTTTATTCTTCTATCAAGTATTTCTGATATTTATCCAGCTCTGAAGGAAACATAAACGAGGAAACGGCAGTTGTGCTAAGTCTGTTATTGCTAGTAATTACAGTAGTACGCACTTCAGAAACTGCTTGAATGTGTCGCCCTCTGTGGTTTTTCAACACATGGCTGGTTATATAAGTAGACAGGCGTCGTAAAAGAACTGGCAATTTGACTCGTGCAAGTGCTTGTCCCAGCTCTATTTGTTGTTGTCAAACACTTGCGCAACGCTGTGCCCCGCAGCCCCCTCTGGGGCGTTTACACAAGCCTGCCTCTTAATTCTGTCTTCAGGCTGATATGATGGCATGTTAGTGTTTACAAAAGTCTCTCTACGTATTTCCCCTTTCTGCAATTTAACTAATTACGCGACTATAACGATGCCCCAGAATGCGACAATAGTTGTACTTATTGGTACTTGTGTAGAATTAATTCTAAAACTACAGGTTGGGGCAGGGCTGCATTAACCCACCGTGGGCCCCCTTTTCAGCTTCCCACACCCCTTGTACACAAGGGACTTTGTGATCATTTGATTAGATGCTAATTTATTGAGGTATATGCACCATGTAATTAACAATATTAACATAAATGTATAATTAAAATGTTTTGACACAGGACAACTATACTAACAGGGCATTAAGATCAACATCTAATAATACAGGAAGAGGCACTTCAAGGCCCTGAGCAGTGTAGGTAATATTATCCGTTAGTGATGCATATCGCTACACACATTTGCAATTCATCCTGTTACCACAAACCAGTTGAATTTGCTTGATTTATAACCCTGACGGCCTGTGACCTACTTTGCCTGTTTGGTAATCCAGCCTGTTCTTAGATATAAAAAAGGTCAACAGTCGACCGTAAGAAGCAAAAATAATGTATATATGATGGCCAAACCCGCAGAAATATTTGTTATTGATTTAACTCAGTACAGCAGTTCATTTTAGTTCAGAAATCTATACTAGGAAAATACAACATTTTAGACCTTGTAAAGTATAGTATTATATCAGCAGCAGAACCATATATCTCTCAGCTCTATAGCCCATCCCGGAAAACGCATATCTTCTTTTACTGCCTACACACAGCTGATAAAAAGTACTGACACTCAGAGAGTACAGTCAGTAAGGGCTGTGGTCATCTTCCACCTACATGTAAAACTATATCTCACTCTATATAGAGAAAGAAAGAAAGAAAGCTGGTGAAGCATGCTACAATGTCAATTACCAGTGTAAAAATCATTCCCAGAATTCAAAAGTGTTGCTCTAATAAGTGTGGCCGATAGCAGCTGGGGAATGAGGGAAACATTCCTCACAAGCAGTCCATATGGGCTTTTTTTGTCCGACCTGCAGACCTTAACGGTCGACCTTTGACTGGCAGACACCAGAGCAGGTGGAGAATCAGGATCACTTTGACACGGCAGGGCAGTGAATTTAGTTGGAGATTTATTTGGTGTTAGTTCAGTTACCTGTTGCTGCAGTAATTACTCAGCGCGTTAGGGCACATGTGTATTTGATCACATAAAACACAAGTGGGCAGATACTGCTGGCGTGTCGGGGGTTTGGGCACTTCTTGTATATTTGGAAGTAATCTATGCCAGGAATAACCCAGATCACACCTCAATGAAACTCTGCAGGCCTAACACTCGACCTCTGACCTTCCTCTAACACGTTTGTGTTTGTTCTCCAACAGGGACATGACGATGGACTCTCCGTCAACATCAACAGCAGGACCAGCTACAGAATCTAACTCAGAGCTTTCACGCCTTGGGGGCATTGAGGACTTAAAATTGAAAGTGGGGCCGGCGCGGAGGAACCTCTTCGGGCCCGTGGACCACCAGCAGCTGCAGCAAGACTTCCAGCGGTTGCTCCGCATTAACCTGGAGGTGGCCAACAAGCGCTGGAACTTCAATTTCCAGAGTGAAATGCCAGGAGAGGGTTCCAACATCGAGTGGGAGGAGCTCAGGTACCAGGATGTGCCGGCGTTTTACCACAGCTGCACGGTTAGGCCAGTGCCGCGTCCAATGGCCAAAAGGCGGATATCGTCTTCGTCGGGCGAGGGTTCCCCAGGGTCCAGCAGCTCGTCCGGGTGTGGGGATGAGTACTTGGAGGTGACCACAAGGGAGTACTACCGGATCCAACGGCAAGGAAAACGCAGACAGTCTGCCATCACAGGTCAGTCCACCAAATATCTTTAATAAAGCTATAGTTCCACATTTGGGAAATACGCTTATTCGCTTTCTTGTCAAGAGTTAAAGTCAAAATGTTCCTTCAAAATTGTTTATATTTCTTGACCTTATTCTGTGCTATATATCACAATGCAGTAAATTGATAAAAGACAACGAGGACAGATTTTGGTTACGAGACTGTCTGGAGGTATTTTCCCTGACTTTCCTTTCTTCTTTCTCTCTACAGATTTCTTCAAGGTGAAGAAGATGAAGCTTCTGCATCACAAAGCTTCTTCTTGACAGTAGAAAAGCCCAATTACACCCAGTGGAGGATCACTTAGTGGTCGACATCCCTCTACACATCACCTCACATAGATGTGTGTGTGTGTGTAGCAACTTGTAACTGACTGTCTACTAGCTGGTCCTAAAAACTCCTGACACCATATACCTTAAATTTTCAGCACAAGGAAGCTAACATTTTCCTAGTAAACAACCCAGACTTTAGGAAAGTTTTTTGTAGAATATAAATATTATATGTTCTGTATACTGTTTTTCTCCGCTTTTGACTATACTGTGAAATTACTTTGAATGCACTCTTAACAGAAAACAGGATCACATTTTAAGACGTTCTGAACGAGCCTTGTATAGTGTTTGACCTCAGTTCTTGACCTTTTTTTCTCCCACTTGCTAAAAGTCACAAGAGGTTTTGATGAGATGAGTTACTATTCCTGGCCTCGCACCACACTTAGCCTTTAGTCTCACCCCAGGGCTCCGATAGCACGAGTCAAGCCAGGGGTCAAAACCTCACCCAGTGCTCAAAATTTGGCAGCGCGACTGGGATTAACTCTAGGGCAAAGGTCAAGAGTGGAGGTTAAGCTATGACGCAATGCGGCCTTACCTGTACAACAGTGACTTAAATTCCTATGTGACTATTTATTCATGATGCTAGATCGTCAAAAAAATTAAAAAAAGACATAAAAAAAAAAATAATTAGACAAGCAATGTGTGAAACAAGATTAAATGTTTGTGGAAACATGTGCCATTGCCCCCAAATTCTACCAAGTCACTCCACCATTGCCACTTACAAATACTGGCCATATATATTTCACACCATCACAACAAGAAAGATCAGCTGCAAATCATATTACCTTTTTGCTTTGCATTATTTGCATAATAGGGCTGTAAAAATCTATACTTTTTTTTTTATGGCAACAGACCAGAACATACCATATTTAGTTATACGTTTTGTCAGCTTTATGCTTGTAATGTAGCATTTTATCACTGTGTTGCAGCTCAGAGGAATCCAAACCTTTTGGTAATTTATATGAAGAGTCGAGCTGCTTCACTTTCTCTGTGCCGTTCCATTAATGTTTGTGTGTACATGCATACTGTAAGTGTTTCTTTTGTGTATGAATGTGTTGGTTGGGAGTTCATCTTGACGTTTTCACAAGTTGTAATATTTGTGGCAGCTGAGGCAGTTGAACCAAAGAGAAATTGCTGTGCCATTAAATTAGAAACACATTATTATACAAGTGGCTCACTGTTAGAGTGATCAGTCGTGGGTCACAGAAGGTCTCAATCATGTCGAGAGCTTCAAATATATTGTGTAAACTCACCGAAACTGCTCCACCAGCATTTAAAAAAAAAAAAAAAAAAAGGGGTGTGCCTACTTCTTTTTCCCTACCTAGTCGTTCTTATTTGTGTATGGATAAAAAGCCATAACCAGGATTAATCCATTCGTACTACCTCATCAAGTGATTCAGTAAAACAAACAAGTTACATACAAGTTAATTGCAAAAAAACAAACAAAACCATTGTAGCTCAGGTTGTTTGCGTCTACGGGCGAACGAGAGACAGAAACAAGGTGGGTTGTGGGCTTATTATTTTTGTTGTGGTAAAAGCTGTCGAGGTTCAGCGCAGTTTCACATCAGGTAAAAGAGTCAGTGTGTCAGAGTGGGGCCCAGCTCCGAGCAGAGGAAACCCAGGTCCCTCGAGTGGGGGGGGGGCTTTTGTTTGCAGCTTTTGTTGTCTCTCCCTGCCTCGCTTAGCTCCCACATAAATAGAGCAGAGGAATAGTTGGGGGGGACAAACTTTAATAAGGGAACCTTCACCAGAAAATGTTTCAGACCCCCTCTGGATCAAAGGATTCCTCCAGCCAGAAGTGGCCTGTGATTCAGACACGCTTTTGTCTTCCCCCTTCAAAGTCTCTCAGTCTGTCTTTCATGAACCAACCGCCTCAGTCTGCGAAAAATCATGTGAAAGCAGTTGCTCATAATCGTGTTATTCTTTCAAGGCTCCACAAGGCGATGTTTCACAGATCTTAAAAAGCAAACATGGCTGTTTGAAATTTTTCAGGATTGTTTTTTTTTGTCAACGCGTGTGTGTCAGACAATATTTGTGTGCACCCATCTTCTCAGACGAAACTTTTTAAATCTATATTAACTTATTTCGAGTTTGTATCATTTGTTGTGTAGGGAAATAATTATATTTTTTTGGTATAACCAACTAATTGTGTTATTTACAAAACTATATATTTGCACTACTTTAAAACATTCTTGATGAGAACTATTTTTTTATGGTAATCTTATAAATAAAAAAAAAACAACATACAAATACTCAGAAACTGAGCAGATTAGGAATTTCTTGACTTGTAAAATAAAATATTGTCACACTGTCAGACAGTTTCTAATATTTGTTCATGAGGGTTTTTGGCAGCCTTGTTAGTTTTCCTCAAGTCTGTTAGGTGTTAAAAAGTAAATAAATAAAATGAAAGTCAAGAATGATCCGTTAGTGTTTCACTGTGCCCAAGCAAACTTTGCTTTCCTAAATCACCTGACGCAGCTATATCAAAGTGTAGCTTTTTTATTTTATTTTTTATTTTGTATGCATGTATGTACGATATTCTGTGTACGACATTTGTAATAATTTCATCGTAATTTAATGCAGGTTTATGTACCCTTGCAACATGTAAGAAGTGTATTTGTATGGGATCAGAATCATATCCTTTTTGATAATAATTGTAAAGAAAATAAATTGCTGGGTTGTTGGTGCACTGTTGCATTTCATTTTGATGATTTCATATAGCGTGCTAAAAATAATAAAATTAAATCAATGAGATTGAGACTACAAAATACTGGTATGAAGTTTTTGTTTCCACTCTGTTTAAGTGTTATGAGCATAGATTTATTCAGAGAAGCAGAGAAAGGATGAAACTTTAGGTTTCTTCTTACATTAGTAGCACCCCCTGGCGGTTTTATATTAACACTGCACATAGTCAATCACCTGAATATAAAAGTAACAATACAATAAAGTTCAGGAACAAAACACTAGTTTTAAAACCTAAATAATTTAAAAATAATTACCATCCATACCATTATTATCTTTTTCTGAAATATTCTGTAGATAACTCACAATTTGCTAAATGTAATTTGCATTTATTTCAAATGAAAATTTGCATTTACATTAGTTAAAACTTGAAAAGTACACAAGGATAAAACAAATACACCACAGATAGTTACACATTCCACATATATTTCAATTTACATTCTTTTACACTTGCTCCAGTGCTCCTAACTCACATCAGCGATGATGAAACAAAGATGCCCTGATGTCACACTTACAAGATGTTAAAAAGCTCTTAAAATGATCTACATGCAACAGAACAAACTACCGGTTTAGTCTGTTGGCCACAGAGGTTGAGAAAAATCACAAATTCTAGTCTCATTTTAACCAAAATTATCCTGATAATAAATTATTTCTGGTTACTGACCAGTGTCTAGTAAAGTAGACAACCTGCCCAAACATTAACTCGCATATGGCTGCTATTACAAGATCATGTTGCCATATAACGTAACAAGTATTTTACCTTCACTGGCCTTTAATGTGATAACAAATATGTTAAGACACAGATGCGCAGTCCCCAAACAAATGTGCAAATGCGCAGCTTCACACAAGCAAATACAGGCAAAACTTGTCTCTTCTGCAATGTCAGTACGCAGTTTACACTTTAATGTGCATTAACACACTACGCTGTAAACTAAGTGTGAGTCAGGACAATGGAAGATTTTTCTAATTGTGTTTCTGTCAGTGTGTGTGTTTGAGAGTGTGACTTAAAACTAAAACTTGAAAAAGGAATGAGCTTATATTAAAGTCAGTGACTGACACATATAGAATCAAGAGAACCAGTCCCCATATATAGTATAGTTTCTAACCCTGATACACAAAACTGTACACAGGAGAAATCAAGTGGCTGCGAGGTTTCCCAAAACCCAGTCAAGTTCTGAGTGGTTCACTAAAATCTTTTAAGACTTTGCCTAAATACTGTACTACAGTGCAATATTCATCGTCTCCACCAAAAATATCATACATATCTACAAAAGCTGACAATAAATGTATACATTACAATTATTATTCACATTCTTTAGGCAATCATGACCCCCAAATCTCAGAGGGCCTGATTTTTAAGTTAAGAACTCCTGATTTAAAAGGACAAATTTAAAACATTTTTACATCCATTTCAATCCTAAAATATATACAGTTGTACTGTGATGGCGCTGCAATGCCTGAATTCACAGACTGGAGAGCTAGGTCCCTTTTAAAAGCCTTTTTCAGGCACTTTAGTTCAACCTCTAACTCCTTGTATTCACACAAAAACAAGTGTGCATTTACATTTTTTAGGATTTTAGTGAGTGGATAAGACTTCAGAGTTGAGCTCTCTGCCTGCTCACATGGGTGTTAACAGACAAACACTGCAGGTTGTGGCAGTTAAATAGGTGGCTCTTTAGCTCCAGGTCACTTTAACCGCCCTGGCTGTGAGAAACAGCATCCCACAAAATCTTTCCACCTCCCAAAACTCACCCAAAAGGAGCCGTTTGTGAGCAGCAGTGCTGTGTAGGAACATTATGGCTGGCAGATGTGGACGCGCTCACAGCTGGAGGCGCAGCGCTCGTCTGTCTCTCCACATCTCACGCACCTCTTTGAGGAGCAAGGGAGTGATGAACACAATGCTGCACCCGGTCTGTAGCATGAAAACACAAGAAGTCGCACAAGGGTTGGGTTAGGTTATACCATTACGTGCAGTGGGTAAGGAAAACACTAAACACAGTGGAAAAACAAGTGATGACAAAAAAGGAAGAAGCACGTCAAAATATGGGGTTATCAGCGGGAAATTTAAATGCACTTTAAACCCATGCAAAACATGCATTAATATACTTAGTCAGAATTGGTCATTAAAAAGTCATATTCAAGCCAATGTATAAAAAACAAAACAGCACAGGTGTTACTAATGACACTAGCCATGGCGCTGTTAGTTAACGACCCTCATTATCTACACCTGTGATTTCAGGAGAACTTCTCACCATGACGACGAAGAAGTAGAACACACACATCCAGTTCAGCTTGCTCTCAATCAGGGACACCAGGTACTAGAGGAGGAGAGAGATTTTATATACATTTAAAAAATAAAGAATTTACTTTGGTGCATAACATAAACATAGTAAGAGGGAAATTGCAATAAAAAAAAAAAAAGAAAAGTAAAAAATTAAAAATAATCAAGAAACAAAGAAAAGAAGAAAATTACAATAAAAATCAGAAAAACTATTTATATCTGTATTAAAATGAGAGTCCCAAAAATTTGCAAATACGCCAAAAGGTAGTAAAAATAAGTAGATTTGAAAGGGCAAGCTTTTCCCCATTACAAATACAAACATGGTGTCAAATTATTTCCTATTATATGTTCATATATTTTAAATGGACTTGAGCAGCAGGACAAGTGTGTCTTAACAGGCCATAACAGAATAACGTGCATCAACTTTACCTGGGCAGATCCTTCAAAAACAAACTTTTATGTCCTTTATTCTGTTATTTAATCTCGTCTTTTCCTCCTGCTGTAATGCATTTCTTTGTACAGAGAAGAGAGTTTTCCGAGTGAAATGTCCTGTATTTTTGTTCACCTGTCCCCCAGCAGCTCCTACACTTCCAGTTCCGTCCACTATGCCAGTGACGGTAGCCAAAGCCTTCTGACTGCCCCTCAGAGCCTCCTGTCTCCCCAGGTCAGCAGATATGGCGGAGCTGATCATATTAGATGGACCGCCAATGAAGAAGCCAGTAGTTGTCAACAGGGCGGCGTTTATCACCTGGTCATTAGGTGAGTCTGAGGAGGATGGAGAGGGAGAGGGATTGTGTTGCTGTGGTAATGCCAACATCAACCTTATATGAAGAGGTTTCAGTGGATATGCTGATAGATTTTCTGTTCTGATCGATTAATTGATTAATCGTAAACTCTGTACTCACGGCTGTATCCCACCAGGGCTCCCATCGCCAGCACCAGACTGATGGCCAACACTGGGGATCTCTTTCCCATGAAGTCAGAGATCAAACCCTGAACCGTCCCTCCTGACACGAAGAAACAAAATGACAGAGACACAATGAGAAGAAGACAGTTAACATCCAAACGCTGAGGATATTTATGTATAAATTAGACAGAGAAGAAGGTCTTATTTTACAAAAAAACTAATTCTTGTAACTGTTTTTAATTCCTTGTTATTGTGTATTTGTTAGTTCTTGTGAATGTTTCTTGTTCTCAGGTCTCTCTTGGAAAAGAGATCTCATTCAATGAGACTGCCTGATAAAATAAAGATAGAAAAAAACATAAGTCTATTTGAAAACTAGAATTACGCCTCTGCCAAACAGTCAAGTTGCAGTTTGTATCCATGTCTGTCCAAAGCATCATTTTATCCTATTTGAAATATGTGTGAAATTGTCATAATTAGCATATAAATGATCAAGTTACAGCATTATGTTTTCGCGTTGTCCGTCCGCCCAAGACGTTCCTGAGATATCGTTTTCACAAAATGGTACGGACAGGCGGACATAGTGCAGAAGCAAAAAAATATACATACATTTTCCATATTTAAAGACATCTAATGTGTTTATGTATTTATTTAATTTATTATTATTTTTTTTAACTGTACCAGTACCAATGTCCCTTCAAAAACTGTGACACTTTTTCAACAACTCAAATTTCAATGACACTTTGATTAAATGAAGGATGTAAGAAAATGCATAAATTTGCCGGCCACTCACCGATGATTCCTCCGACATCATACCACACAGACAGGCGGTCAGACTCCGCCTCCTTCCAGCCAAAGTTGTTGCTTAGGTAGAAAGGGAGCCAGAAGAAGAAGGAGTAGTTGACCAGCTTCAGACACGCATAAGCCAGGGAATACTGCAGTAGAAACAGACACAGAGTCAACATATATTTGAGTCATTTAAAAGCCCTTTGTAATTAAATTTGTCTTGACTTGTTAGAGTTATGGACTCACAGGAAGCACTCCAGGGAGACAGAAAGCCTGGCAGAAGCCGACGGCTCGAGGACTCTCAGCCAGAACATTGTCCGGCTCCTGAACTGACTGGTAATGTCTGCCATAGACCTCGGCCTCCACCTCATCCTCCTCGTCGCTCATCAAAGGCCTGTGGCTGTCTGTGTCCGTCTCCACCGGACTCAGTCCAGTGTCCGACTCCGAGCTCAAACCTGACACACACATATACACACAATTAAGATGTGGAGATGGCTTACGTGGGAATGAGGTCAATTGAAAGTGAACAAACACACATGTGAAAACACTTAATCAGGAATTAAGATTTCATCTCGCAAAGTTATGTGGAATACTGTCAACTGAGCATCATTTTTGGGTAAAGTTGGGAAGCACCCAAATACACTTAGTACACAAACAACACAAATCTTCCTAACATGTTCCTTGCGGTCCTTACCGACTTCTTTTGGGGAGGTAAGGAGGCCGAAGAACACCACCACCCCACCGGCAAACTGCACCACTGAGGTCACCAAGAAGGCATACTGCACACAGCAACATACAGCACATCATGTTAGCATTTGGTTCTGAGAAAGGGCAAAAAAATGTTGCTGCCACTGTGGCTGATGGATTCCAAAATCTACCAACCACTCAATAGATCACTATTGTTTGGCTGGTGAGTGAAGCAGCCACTTGCATATTTTACCAGCATTTGGTTGGTGGCTGGTGCCAATTTCCAACGTGCTTCTTACCTCATATCCATACTTGAGTACGCTAGAAGCGAGGAAGGCCCCCAGTATGTTTCCTACAGAGGCACAAGCACTCCACAGGCCAAACACAAAGCCACGGCTGGAAGACAACGTCATGAATTTAATCAGAAAAAAGTTATAAATATGTAGGTAGTTTTCTTAAATGCTCCCTGATACATTTCAAACACTAAATATTCTACTAAACACAACTTCACAGACAGCTCAGTGACTTGATACTTTTAAATTCAGCAATTAATGTTCACAAGTCCTGCCACTGAGGAAAACTAAATCTAAATGGCGTCTATGTTTTGGCAGCGGCACTCGTGAATGGATGTCATTGTGTGAGTCTGTGTGGCTGTGTACCATAAACACTTGACAGACACAAACTTGACTAAATATTTATAGACTGGAGGGATGTTGCAGTTGTAATTCTTGAAGCAATATTAGATAAATGCAGATTTGTGTAAACAGAGAAATGTCACGCACCCCGTCTTGCCGAACCAGTTGCCCATGACGGCCACCACGCAGGGCCAGACAGCTGACTGCAGCAGGCCGTTCAGCACCCACAGGCCACAGTACAGATAGATGTTGTAGATGTGGAGCCATTCGGTGAGAGTGCCGAACACAAACTCCTGCAGACACACAGACAGATGTATTCCGAAATATCATACGAATACAGTTTGGGAACAAATGTTGACTTGGGATCTGTAATAACTAATCTTGGGATAATGTCAGTACACAACTCAAGAAAATATACGACCTAGGTCTAGTAGTTTTTAGACATTTTAATGTGGAAAAGTTACGTATTATACCTTTAAGAAACCGTACATTAAAAACATGCACAATGTAGAACTCGACACTGAAGCTGCATTCACATAATCAGGTAAAAACCATTCTGCGCTGGCTGTGCCGTTGATTTCCTAAGGAGAGAGCGGTGTCGCCCGACCAGGCGGAAGCGCTGCCTTTGGTGTGGCGCACAGCTCGAAACTGCCACTAACAGTTTTTCAAAACCAACTAGTTGCCTTCACTGCGAGGCTTTGTGCCCTACCTCGCGGTGAGCGCGGACAACATTTCATGTGGAGGCAGCCTAACAAGAACACCCTATCCAGGATTGCACACACAGCCGAACACATGTTCTATGTACTCACCACTGCAGCAGAGCCACACAGGCCGACGCAGAGCACGTAGCGCAGGTTCACTCTGTCCCCAATCACACCGCTGAAGTACAGTCCCTGTGTGGACAGCACCAACACAAAGTGACACACATGAAAAAAAAAAAAAAAGATGACAATTTCTCTGGCAGACGTCACTGCTCTGGCACATAAAATTTGCGTGTGTAACTCACCACTGCATATGAGAAGAGGAAGATGGAGTCCAGAGCTCCCAGGAACAGAGTGGCCTGCTCTTCATCTGCAAACAGATGATTCTCCTCCCATGCCTGGGACAGAAAAAACAGTTCATTACATGCTGGGGTTTCAATACTACGGGCTGTCCCGCGGCTCTGTTCTGCTGGTGCTCGGTACCTCGTCAGGAGAGTAAGCCGCTGCGCTGCCATTCGAGAAAGATGATGTCCACTGGGCCGAGATGCTGACTTTCACATTGCTGAACGTCTTCCTGGACGCATGTAGCAACACATAGCTGGAGAGGCAGAAAAACGTTTCATTCTGCATGTAACAGGCAACAGGGATTTGATAGAGGTTTATCTAAACCCTCCACGTAGAACGATCGGGTCAAAGTTTATACTTCAGCTGGAGGAGATGCTGAACACTTTTTTAAAATCTGTTCAACATCAGTTGAAAACCGGCAATTATTTACATAATAATACCATCATATAATATATTACCTACTTGGACTATTAAAAGTCTGTTAAAAAAATAAATAAAGTCTTGTTAGTTGCCTTAGTCTACATGCAGAATGTTAAATTCCAAAGTAGTAGCAGTTCAATTCTGCTGAAAGACTTTACAAAAAAAAACACTGGAATGCCACATCTTTATCTAAGAAACAGGAAATGGCTAGATTTAAACTTTTCAGCTGAACAGGAGTATTCACTGTGTGCTACTACCTGCTGCAGACGGCACTTTGCTTTGCTCCTGATAGGAGTGTTGCGATACCACATCTACTGTAATTACAGATTAACAGCACTGACTGAAATAAACACACAGCATGGGATTAACTGGGTGGCCATAGATAAGATTTATATCCTGCTGTACAGTCCTAATTAAAATAGAATTGTAGACAAGTTAAATACCTATGCAAATATGTAGAAACACATGCAAGAAAACATTACAATACATTTTCACTACTTTTTAAGACTTTTTGCTCAATATGTGTAGTAACCCTTTCTATTGGAAATCAGTACTTATTGTCCATGTTATCTTGACCTCGTCTGAACCGGTTAGCCTTACCCCATAAACCTTTCACCTATATTTACAGCTCACATCCATTCACAGCGTGTTTCTGCCCACTTCTCCTCTTATTCAACTCCACTACTTTCTTGGGGTTTGTTCTTTTTGTTTCAAAAACTGCTGTGAAAAATTGGTTGGAAATCTAATTTTCTCATCTTTCCCGTCACTATTTCCGATGAATATGCAATAAAGCAACAGGCTAATTAAAGATAATCTTGAACGCAAAACACAAAGTCATACTAGACAGGTCACTTGTACAAGTCTAGTCCTCACGCGGTTTGCAGTTACTCTGAGGAAATTAGGGGTTTAAGAAGATATGGATACAGCAGGTTTGAGGAAGACTTTAAGGATAACCTAGATTACCTAAAGAAGGTGAGGAGGAAGGCAACCAGATGATGATGAGTGTACTGTGACAGGCAGCCACAGCACGAGGGAGGCATCACAGGGGCGGCTGGGAGAGGGAGAGGAAGAGGAGGTGGAGGATGGGAAAGAAGGAAGTGGTGGAGGTCTTCAGGGGGAACAGCAACAGGACAGGGAGGGAATTCAGCTATAGTGGTCCACTATGCCAGATGGGAGCACATCACTAGGGGAGCAACAAAGAAAAGGAGGAATTGGAAACCAATGGTAAAATGCTTAACTGCATTAATGTTTATTATTGATTATAGGACAACAGCTTATACAAAATAGTAATTGCGGAAATATATTTAGTCCTTGGATGACTAGGTGTCGAACAAAAAACAGCTATATTTTTTTATTACCAAAGAAAATTAATGCATGCAGTGACCCCCCTGACTTACAATCACCACAAATCCCAGGTTTAAAGCCGTCCACGCACTTTTTCATGCAATTTCCCAAAGCTTAAGAGTGCAGTGTTTCACTTCACCCAAGATTGTGGTGACCAGGTGATGAATATTCGTTTACCGGATTTTACTAGTCCTGGATGAATCTTGTACTACAACATGCTAGCTTGTAGAAAGTATTTACCCGTTTGGGGTAAAAGACAAGTATGAATAGATGCATCTGGTCTGAATGCTGGGGTGGCACACACAGGTATCAATGGGCCCAGTGTGTACAGACTGCCTCTAAAACATTACACCTCCCCCACCAGCCTGTTCAGTCACTCCACCATCTCTTTCAGTCCTGCTGCGATCTGATAGCTCAATACCACTGCAGTAGCAGCAGCCTTTACCCCAAAAATGTTTTAATCTGTATATCTCAGTGTGAAACTCATTAGACACATGTTTTTGAAAAGAAAAAAAATTACATATTTTTGAGAACGATCAGAATATATGACAATACATTTTCTGTCAATCGTTTAATCATTTCAGCTGCACTTGTATATACTGTTGGGTAGTTTCATTTTAAGTTTAAGTTTAAGTTTACTTTAAGTTTAAACTAAATCTAATATTTAATGAGCGCTTCGTATCTTTTGTGTGCAAAAATAATTTAATTTGGAAAGTGACTAAAGCTGTAAAATACAGTACAAAGTACAACTTTTCCTCTGACATTCAGTGCAGTAGAAGTAGAGCGTGCCATGACAATAAAAGACTAGTAAAGTACCTCAAATTTGTACTTTGTTACATGCCTGTCACTCAATTGTTTTTTTTGCAAAATACAACATCTTTGTTAAAAAGGTAGGTAAGGTAAATAGCATATGCAGTGTCTGGTGATCATTTTCAAACCCCTGCACACACAGAAACTGACAGGTGGGACTATTACACTGTGTTCAGCACACCACACTAAGAGGGGACATGTAAGCAGGACGTCATGTTCAAAGGACGCCATCAATTTTCTGTAGATTACAGGACTCTTACAGGGCTCTCGTGTAATCAATTTCATGACTTTTTTTATTTAAAGAAATAGTTTAGAGTGTTCCTAGAATAAACAACTCGTGTTTTATTCACAATAACTCCTTGAATATTCAGTCTTTTGAATTCATTTTCGCCTTCATTTTGTCGTTGTTAGCGGGAGCATTTGCCACTTCTACTCCTACAGAGCAGTCTCTGTCCATCTCTGCTGTACAGGCACACAGCGTTAGCTAGTCACACTTGGTGACAGGAACCTCTATCTACACAGCCAGTCCCGTATACACGTAAAAGTCACAACACACGTTTACGAACCAACAGCAGGCAGTAACAGTTTAGTTTCAAACTCTTCAAACCAAAGCGTTTTCTTACCTTTCTGCTCATGTAATAGTTAGCTGGTTTGCTCTCGGTGTGGCGACAATCTGTGTTTACTGTGGGCTCATGTGTCACGGACGTCGCTGCTCGCGGAGCACAGCGCACTGCTGCCACCCGCAGGACAGGAGTGGAACGACAGGCACGAGAAGCTAAAGGGGACAGCTGTCCAGCTTTCACCTGCCACTGTGACAGTTGTGGCCTACAGCCAACCTTTCACTGGCTGAAGGCAGATTTCTACATAGTTTAAAGACTGCCCCGCCAAAAAAACACTTCTATTGAATAGTCCAGTTCACTGCCTGACACTGCAACAGGGACCCAGCACTGCACTTGAATTCTGGTAAGCCTTTAACAATGATATACAGTTAGTTTGCTCAGTATATGTGTGTTTAAACTATGTGTACATATTGTAAAGGGTGGTTCTATAAGATTAGACATTGTGGTTAAATTAAAATCTAAAGTACCCTCAAATAATTATTTTAAATTTGTAAAGTTATAAGAATGTACAAACGATCAGCCAGACCATTTTAATTATTAAAGAGAGAAGAAAATAGCTAAATCATAAAAGTAATATAGATAATAATAATGATAATAATGGAGAATTAAATGAAAAATAAGAATAGTTTTGGTTACATACTCCTCTGAGTAAATGTAGGCACCTGACATGCATAAAAACACCTTAAAAGATGAAGGTAGAATTAGTAAATTAAGATTTGTTTGTATGAAATACAGTTAAAGAATTCAGGGAATCAAAGGGCCTTTTGAATGTATGTAACAAAAACTTGAAAACAATGAAAAAGTACATATGTCACAATTGCCTATTTCGCCTATTTTGATGTATGCTTTCTATACTCATTTATGAAACAGTGCTTCTGAAATTGTAGGATATACATAATGGTCACCTCTTAGCCGTATAAGATCATTTATTAAAAAAAACACTCACTGTAAGTTGGTTTCTCTTTGGATGTAACATTTTAGAAGTCCCTTGTCATTTATTTTTTCACTTGCAGTTTGCAAATCTCATTGGAACTCTCTTATTTATTTATTTGTAAGTGAATATACACCCTGGGGCAATAACTGATATGCTACAGCTGCATGAGCAGCTGTAGGTCAGAAGCAGTTGTGACAGGAATTCCAACTAACTTTAGATTTGGAGGGAAATCATGTAACACAATAACATTTTCCCATGTGTCAGTCATTTCCCTGGAGCAAGTAGGAGGCAATATTATGGTTTTAAAGTTGTTTCAGTCATTATTAAGTCATTCATTCACTCTACATAGCTTGTTCATAATGTCACCCGTGAGAGGGACAGCCAGCAGATAGAGAGAGATAGAGATAGAGAGAGAGAGAGAGAGAGAGAGAGAGATCTAGAGAGCGAGAGAGAGAGAGAGAGAGAGAGAGAGAGAGACATCCAGTGTGTGTGGGGAGAGAAAGAGTATAAGGAAGTTGCAGATTGGAGAAGAGTCAGGGAGAGAAGTGTACGGTCTCCATTCTCATTCTTAAACATCTGAGGACTCACTTCAAGGCTTGAATCAAGTTAGAAAACGTATTGCAGATGGTTAAACCTGGACATACAACACACCACGGTGGTTTGGAGATCATACCAATGGATACTGTTATAGCAGCATCGGTGGTATTGTGGTCCAGTTCCACTGATGAACTCATGGAAACTGTACGAAGGAAGGAGGTGAGAAGCAGATTTCATTGTGTGTGTACAGTGGGATCTCAACAGGCTGTGTTAAGGAATAATACCATGTCATTCTGAATTTAATTGAGTCATATACAGCTTCTGCTTTTTCCCCTTAATAATTGTAAAAAAAAAAAGAAAATTCTGAGTGGGGAGAAAATAAAATGAGGTATATTTATTTAAGTAAAAAATAACTTATTTGGGAAGTCATCCGAGCTTATGTATTTTGTAAACCAACCGCTTTGGATTTTTTAAAATTAATTCTACAGCTCTGGATGGCTTGCTGTCTTTATAACACAGTAACTATGTGTATGAATATGTTTCCCAGCTAATCAGCTACAGCCTTCTTCTTAAAGGCTTCATGCAGTCCCTCTGCTCATGCACACTGTCATTTGGACTACATATCAACTAAACAAATGGTGACAACACCCTCAGAGATGGGAAATTATTATCTTAGAGGCCGCTGAACTTTGAAACATTGCCCTTAGAGATGTGAAAGTATGAGTCAAGATGAGAAGAGGAGAGCTGAGCAAAGGTTGCTCTCCTGTGAGGAGAACGCAGCAGCATACGGAGTACGCAACAATACACTAATTAAAGAAAAGGCAGAGAAGAGTGATTCAATCATGGAAGAGTTCCCCATTGACTCTTGTAATGTTGGTTTGTGTGATGAACTGCTCAAGGGAGCTGCAGTGAATCCTTGGCTGTCATGTGTTTTCCCTGAGTCTGCCCAGCTGGCCCCAGAATACCATATATTACCAGCTGTGAATGAATGGTTGCACTTCCTAAAATGTCAGTCTTATCAAGGACCTTTATCTCCTGTTGATGCATAGCGTGAAAAATAAAATCATCACGCGTGTGCAGAGCCTGACGCTAATTGTCAGTTGGAGCAAAGCCAGACAGGATGCCAAAAAAATTTTTAATATCCAAGTTTTTGCCTGCCACATTCAGCAGAGCCAAGAAATGCTTAGAGAAATCAATTGATTGGCTAAAGATGCTTTCCTTTCTATCTGTGTCTCAGGTGCTCAGTGATCATGGCGGCCAGTAAAAGAATGACATTCACGGCAGACTACATCTACTCCACTGTCAACAGGTTTGTATCAGAATAGATTCAGTGAACATTTCCCTCTAAGAAATGGATATTTTCCTCACAAATTCCTCGTAAGAAATAATGAACAGGGTTTAGGTTGCCTTTTACTCCCCACATCCATTAAAGAAATGTCAGGAAAGGTCTTTCAACTTAGGGCTTCCCATTTCCTCCTGTTTATTTAATCAAACATTACAGTTTGATGAAATGGGCCCTGTTCCAAGTATGTGTTTATTTAGCGAGGCCAATGAGAAGAAGATGCTCGGTCATAGGCTTGTCCTCTGGCATTTACTCTCAGGCTGAATTTTCCCACTGTCGCCAGAAAAAGACTAAGTGTCCCCAAACTGGGAGTCTCAGTGACTGTACTGGGGAGTTCAGGAAACTCTGGTAGCAGCCAGTTACTTAGCCCTTTGCTAGCATATTATTGCATTTTCCTGATTTAATTCAGGTTATCAGTGATTCAACTATCAATTAGAATTATGTGTTTTGTAGAACTGTGGTTCCCAACCTTTTTTTTTTTTTGTCTTCTGCCGTACCCCCACAGCCCTATCAGAAGAGCTCAAGAAACCATCACTAGTTCAATTGATTTAGATAAAAACATTGTTTTTTTCCCATACATAGCGCACAACATGACTCAGTAACGCAATACTGCTGCTTCTTTTTATTTCACACATACAACTTTTAGCAGCATTTTGTGGACTGGTCAGCTTCATTCAAACATTCTAAATTTACAGTGAAACTTTGTGCAAAAGTTTAAATCTGAGTGTTTAAAATACCAAAGGAATAATGATTCCAGTGTAAAACACTGTATACAACTCAATGTAGCCTATACTCCAGTGACTAATTATTGATGGATAGTTTAGGCTAATCGATCGAATCTGATCTAGAATCAGACCGATACTGATGTGCTGCTCAGCACATCCCTTCTTTTAGCTAACATTATCATTTCCAAACATTCATTCATTAGCTAAACTGTTTATCCATTTCTTTAGGCTAATGATTTTTATCTAACCTTGACATTTTAACTGTTTATCCAGTACATTTAGCAAACAATTTATCCATTACTTTTAGCTATTCAAACTTTTTTTCAGTTATTTTGTAGGTATGGATTTCAATGGCTTATTCAATAACTTTATCTAGTGCTAACTAGTGTTTAGTCTACTGGTCGGTATGTATCAGTTAGCTTACCGATTATTGTTACAATAAACGTACTAAAAATCAGCATCACACCAATTTGTAATCCTATTTGGTTGTGTTTTTTACATTTTTTATAATTAAACAAATTAAATGAGTTAAATAGACTGCATTTATATGAATGGACTGCATTTATGTGACACTTTTCTAGTTTACTGACCACTCAAAGCGCTTTACAAGACATGCTAGCATTCACACACATATTCTTACAGTGATGGCAAAGGCTGCAAAGCAAGGTGCCAACCTGCTCTCAGTAAAAATCTTTTCTTTCTGTGTTCAGGGTAAAAAAGGGCTGCGCTGGTGAGAGAAGTGATTTCCATATTGTTCCAGTGGACAATAAGAAAGTTGGGCAAAGACGAGAGGGGGCACGAAAACTCCCCTTCACCTTATTAAACAACCAGAGCAACCAGAGGGAAGAATCACCCATGATGGCACACAGGAGGCCCAGCTTTGACCCTCACGGCAATGAGAACTCTCTTTTGGTCGGCAACAAGCTCCCCAGATCAAATGGAGGCAACATCAAGGACAAGATTTCTCTGTGGGAGGGGAAGGAACCCACTCATTCACCCATTACCTCAGGTTCTTTGGGCCAGTGCACCAGCATAAAAAGGACAGAATCCCTTACAGAAAACAGTAAACCTTCTGATGGGCCGAGTGCAGAGAGTTGCAGGAGAGTAGCCCATAAGGAAAAGGAAAATCTTGGCAAAGAGAATGTAGGTAAACTTGGGGATTCAAGGCCTTGTTCACCTGTTGAAATTGGGAAACAGCAAAGAGGGACGCTCAAGAGCAGCAAGCCCAGCGAGAACCAAAAAGGGGAGGATTGTGGCAGAGCTGTCCACAAGGAAAAGCAAGATCACGAGAAAGAGAACGTGGAAACGCTTGGGGATTCAAGGCCTTGTTCGCCTACAATAGCAGTGCAGCAGCAGATGGGGACGTTGAGGAAAAGCAATGAAAGGAGAACAGCAGAACAAACAAGCCAGGAGAAGAGAGCCGTGTTCACTCTTTTTAAAAACCTGGAGGCTATGGGGGAGAACCATGGGAAAACTCCTCCAGAGCTCGGAAACTACTTCAGCCCACCTAGCAAGGACAAACCGGTAGTTATGGGTCAAACTAGTGCAGTGAAAGGGAAGCAGCACCAAGAGAATGTGTACACAGAGCCAGGGGCGCCCCCCATCAACCCAGTCCCCAAACCCCAACGTACCTTTGAACATCCAGCTACTGCCTCCATTGGGAAGAGTCAGAGGAAGGGGGGAGAGCAGAGGAACCTCCCCCCACTGCCCTCCATCTCTACAAAAACGTCCTCAAAACCTCCCTCTGGTGTCTACGGGAGACCCAGAGGGGAGAGAGTCAGAGACAACGTCAACGGGTATGTATGGAACACAAATGTATTTGTGGCTTGTCAGAGCTAAACCAACATGACATGCAATATAGTCAGACCTGATGTTGCACTACCTGGATGAGTGACAACGATCTAGACAGATATTAACAGTAAATGGTAAACAAATGATTTCACGCTTAAGAAGCACGTGTTGCACCTTTCTGTTCACCATGACAGGAAATCCTTTGAGTTTGACCTCGCAGGGTCAACTAGCTCGCTGTTTTCTCGCTCACCGTCTCAGGAACATCACTATGAAGTCATCCCAGGTCAGAAACCTCCGTTATTCATCACCGATTTCCCTTTTTAAAGAAATAGTTTGACAATAGTTCGATTAGACTAGAAGATCGATACCACTCTTATGGTTTTTCTCGGTGAATAAGAAGCTGCAGCCAGTTAGCTTAGTTTAGTTTAAAGACTTGAAAAAGGACAATTTTGTCGTTTTAAGATTCTTTATCTTTGGACGGAGCCAGGCTAAGCTAACCGTTGCTTGGCTGTGGCCTCATATTTATCGAGAGTGGTTTTGATCTTCTCATCTAACTCTTGGCAAAAAAGGGTATGAGTATTTCACAAATTGTCTAATTATTCTCCTAAATTCTAACTAAGATGTGGACTGTACGAGGAGGCTGCAGCTCACAAATATGTCCCTGATCATTTCTAGAATCAGTGTCTTACCACATGAAATGAAAGTTTCAACAACAGTCTGTAGAAGACGTTTAATATGTTGTACGACACAGATATGGTCAAATTTAAAGATATTGGATATTATTTCTGGCTGGTTCAACCTAAAAAAAATTTGAATAGCGTTCCGAATCCCATATTTCTTTTAACCGTTAAGAGTTCAGAAAAATGCCTTTAAGCATGTGTTGAACGATGCCATCTTTGGTCTCCTTGCAGATTCGTCCAAAGAGAACCCATATGAGGACATAGAGTTGGAGAGTCAATGCTCCCAGCAGTCTTTGCCCTCCTCTCCAGGCGCCGAAACTACCAAGGTTCCTGCAATACAAGCCAAGCATAATACTTTACAGCGACACCACTTCTTATTTAAATAACTACAGTAATGTATTAAATTATAATTTTTTATCTACAGACCTCAAGGCCCGGCTTCTTCAGGCAGAATTCAGGCAGGAGCTTTAAGCTGCTGGACCTGCGGAGAACAAACCAGTCGCCCCACAGCACCAGCAGTGGGGGTGTTTCCTCTCCACCAAAGCTCAGCCCTCCCTCCACTCCCACTGGGCCTGAACACACTTCCTGGCTGCCCGGGGATCCCTACAGCCGCACCTGCCGCAGGATACCAACGGTGTGTGTTTGAGTTCATATTTTAGGATTGTATGTGTATTTTCTTATGCAGAATCCCTGAACTAGAGTAAAAGTTTTATCCGATAACCTTAATGCCTTCCATATTACTTATACATTATGTTCTGCATTAATTTAAATCAAGTGTGGCTGCACTGTAGGTGCTAAAATATTGTCCTTACACTGAATCAGAGCTTTTTCTCAACAGGTCGTGCTAAGAATCAACAGCATCTTTGAGGCTAAGATCAGGAAGAAACATCTACGAAGGATTTATCATTACGCTGAGACAAGCTCAGGGAGAGGTGATGATGTTGAAATGAAACTTGATTCTATGTATTTTCTAATGCCTATAATGTAAATGTGCAGTTTTGGCTGAAGAGACATGCCTTTTGTTTACAGTAACAGATGAGAACAGTGACTCTGAGAGTGAAGTTGAAGAAAGAGCAAAAGGTAGATTACCACAGAAAAACTCTTTTTGTCCTAAACTTTTTGACATCTTTGATTTATAGCCATGCTGTATAATACTTTGCTTCTTTCCAGCTCATCGTCAGCGTCTCGTGTCAGTCCAGTCCATACTGAGCCAGCCAGGCCATTCTCAAGTCCATTACAACGGTACCAACACCAGGAACCGCTCTCTGGAACAGGAGCTCCACCAGCGTCTGCTCTTTGAATATTTTCTCGTTGTGTCACTGCAGAAGTCGAAGGCTGGTGCCCACTATCTGCCGGAGGTCACGCAGCAGTTCCCCCCAAAGGTCAGGACTAAAGGACGGCTAGATTTGTTTTTCCTTGTGGTTATTTTTTTTGTTTTAAAAAGGGTCCTGTTGCATTATGGGAAATGTAGGCTTCTGTTTTTGGACTCACATCAGGGACTAAAAATTGCCTGTGCTGCATCGCTCTTTTTTTGTTGCTTGTCTCTTGTCCACAAACGTCATTCCCCTTTAACTCTTGAGAACAAATGCCTCAAAATAAGAAATGTACATACTTCACTCCAGAGAGAAAAAAGTCAACATTCAAAAATAATTCTAAATATGTGACTGATCCCAAGTCTGCCAGAGGGGATTCTGTGAATGCAAAAAGCTGAAATAGCAAGGTAGAGGCTTTACTCCAGGATTTCTTTGTTCATACAGCAGCATTTAATCTATCCCAATTCAAATTGGTAAACTTGTACTTGTTAATAAGAACCTGCAAACCGTTACCTGTTCATTTGTGAATAAATATGCATGAAATAGTAATGGAAATGTAGTCGCTGCTTTTCGTTACGTTGCAGCTGGAGCGGAGCTTCAAGTTCATGAGGGAGACGGAGGATCAGCTGAGGATCATCCCTCAGTTCTGTTTCCCTGATGCAAAAGACTGGGAGCCGGTGGAGAACTACCCAAGGTGAGAGCCTGAAGATTATCATGATGCTATTGCTTTATGAAATTCCACAGAATGTAAAGATCATTTTAAGGGTCAAAATAAGTCCATTGTGTACAAAAATAATAAAGTTTGTTTGTATATAATTATATTTGTCATATGTACAATTAAATATGCTAATCACATGTTAACTTGAGTATTTGTTGTGGGTCGTCCCTCATAGTGAGATGTTCTCCTTTGTTTTGACTGGAGAGGATGGGAGCAGGAGGTTCGGATACTGCCGGCGTTTACTGGTAAATACAAATGAGCAGAATAAATAAGTGCGCTGCTACTGAACAGGAAGTGGCTAAATACCACGATGACAGCTGAGTAAATAACTGTGCCAAAGTAGTCTGCGTGCCTGTGGGAAAATAGTCCATCTGAGAGTCTAGGAGGATGTGCGTAAGAGTGCGTATGTGTGTGCGTTTGCATATGTTTCTGCCTATGTATTTCTTGCGTTATATGTATGTTTCAGTGCTGTTGATGTGTTTTTGAATATGGGTAGATTTTTAAAATTGTTATATAGATATTTATAAGGAGATTTTCTTCCAAACTTCCACCCTTTGTTTTTCAGCCAAGTGGAAAAGGTAAACGTCTACCAGAGGTCTACTGTATCGTCAGTCACCTCGGCTGTTTCAACCTGTTCTCCAAGGTAACCCACTCCCACTGGCCACACATGATCATGTTATTGGTATAAAAGTAATAAAGCACATTTACAAAGTGTGTGTGTGTGTGTGTGTGTGTGTGTGTGTGTGTGTGTGTGTGTGTGTGTGTGTGTGTGTGTGTGTGTGTGTGTGTGTGTGTGTGTGTGTGTGTGTGTGTGTGTACTGTAGGTGCTGGATGAGGTGGAGAGGCGGAGGGCTTTGTCTCCAGCCCTTGTGCAGCCTTTTATGAGAGCCATCATGGAGGCCCAGTTTCCAGCTCCAGGCAGAACCATCACCGTCAAAACTTTCCTCCCCGGCTCCGGCACTGAGGTGACACTGAAATATTTAAATAAAACCCTGTTAACATGTTTTTGAAAAATAAGTGCGATTGTTCGTTAGAAAAGGGGAGGAAGAGAGGAGATTTAGCTGGATTGTGCGATAGATTTTTGGCATGATTTACCAATAAAAAAAGTGTCTAACTTTGTAGATGTACCCATCTTATTCCCAGGTGATGGAGCTGTGTCGACCCTCTGACTCGCGCCTGGAGCATGTGGACTTTGAGTGTCTGTTCTCCTGTCTGAGCCTGCGCCTGCTCCTCCGGGTGTTGGGCTCGCTGCTGCTGGAGCGAAGGGTTATCTTCACCGCTGACAAACTCAGGTTGGTCCCTCCTGTGGAGCCGTTTATCCTCTAGGCTTACACAACATACTGAAATCTGTATCTCCTCTCGAAGGTGACAGCTCATTTGATGTCTCTGGAAATATGAGGTTGCCCTGAATATCCTTCCTGCACTGTTTATGTGATCATGGAGTTGCAGATAGGAGTTGTGAGCGGCAGGGACGTTTTTATTGTGAAGTTCCATGAAACGCGGGTGGTCCAGACCCTTCGTTTTTTAAAAAAAAAAAAAATTTTATTCAGGGAACAAGCCAGAGAGATATTTTGAGGCCAGGCCTGTTGAGTTGTTGTTTTGCTGGGGCAAGTTTGTTTGTTCTGCAGGAGAAAGCCAGTGGGAGTCAGAAAGAGCGGTCACAGTAGTGGAATGCGAAGATGAGTGATGTAAATAAAAGAAGTATGTGCTTTCCTCTCTGGGAAATGTTCAAGGGCTTAGATTTGGGACATGTCACTATCAATATCTAGCGACTACTGAATTGTCCCTAGCAATAACTTTTTTATAATTTATTTTATTAAATAAAATGACCACTGTTGACTGTCAATGTATTTGGTACACAAACAGTTAACATATTTTTTTAAATATAATGACTTCATTCTCATTGAAATTACAACCCTCCTTATTGTTTATACAAATGTTAATTTATTTTCTACTTATTAGTTTAATTATTATTTTGTCTATTTGTTTTTTCCCTGCTTTTTTCCTCACTTAAAAAAAAAGCTTTTGGATTCAAGGCATACGCTAAGGCATGTTCTTTGTTTAGTTTTATTTATACTGTATGAAAAAATTAGTTTGTATTTTGAACAAAGTATATGAATAGACAAAATGGGTCATACATAAAAAGTTTTTCAAAAAAAAAAGCTTTTTTATTGTTATATTTTCAATTATTACTTTATTATATAATGTTTCAACTTTTTCCTTAAAGAAATCATGACTTTATTTGCATTAAAGTCTGACTTTATTCTGGTAATATTACTTTTTTAAATGTTTGTATTACAACTTCTCAGAGAACACAGATATGTGGGATATATTTTGAACACACATGAGCTATTAAAGTCCAGGGGTTTATAAATTCATTAAAATGAATTCATTTATCATTGATTTAGGTGCATGCACATTTAAAGAGGTTAAAAGATGCAAAAAAGAGGACGGAAGAGTAACTCGTGCTTACATGTGTGCTGACTCAGCAGGGACAACATTAAATGAGAAAAGTTGATCTACAGGAGAATAAATATTTGAATGCAATACAGAATGCCAAAGAGCCTTACTGCATTATATTCCATTGTCAACTGGCACCTGAATTTTGTGTTTTTCTTTATAAAGAAATCCACGGCATAAATTGGTGCATAAAAATTCATCAGAATGCAGGACACACACACACACACACACACACACACACACACACACACACTGTTTAAACTAAAACTCGCCATTGGAAATGTTGTTGCTTCAGGAAATATTCAGTGATTAGACTTTATCTTAGACCACAGCACCCTCATGTGGTAAAAATGAAAGTAAACAACATATTATATAGGCTTTAAACGTGCAATAAAAAGCATTCCAATGTGTGCTCTTCATCATTAAATATTATCTGATTGCCCTCCGCTTATCCCCCCCTGTCTCACCTTGCAGTACTCTCTCCCAGTGCTGCCATGCTGTTGTGGCTCTGCTTTACCCCTTTGTATGGCAGCACACTTACATCCCTGTGCTGCCCTCGGCCATGCTCGACATCGTCTGCACTCCAACCCCGTTCATCGTCGGCCTGCTGTCCAGCTCCCTGCCCCAGCTCACGGAGCTGCCGCTGGAGGAGGTCAGAGAGGCACGAACTCTTAGTAGTGATGAAGTGACACTTGAGTCATCTAAAGAAATTTTTTTCTTTAGATGACTCAAGTGTCACTTCTTTTGCTACTACTTTTTTTTGCAGCTGTGAACAGATTTATCACATCAATACATTAATGCAAAAATGTACTATACAATAATGTATGTGTTCACCTTGAACACTTTTACCCTTAAGACTTCTACCTTTAAAAAAAACAACGTTTAGCTTTAAAGTGGTCACTGTAAAACTTTTGCCTTTTAAAAGTTTACCTTTTAAAAAAAAAAAAAAAACTTTCGACTGTAAAACATTTATCACTGAAACATTTCTGTGTGCAGGTTCTGGTTGTGGATCTTGGAAATAGTCGATTTCTCAGACAGGTAGGCCATGTGTTGAATCCTATTTATTTATCTCTGCATGACCCCAACGGATGTGGAGCAGATCATTTAACCCTTAAGACTCTTACAAATGAATTTTCCTCTTAAGACTCTTACAAATTAATTTTCTATCTGGTTTTGTCACATTTAGTTGGACGATGAGGACTCCATCCTGCCTTCAAAGCTCCAATCAGCCCTGGAAAATGTTCTGGAGAGGAGAAGAGAGCTCGCTAATGAGAGAGGTGGAGACACACCCGGTGGTGAGACATAACGAGGACTGCAACTGAAAACTAGCCATTAAAGTCATTTCATTTGGCAACTGAGAAAGTTCATGTTGCAATGTCTATCCTTTTCAGATTCTGGCCATCTTAGCACCGTTGTGTCCGAAGCCTTCGTTCGTTTCTTCGTGGAGCTGGTAGGCCACTATCCCCTCTTCATCACCGGTGAACGGGAAGACGGCTACTCTTCCTCTTCTTCCTCCCCGGTCCCCTGCTCCTTCCAACGCGAAGGTTTTCGTAAAGCGATCCCGTCTAAGACTGTGCGCCGCTTCCTGGAGGTCTTCATGGAGACCCAGATGTTTGGCTGGTTCATCCAGGAGAGAGAGCTCCACAGGCAGGCTCTGAGAGGTAAAGAGGAGCAGAGAGAGAAGAAGAGGTTCAACTGTTGGGAGGTGACCCAGTGAGTCATGATTCTTTCTCTTTCAGGACTGTTTGAAGTAAGGGTGCAGGAGTATCTAGACTCCATCCACGAGAATGAACACCGGAGGGTTAACAGGTTTCTCAAAGGCTTGGGTAAGGTTGATTATGAGAATTTCTTTGCTTCTGTACAAACAATCTACCGTAGGCTAATTTTCACCTTAAACCACTCTCGTTTCTTTTCCTTTGCCCCAGGAAACAAAATTAAATTTCTTTCCAAGAAATGATGCAACTATAATTGCAAAAAAAGAGACACAAACTAAATTGAAGAAGCACCGAAACAAGGAAAGACTTCACGGACTGTGGAAATACGAGAAAGATAATTATCATTTGAATGCTTTTTCAGAGACTCTAATTCACGCCAAGGGCTTTGCTCAAGGACTCTTGATACATAGAGGTTGGCAATCCTGCTGTGTAACACACACACACACACACACACACACACACACAGTTTGTTTTTAAATTATATTCCACAGGCAACAACATTCATGAGCACAATGTAGAAAAAATAAAATGTATGGTAAGTATGTTGCTGTAAACTACATATGGCTGACAAATTAATGGGAAAACCTGAAAAACTTAGTATGGAATGTGAATGCTTCTACAAGGCACATGGGTATATGAATGGTTTGTACGAAAATGAGGTACCGTAGTTACCCTTGTATGCACTGTAACTTGACTTGAAAAGTTCATGGTCATAGTATTCTCTGAATACAGTAGGGGGCAGTAGTATATTTTCTGTGATTATAGGATCTCAACACTGTCAGTGACTGACCAGAAAATGACACAGACCTGCTTTCCCGCCCTTTAACTTCAGTTTTCTTTTAGTCATAACATTTGCAACACACGTAAATAAATTAAATAAAACAAATCAAAAAAATATTCTCTGTTTGCTGTTTGGAAGTAGCGAGTTATTGACTTGATGTTGCCATGTTTTTGTTTAGTTTTTTTTACCATCAAAACAAATGCCCAGGTCTCATATAATCATTGCATTACATGTTTAGAGTTTGGTTGTCATTATTGTAAAATGTGTAAATCTGGTAAGAACATACCCATTTGCAATGACACTGTGCACATTTACACACTGGAAAATCCTGAGGAGAAAATCAAAGTCAAGTGAATTGTGTTCACTCAGCATTTGTGTGCCAGTTTAACCCAGTGAGTAATCCGCATACCACCCATTTGCAAACTATTCACTGCTGTGTTTGTGTGTTCGAAGCTATTTGGTCTTTTTACTACAAAGAGCCTTGGTTCAGAGTTGGTGGCAGCTTTACTATTTTAGTCTCCAAGTCATGGAAACAAAGCAGATCTTTAGCCCACGAAGAGGAAAGCACAGCTTTGTCAGCATGAAAACATTACACAGGTGCAGAGCATAGACGCGCATTGTCTGAGGACTAGTGTGCTCAGTTCGTGCCTGCTGAGCAGCCCGAGAGCCCGAGGGCCCCAGGGTATCGCACAGCACCTAACCTGTCACCTTGGTATTGGCAAGTTCCCATACACACCTGCTGACACAGATGTTGATGCATATACACATATGCACAGACAGTAGGCTACAAAGCATAAACAGATACAGGAATATACACTTACATTCTAGGCTACTTATTCTAAAACAATGATGCACAACAGGGGTACTTGTAGCCGAATGGGCACTTTTGCAGTTGCCAGGGGGTATGGAATGACTGTAGAGTATAGCTTAACTAATGTATATAAAAAATAAAAAAAATACAGAAAAAAAGAAGTTTTAAACACAGCTAAAAATAATGAATAAATTAAAAATACCGTTATCAGTTACGAATACTTAGCTAACAGTAATGGATAAATAGATTTAAACAAAAAAAAAAAACAGATAGCTAGCTAATGGGTAAACAGTTGAAATAGTTAGGTAAAAGTAGCGGCTAAATGGTTGAAATAGTTAGCTAAAAGTAGCGGCTAAATGGTTGAAATAGTTAGCTAAAAGTAGCGGCTAAATGGTTGAAATAGTTAGCTAAAAGTAGCGGCTAAATGGTCGGCGTACATGCGCGTACTTTTGTATGTGTGGTCAAAAACTGTTTACCTTCCGGCAGAACACCACCGTCAACAAACATTGGTTCCTACTTATATCAGGAGCGCTAATAGACTCCTACTGTAGAGGTTATAGTTGCCTTAAAGTGGCTCTAAGTAAAATAAACATTAGCTAAAAGTAATGGATAGCTTGTTAAAAGTAATGGCTAAATGCTTGAAATATATAGCTTTAAGATAATGCATACAATAAATAGCTATAATTAATAGATGGTTATAATTGTTAGCTAAAAGTGGATAAACATATTGGATAAATGGTTAAGGTAGCCAAAGTAATGGATAAATAGTTTAAATAGTTGGTTAAAAGTATTGGATAACCGGTTGAAATAAAGTTAGTTAGCTGAAAGTATTGGATAATGTCTGAATAGATAGCTAAAAGTAATTAGCAGGCCGAGTTGAGTTCATCTGACAGGGCTGTGCGGGTACATCAGACAAAAAAAAGTTGAGGAACTACAGTTCTAAAACACACATTTAGTGAAGCTGTCACAGAGTAACAAATGTAAAAATCGTACCGCAGCTTCCTATCTGGCTCCCAAGGTGGGAAAGCTGCGGTGCTGTGGGACAGGAGACGTCCCAGGAAGATGGATGGATGTGGTGAGAGAAGAGCACTGACGGTTGCTGAAATGTTTGCTCACTCACTCAGGTTCTTGCCGTGTGTGTGTGTGTGTGTGTGTATGTGTGCAGATGGGTGAACACCAAACCCAGATTGTCACATACTGTTTCCTGCTAAACACCTGGCCGCGACTCAAGACAACTGGCTCGTTAGTGCGGAGGTAATTATGGTTTCCATTAATTCCAGCCAGCAGGGGTTGACCCCCAAAGCCTTACATCCTGCACTGGTGTATTTCCACAGCAAACCTCCCTGCGGAATATCTTTCACCACTGCAAACACAAATGTCATGCGTTTTCAGTCAGGGAGAGAGAGCACTCTTATCTGCCACTTAGAAACAACAATAGTTGTTGGAACTCTAATCTTTCCTTCAACGTGACTTTCATAGGTCCCTATTACCTGACTGGAGCTGCTACACAATGATACCACATTATGCTGGTAATTGAAAACATCTACCTGCAAGCGAGATCTCGCTGCAAGACTCAGAGATGCAATGTACACATGCAGCTATGCTGGCCTATTATTCTCAGCAGAAATAAAATCATACAAACATCACGGTCCATTAAAACCAACCACCAATTCAATTATGAAGTCTCTCCTGAGATTTATTGACCTCATTTCAAAGCTTGCAAACTTGCATTTAGAAGCTCTCTGGAGGTTGCCTCTGCTAATTACATGATTTATGGTGTAATTTATGGAGGCAGGGAGGAGCGGCAACTAAGCAGCACTTGCCATCAATCTAAATGAAAAGTGTAATGTCATTTTCCGTAATTTTTTCTTTTTATACCTTCTTTCCCACAACCTTCAATCAAAAAGGCTGTTTTGGCTGGTTGAAGTTACTAATAAGCTTGGGGTCATGGCGGCAACTGTGTGCCTCGAGTATTTTTGTCATCACAACACAAATATGGTACCTATAAGTTCCCACAGAGTCCCTGTTGTGCCTAGTTGGAACTTTAATTTGTCACTGCCTGTATGGGAGCAGAAGTGAGGGAATAACAAAGGAGAAAAAAAGTGGGACAGTAAAAAAAGGCGGGAAACAGAGAGGAAGGCTGCCAAAGAAGAGTTTCACGTATGAGAAAAGTGCTTGCTTGTGCACATGCTAAAATACATGCACACACATACACATGCACTAAGAAGGTCCCCGAACATGCACCCGTCAGCTTGTTTTTCTGAGCTGCAGGTGCAGTGTCCAGCTGCAGCCCTGCCATGCATGCCAGCGGCCTGAATCATTTCCCTCTTTTCAGAGGAGGAGCCATCAAAGCATATGGAGAACATAACAGCAAGGCAGGAGGAGGAGGAGGAGGAGGCGGTGGGGGGAGGGAGAGAACGGCAGGAGAGGAAAAGAGAGGTGAATATCACAGGGAATAAGTGAAGTGGTGCAGAGTATAGCAGAGAGAGAAAAAAAAGGGTTAGTATTGCAGGATTTCCATTTCCGTGCTTTCTACGCCATGTTACAGCAAAGCCTTAAAACTGTGGACACAGACTAGAAGCTAGCTCAGAGGGTGGAGGGAAAAAGAAGGAGGGAAGGAGAGCAGAGGAGGGTGGAGGGTGCTGGACAGCAAAGTAAGAGTAGTTTGAGGAGAGCAAAACCGTTGTTGGGTTGTGAGTTTTTTCGAGGCCTCTGTTTCTCGCCCTTTAATCTCAAATTTTTGCAAGAAAGAAAACGGGGTGAAAGGGGAAAAAGGGTATAAAAAAAGGGAGAGAGGGAGATTGGGTGTGGGGGGTGGGGCCACACACAAAGCTTTCCAGGCCGGAGGGTGCGTCAGTCAGGCCTGTCTGCATGTGGTCTGCTGTATGTGTCCAAGTTTATACACACCACTATTACACCACCATTAGTCATGGCATCTGATGACAAGGGTTAATATCCATCTCTCTCCGTCTTTGTCTCTCCCTCGCTCAGTCAGCTCAAAAGGACCTTTTAAAGGGTCATACCCCCAATTTTTTTACATTCTCTTATCTCACCTTACATCGTCTGACTTTGTGTCTGCGTTGAGCGTGGAGGCGAGTCTGTCTGGAGCCTGAGGAGTGGACACACACAGTCAGACACACAGAGAACAGTCGCGTTGGGATTCTTTTTCAGAGCAGTTCCAGGGTGGTCTGCTCTATAAGTGTCAGTACGTAGACTCATCTCTCTTCATGCGGTTTGTACGTGTGGAGTAACTTTGTGTGTGTCCTCCTTCAACTCTAATATGTCATCCTATTCAGACTTGTGCACAATGCAGTTAGCGAGCCGATTCAAAAGTTTGTTTTTAAGGATTTACCCAGAAAATTGGCAGGTCTAGAAAGAGGTTGCACAAGACAAAGGCTGTGGGCCCGAAATCACCCCCTATTTTCTATGTAGTGCACTATATTTAAACTCTGAGTGGGAAATGTATGCACCCAGTAAAAGAAGTGGCGCCGTGGAGTGTAAACTATTTTCTGCAAACAATCCGTTGCACACTTGTCTTATGCTGCATTCCAGACAATTCGGAACAAAAAAATTTCCGACCTCCTACTAGAAAAAGTACACTGTAACAGCACTCAAATTTGGAGTTATTACTTGGAAACGCACATTGTAAATGATAAACCACCAACTAAAATGCAACATAAATTAAAGTATATTTGCCTGTATTTAATTAAAATACAACATATTGTATGCCTGTTCTGCCTTTAAATTGATGTCAAAATATGTCGGCAATGTTTTTAGGTAGCAGGCTACGTTGAACAATCTCTGAAGGGTATCTCCTCTGCACCAATGTTATTCAGGGAAAATGTTAAAAATGTGCAACAAAAAATAAAGAAGGGGGAGACTGCACGTTTGTCACTATCATGGTTTTTCTTTCCGTTTGGCGTTGTGCACTTGGAACGCTGGGAAAATTCTGACCTCTGAGTGGATGAGTGAATTTAGTTAGTGATTTTCGAACACAGTGTAAGATTTAACAGCCAGCTAGCAGCTCTGTGAGGCTGTACTTAAGAACGGCAGTACTTTCAGAATGTCAGCATGCTAATATGCTCGCAATGCTAACATGCTGGAGTTTAGCAGATATAATGGTTACCATGTTCACCATCTTAATTTAGCATGTTAGCATGCTAACATTAGCCCTGAACACAAAGTAGCCTACAGCTGATTAAGATGGGAATGTCATTAGTTTTGCAGGTATTTCAATGGTCCATCACCAAAGTGACAGTGACTAGCATGGCTACAAATGCCTGTTTGGTTTGCACATGCATTCATTTGTGTATGCCTGAAAACATGCATGTGCACACACTTTCATAAGCTATAAGTGCTCCTTCTTCACCTTTCACCTTCCCCCTCAGCGTCCCAATAGCTTTCCAACATTTTCAATGTGACTGACAATCAGAGTCCACAAAAAAATCATAATATATTTTCCTGTAAAGTCTACCATCTGCTAAAAAGATATTCTAGATGAAATGTGATCCACTCATACCTGCGATGGCGCTCACTCCGGCACACTTGTAGTTTTACAGTGGCCAGCATGACATAAAACAGCTTGACTGACAATTACTGCTCGCTTTAAAAGTAATTATAAAGTAACGTGTGGTTTTTACATTAACATCAGGCGCATATGTTTGAGTGTATGTGTTTTATGTTTTTTGGTGTGTGTATGCATAAGAAATGAGGGATTATTTTCCCACTTGTGCTCTTATGTTGACTATAATTTCATCTATTGGGTCTTTTTAGAAACAGCAATAATGTGGAGACATGCAGAGCATACCGAGTCTGTTGAGAGAGTGGTGCTATTTGCATAGAGAAAGAAATGCCTGACAACTGTACACGCTGCCTGTGAGTAATGTTGCCATGAGGAAGTACGGCCATACAAATAGGCTCTGTCTTTAAACTGTCACTCAACCATTCATCACCCCGTGCATTTATTCCCGGGGATTAGAAATGCTTATCTCTTGGTGGTCGTTTATATTTTCCTCTCGAGCTGTCACAAGAGTGCTTTTAGCTGCTGTCACTGTGTGCTACCAGGATGATCTACACCTCCACTCAGGTGTAGGATTTGTATTATTTGCCTACATTGCTGCTTTGCATGCTTTAAAGCTGCTCTCGCTCTGATATTGGATGATAATGACCCGAAAAAAGGCCACAATTCAACAGTATTTGACTTGTATTTTGGACAACTAATACTGTACATTTTGTTCGAGCGACCTTGAAACTTTCCACAGTTTTCCTGTGCGTCCTGCCAAGATACTATCAACTCTCTGAAGATAAGCAGTATATTGCTTTGCTCCAAATGTTGTATCTTTACTGTAATACTTTGGCTCCTGCTGCTCTCCACTTACGGTGACATGCTATGATGAGAAAAAAAGTTTAGCTTTTTTTTGGTCCGCTTCATTTTCCACTTCAGCTAGTCTTCACAGTGATTTGTGCTCCTGTAGGTTTTAACCGGCATAAGTCTGGAAAGTTCTGGAAAAGATTACAGGGAACTTTTCCCCCAGGTGCAGATCGTGGATTGTGTTGAATCAGTTATTGCAGGTCAAAGACAAGGTTTTAACTGCTCCACAGTGATTCAGACCAATGCCCTAAATAATGAAAATCCATTATTATAAAAATGAAGGACTGAAATATATGCAGCATGTATACACTTTAGACTATTTGACAAGTTCAGAAAGAGAGAAGGAGGAAAGGTAAAAGTTTGGCAAGGAGCTCCCACGCATATGGCAAATACATTGGAGTGCAGAGTAATAGTAATAAAGAGAAGGTGTGTGTGATAGAGAGTCAGAGAAAACACACACTGGACACACATATGTGCATGTGTGTAATTCTGCATCAAAATAAATTAGACATTTCATAGGCCTATAAGAGGATTGTAAGTACAGTAAAAAAAAATGTTTTACGTCTTTATGAAACAGTTAAAAACACTATGGATTCTGTTTTTCTGTTCGACAGGTTAGAGAATTTAAGGCCAAAATTACAAGAGAATTCACAAAATTGGATGTGGTCTTACTTATACATTGGGTGTCTGCATGGGTGAACGTGTTCAGGAAAAGCCTACAGTCGGTCTGCAAAGTCCCTTGCAGACTTCGCATATGACGCATTTTAAAATTGACATGCAGGCCCTTGTGGACCTTCATTGCCACACAAACCAGGGGCCTTGACAACATTTTTCTGTAATAAAAAAAATCTTCACCCTCTCCTTTTGGCATCACTGGAACCAGGTTAAAATATTATGTGTCTAACAGGTAGTATCTCATTACGTTGGACAAACAGGGTCTTCTATTTTTCTCAGAAAAGAGAGATACCATCAACGGATAGGATACATACCAGTACTTTCTATAAGTGGAAAGATGTAAACAAGTTCTCACAAACCTCCCATGTAGCAATAATACTTGACAGGCTCAGGGAGCCTGAACAAATACCACTGTGGACAATTCATTAGGGTTCATTCCTGCTCTAAACATCTTTGGAACACAAGATTATGCTCTGAAAACGTTGACTGTTTCTCATAAAGAATCTGAATCTGAAAGTGTGTTTCTATGCAGTCCAACTGTGTGTAGCACTTCAACAAAGTGTTCTCTTCCAATACAGTTTGAAAGCTTATTATTCTGTATTCTTAAATTAAAAGCAACTTTCTTGTAAACACACGTGGCACTTTGTCAAGTTGGTTGTGGAAACCATTGACTTAAATCACCGAAGGCAGCATGCAAAACCCGTCAGAATTGTTTTTTGTGCTCTGACTCTATAGGGGTTGCAACATGTCACATGTTTCAGTCTTCAAATAAAGAAACCACCATTTGTGGCTGCTGACAGACACCATGGTAGACATACTGTACTGTATGCAAAGTTCACATGAGGTAGCTGGACCTTGTTTGGATAAATGTGGGAAAAGGGGAAGTGGCAGGGCTGTGTGTTATCTTATCTGTGTACTGTCCAAGCCACTGACTGTGGCGTGTCCTGGGAGTGACAAGCACAGTTGTGTGTGCGGTAGCTGGCAGCCGCCTCGGGCCTGTCTCTCTATACTACAGGGTGAGTCTGAGAGACAGTGCAGAGGTTTTTTAGCTTATTCTCCCCAGGATGTTCCACTGCACTGTGAGTTGATATTTACAAAAACTGTCCAGAGAGAGAAGAAAATGTTGTAAAGGAAAGGACAGTGTAATTGCATTTAGCTCATAGGCTCGCATTTGGCTACAGAGCAAACCAAAGACATTTAATGACTACAGGCCAGGGACATTTAATGAAATCTTCGAATGACATATGGGTCAATTTGTCTGCAATAACCTTTGCACATTTTGTCCCAAAAATGAGATGGGAAAAAGGTAAGAACTTTGTCTTGCCAAACACACACAATAAAAACTTCCATTGACAAAACACATTTACATGTTGAATTCTCTTTATTTAAGAAATAGTGGTGAATGATCTTTCCAAAAAGTCTTTTCCCCCTCTAAAATAAATGTATTGCATCTTGGAAGCGGACCCTTTTCTGCTGCTGCAAAGGTAACATTTCCACTCTTGCCAAATCTTTTCAACATTGGACTTTAGTTTGAACAAGCTGATTGATTGACTTGTGTACTCCTGCCAGTGTGTCCTTATTTAAACTGTCTGAATCAAAAAGTCCCTCCACTGTGGTGGGAGATAAACTCTCTCCAAAAACTGCAGCAGGTGGCCTGTGTTTGGGTCGTACACTAGCTCAGTATCAAGTTACCTCTTTATAAACATGTTATTAATTAGTATAGATCCTCAGTGTGGTGGAGCCGATTACTCATAGCTTTCTGTCTTCCCTCTTCCAAACCCCAAGAGATGAAGAGAGCGCAACAACAGAACCTGGCCCCCAGATGCAAAAATACAGTTTACATTTCGGCAGCTTCTATAATCAACTAGGTGTTGCAATTTTAAATAAACCTGGGCACGGGTGTTCTAGTTGTTGAAGCTTCATTGGTTGCATCAAAAATCTAATAGCAACCATGACTGTCACCATCATAGATGTCCATTATGGATGAATTCCCTATGCATGAATGTTTACATACATAACATCCAGGCAAGACAAACTGTAGTAAATAATGCAAGGCCACAGGTGTAGAATAGTAGTGCCTGCAGATACATTCCTGAGAAGTGAGGCAGGCGTCTGAAGAGCCTGGAATCTGGCTGGACCCTTCAGGGAGGAAAAAAGTTGTGTTTCCCAAAATCGTCCGTCACTTAGTCTCATTCAGAAATATGTCTGGGACTGGTCCCTTGTGAAACACTTGTACAAACACAGACTCTGTCCTTTTATACGTCTTGGCTGTCGGTGGCTCAGAGAGAGAGTCTCCTTCCAGTAGGTTTCCACTCAGAGGGAACCAAAATACATCCTGACCTGGCTATGGAGACCGTGACATTTCAGACGTGTGTGCGCAAGAGAGACAGACGCACAAGCAGAGAACCAATGTGTAAGCTTTTATTGCAAAAGAAGGTAGCAAAGGGCATCAATGCCTGCCTGAGAAATGAAATAGTGAATTTTGTTTTAGTTCAAACAACTTCTGCTTTGTATGATCAAGATCCTGTTGCATTCCTGTGTGTGCTCTGACAATAAAGGAGTTCCTGGTCTACTTTGATGTGGCTGAAAAATACTCTTCCAGGTAAACACAGTTGTATTTTTTCCAGTTACTGTTCCTCCAGGAACTAGAAGTGCACAACAATCTAATCTTCAACGGCAGCATTATGTGTTGTGTGTGCAGATGTGCCTTTACTCTTAGAAGATTTCATGACCTTGTCAGAAATGTCAAAAGTGGTGCTAGGGACACCCTGTAACCTTCAGGTGCACAATATAGGTAGAATCATTTTGCCTGACATACTGGATCATCAAACTTAAGCCCCTGATAACCATCTGACACCAGATTGTGGCAGTAGTTTCACATGTCCACACCCAAATTATTGCAAAGCAAACTGAAATGATGTGAATTTACTGGTCAAGTCTCAACAAACTTAAATCGCAGTTCAGCACAGCATTGACATTTTCTTTACTGCTAAAGATGCTGTCCACATCATATGTGTAGACCCTTCTTTTATCCTCATCCTGCAATAACTTTGTCAGCTTCATTGCACCAAATTGCACCATCTGTACGAATTCCGCCGTCGTTCTCGTGCCCCAACTCGTTCTCATGCCCAAACTCATGCCGGGCACAGACATGCCAATTGGCCACCTGTAGTGGAAAGCACCCGCTCATTTCAGTGCATTCTAGCATCAGTGTGCTCTGCCATGTCAATAATCCTACAAATCACAAAGTGGCACCAAGTCAGCATATTTCTCTATGTGTTTGTTCATGCGGTGCAACAGAAGTATGCAGTGACTACATGCAAAAAGTTGCATTTTATTGAAAAGAAAACAATTGGGGGAAAAAACAAAAGAAAAACTTAAATTTAGCAATGAAAAGACATATTCTTTATTTGTAATCAAAATGCCACAGTAATCAACTCCACATATAGTGCTGTGCAACCCGGGAGCACCTCACGTACCACCTGTGGCACTGCATTTGTATAACAGTTGGAGAAACGCTACAGGAGATAAATAAAGCAACACTTTATCCCTTAATTATTTGGAACCAATTTACTGATAAAAAACAAGGTGGATTGGCCAAGCCTAATACAGGCGTAAATAACGGTCACACAAATTGTGTTTTATAGCCATTAAATCCAGATGTTGGGTTATGGGAGCATTCGGGGTAACAGGTACTGTAGGGCCTGTTGCCTCGTCAGGAACTCGCTAAATCCCTCAGCTCTCGGCGCTGGTCCTGATACAGCTCATTAAACTGTGATTATGCTGCTCCCTAGGGTATGGGCCCAGCTCATTATTAAGGCAACAGAAGACAGAGCTCGCAGAATGAATCGAAATAATACCTCCAATCACTATCATCTGCTACGCCAGTTTGTCTCAAAACAAAAAGCTTCACACTGAATTTCAGGAAATGCCCAAGCTAATGTAGTGTGTAAAGAAACATTTAACAGGAAACCACCAAAGCTTTATCGAGTAAAAGGAACCTGTGCTAAAACGTGCTGCAGGCTATTACCATCAGAATCAGCGGTTGGCTGACCCCACCCACCCGCCCTCCCAACCACTCTGCTTCCGAGCTAAATGCATGCTGCGCCTCTCGCATGTTGCCGTTACAGGGGATCTGGTCGACTGGTCAGACGAACCTGAGCCTATCAAGAACAGATTTTAAACGCAGGTGTTTGAGAGGAAATGCCAGGGAGGTCCAGGTCTCACATGAGTCTTTAAATCATGATGCTTCATCACCTCTTGTTAAAAAATTACACTCAAAGGCACTTATTAAGGTAATTTAAACCATACACCCCAGCCCGCTCACTTCGCTCTGCATCGGCCAATCAGCTTGCTACTCCCTCTCTGCGAGTGGGACCCAGATACCCCTCAAATAAAACCCAACTGTTTCGACTGCACCTTGGCCTATAATAATAACAAGGCCAAGGTGCCTCTGTTCTGAGTTTGTATCCTCATGATTGTTTGCACGTATTATTGCTTCGGACAAAAGTGTCATCTAAATGAAATATAATGTTGCTAGTGTATAAGGTTTTAAAGAAAAATAACTACCTTCTTCCAAATGACCTTGAAAAAATGTAACCACAAAGTGCTACTTTTTGACTCTTGTATATCAAATGTATTTATTTATGTTCAGTGATATTTTTTGGTATTTCGTTGCTCTTTGAATGAATACTTTGACATTTTGGGACATATGCTTTCTTGCTGAGAGTTAGATGAAAAGATTGATACCATCCAAAAGAAGCAAGCTTATTTCCCCAATTGTTGACACTAAAACAAAAACAAAAAAAATTAACACTGAAGAAATGACAATGAACACAACTGGTCTGTTAAAGATGTAAAGAAATGTATGAGATGTTAAATATACAGAATCCACTCAAACAAGTGATTTCTCAGGCTCTGTTTCACTACTCTACAAGTTGCCATGCAACCACTTCACTGCCGTCAATCATCATCATTTCAACAATCTTTCTCTCGCTCTGTCTGTACCTCTGTTCACCTGTTTGGTATTTCAAGCAGGCAAAGATTAGAAGTGGTGTCAAGTATCCTGCTCTACGTCTGGCAGTACCTTCCTCCCGCGTTCTGACACTCAATAATGAGTGCAGATAATACAATGACGGAGAGTGTTCAAGCCTCTAATGGAGAGCAAATCCAAATGTTTGCCAAAACAAGCATTCTTTGTGAAGAGAGGACAGGATGTTACTGTAATACCTTTGACCGGTGCCAGACTGTGGGGATTGGCCTCGATGAAAGCTGAGTGCAGTGGATGCCAGGCTGAATACCGACGGTGAATTTACAGACGACGAAACAACGGCTTTAACAGATACCAAAAAAAACCTTGAAAAGCCCTCTTTTCAATGGAGATACTACACTACATTCTAAACATAGTTAAACCCTCCGGAGCTGGGGGCCCGTCATTTTTGTCTTTGTCAAAAATAGCTAACACGTGGCATAACTTTTCATCGAGCTCCATCACCAGGTCAAAAGCTTTACATTAGCTTTACGTTATGCTAATAAGCTAATGCAAGCAATCTAACACACACTGCATTTAGTCGATTAACATGGTCAACTGTATACTTGATAAACTCAGCATGTGGTCATGTGACTATAACCAGGTTTCTATCCAAATGTATCGCACATTTCAGCTTCAGAGGAAGTGGAAGTCCTGGAAGGAAGTGGAAGTAAAACCTTTTTTGCAATGCTTCAATGTTTTTTTTCTTTAATTTCCATGTTTCCACTAAGGTTTTTTGATGCCCAAATTGAAAATAAAAGGCACCTTATGTTAGCATACTGACATACTGACTCGCCATCGTGCCTGTCGAATCTCAGTTTTGTTCAAAGTAGGGACACCATGACCAAAAATGTATTGAAATCATTTACTCTATCCTTACCAAGACAGTTTTTATCTAAAATTACTGCTTTTTAAAAAAGACTTCCCACTTGTTTATTCTGATTCAAATGTTCTCTCCGAGAACGTCAGTACATCCAGAGTATGACCCCAACACAGCATTCCTCACTTCTGTTTTTCTGTTTAATTGATAGTCAAGTCCACTGATCGTTTTCCAAAGTATTTTTATTAATGTATTTCTGCACTAAAGCAACACAGGAAGAGGAGAAAATTGAGGGGCATGACACGGGCCAGATTTAAATCACACACAGCACTGTGGTCACATACCATACATGCCAGCCTGCTTGAGTAACCAGGACACGGGGGCCTTAAAAATGTTCTTAAACTGAGACAGAGTGAAATATGAAGGATACCGGGGAGCTGAGATGCAGGACAGAAGCCCTGAGCAGCACTCCACCCTGTTCTGGAGAGAGCTCATGTGTCATGTTCTCCGGGCTTCGACTCAAGTGTTACACAGTGCTGGATGTACACCATGAAAGGGTGGTAACCATCGTCCTGTTAACAAAACCGAGTCTGTCCACCGGATGTGTTTATTTTAAAATCTCCAGTAATTACTTAACTATGCCTTAAAGATATGCTCGACAGAAGAAGAATGCTGTGTGTATATTTAGAGTAAATGCTGGGATAGTTACAGTCAAAACACTATATAGCAGCGCTAATACACCACTGACATTAAAATGAACGGCTTCCTGGCACTAATGTGCTGGAAAGTCATTCAAGGGAGACCTTGGCACTCATTTTCTATTAACGTTACGCAGAACATTTTTAAATCTGTGCCGTTGAGGGCTGCGGTTGGTGTGCCATCAGCAGAGCTTTCAAACAATAGGCAGAAGGGGTTTCCGTTGCTTTATGATGGAGAACCTGCCATCCGCAGCACACAGGCCACAGCTAAGAGGAAGGAGCTGGCAGAAAACTCAGAAATGTGAGGGCACACACGCTCGGATGCGAAGGTGAACACGTCACTTTGATCTTCAAAGCAGTTTGATGTTCTCGCTGAAAAGACAGAAAAACCTGGTCCTGCAGTGTGTTTTATCCATTAGAGGCATGGCCAGGGAGATGGCTTTAACAGTGGAGATGGCTACAAATGGCAAAACAAGACAAAAAAAGTTGAGGTTCACTGCAGTTATTGATTCACTAATTCGTCTTTATTTTAAAAGGATATCTGTAACTAGACCTAACGGCGAACATTTTTTTGGAAATGTGTGGTGAGCCTCTTGAAATGACGTGTTGAACCCAGTCAAGTGGTTTCAGTGCAACGCTAAGAACAGTGAAATGAAAAATACACACACATAGGCACGTATGCATGCATGCACACACACACACACACACACACACTTGAAGGAAGCTTTTTTTTTGGCAATATTGTGACTGACTTATCACGGGAGGTCCAGACTTCTGCCATATGCCGGGCCTGCAGGTGCAGGAAGCTGACAACTCTAAACACTGGGCACATTTGGGTCTATCACACGCCGCCTTTTGATACCCGACCCAAAGTGTGTTGACTTTAAAGGCTTGTTGCATCGTCCGTGAAGTTTTTTAAGCATTCAATAAAGCATTCAAGTGATCATGAGCCAATCACTTCCCACCAGCCAAATGTCTGCATAACCAAACGGCAGCAGGGGTCAGGGGGTTTAGATTGTGTCGTTTTTGATTCTTCACTCTATGAATGCACTGCAAAATATACTTCCCAGTCCAATAATTTGACATTTTTGCACCTTCATTCTATAAAAGCAATTGCAAAATTGCTTAATTAATCTTGATAAGCGCAGATGACAGTTCTATTGTTTCAAGATTAACTCTAACTTGAGAGGTGGACTTCTAAATCCAAATCTGAAGCTGCAATGAAATCAAGAGAACTTTTTCTATCCAGCTGGCATGTTTTTCAGGAAAGTAATAATTTCAAACTCGGCAAGATGTACATTTTTTCAGTGTGGTCCATAATTGCTCTCAAATCCAGATTGCTTACATGTTCCCTCTGCAATGGGCTGACATGCGAAGTGGAAGCTCTTCATGTCAATGTTTCAAAGAATAGCGAAAGGAAATTATTTGAACCATATGATGCGAATGAAAAATTTATGCATGTTTTTTTTTCACTCTCTGCACAGCTGTGCATGCTGATTAAAAACACTTTTGTGTTAGGGTTAGTTTGAACATTTCTAGAGTGATTAAAAACATAAAAGCGCTTTTCACTGGAATCTTAAGGTTGCATCTGAAACTCCATCTCTGACAAAAAAAAAAAGTGGAGGCTGCAGAATGTAATAAACAGTAAAGGTTTGAAACAAGGCTACCCTGACAAATATTGTTTTTGGAAGGCAGCCAGATTCTTGTGCCGATGACTCTGTGCCAGAGGCAAAACTCATCCAAGCCCAGAGTACTCTCAAGTGGGCCTGAGTGTTGTTTTGGAGTTTGAGGCTAAAGAGAATAGACCAATGGCTCCCTGTGAGATAAACTATTGTAATCCACTCAACACACAAACACAGAACAGCCCAAATCTGTGTTTCTTCAAAATGTACACTGAACAGACATAAGACAGATCAGGCTTTTGTTGAATCTTGATAGGCCGTATATGAGTCATTACTCGTGTTACGGTCCACATGCAGGTAATCCTTCTTTAGCCCAAACTCATCTAGCTTGGCTTAGTCATTCATGTACTGTGTGCTGCCCCATTGTTGCACTATATCCTGTCCTTTGTGTACGCTTCAACTTTCGCCAGAAGGGACTTTTTGGGTACTTTACGTGTGTGTGCATGTGCGTGTGTGCCAGAGTGTCTGGTGGCTTTAATACCATGAATAGTTGCATTCAGAAAGTTTAGGAAGTACCATACGTTTACCAGTGCATGGATACTTTTTTTGCATACTTTATATGCAAAAAAGTGGCAGATTTAAGATTTTGTCATGCTGTCTAAAAATATTGTATTCCGATTACGGTTCATGACAAATTATGAAAGTACTTCAAGGTACTTCTCAGAGCACCATTTAGATTCCGCAATTTAAAGAAATGTAGAACATTTGTCTGCTATTATTTATTTAAAAATTTTTCCCAGTCTTGTCCTGTGTCAAATGTCCCTGTTTTTAAAAAAAAAAATTTAATCATATTTAGTCAATCATATATTGTTTTTAGTTAACTAAAAGCCTGTGCAGAAAACTATTTTAGTATAGTTGACTGTTGACATTTTAGTCTTTTGTAGCCATCAGATTATTCTATGTATTAGTCAATGTAGTCTAGCCTGAATATCACCACATTTCTTCCTTCAAAGCCTTGTTGTCATTGTTAACTTTACCCTGACTGTGCTCATTGTGTGCTGCCGCTGAAGTCCTCATATGGTGCGTGCAGCACAGGAATGGGAACTGCTGCATTGAAAAAAAAAAACAGTCTTCAATATTTCGTCTCCTCTTTTTTGTCAACGAAAATAAAAACATTTTGGTAAAGTTTTTAGTTTTTTTAAACTACATTTTAATCAGTGTTAGCGTTTAATGAAGTCGGTGCCGTCTAATCATCGTCTTGTCTGACAAAGAATGCATTAATTGACTATCATTTAGAATATATTCAAGGAACAGTTTGACATTTTGGGAAATACCATTATTTTCTTTCTTGCCAAAAGTGGAATGAGAAGATTAATAATTCCATCAATCTTCTCATCTAACTCTCAGCAAGAAATCCCTTCTCTCTAATCCTTTAAGTACATTTCTAATGCAGCTTACCCGAAGCCATCATAGTAAGATGGTTTGTGTGTGTGTGTGTGTGTAGTACAGCCCGAGGCCTCTGTCATCTTTCCCATGCCCCGCTGTCACACAAGCACACAGTCACGTCTCAAGCTAAGGTATTTCCTCTGTCATTATTATCATTATTAATAATATTTCTTTTCATAGCAACCTGGTGAGGACCCCTGTGCTTGGCTGCATAGCTTGCATTTTTACACACAAGCTGTTTATACAGCTGCGTATCCTTCGGAGCCCAGTTTGGGCCCAGTTGGAGTAACGCAGATGTTTGGGTTTTGCCTGGTGCCATCTGGTAGCTCTGGCTCTGAACAGAACTCAGCTGGATGTGGATTTCACAGTTGAGGAGAAGGGCGGAAGGTAGATATGGTGTCAGAGAGATGTGTACAGTGTGGGAAATGCCAGAAGAAGAACACGAGAAACAAGAGAAGAGAGAAGAAAGGAGGACAGAAGAGGGATGAGAAAGAGCAGAGAGCAGAGAAAATGAAAGTGGGCATTAGCTGAGAACTGATGGAGGAGGGGGTTAAAGTGGTGAGAGAAGAGAAGAGGGATTTAGGTGTGTAAGGAGGCAGTAAGTGGATATAGGGCAGCAGAGGCAGTAGCATGGAGGGAAGGAAAAGTAGTAGTAGGGGGAAAGACGGAGGGGTGCATGGTGGGAACTAAGCGTGTGAAACTGTGGGCATTAGGAAGCAGGAAACAGCAGTTCGAGGGGGACACGGTGCAAGTGTTACGCTCTGTGTTCGGGTGAAAAAAACCTTAAAAACACATGTGCTGTAAAAATTATTTTCTCACTGACTTGATGAACGTGTTTTTTTTGTATGGTGAGTAAGATTTATAGCTCACGCTTGATTGGAACCCACTAAATAAGCAGGATATAATATATCAGAAGAACAGTGAAAACTTTATTAGCACATCAAACCGCTTTGAGATGTGTGTTATTTATCAGTGATGACACACTACAGATATCTTCCCATACTTACAGCAAAATCCCGGCCAATATCTGTTCCCCTGTAGTTTTAAAGCAACATAATGTAACTACTTGACCTTCAAATAATAGCTTCAAAATTATTTTGTAATAGGGAAAATGTCGTCTCTGTCATTTCCACTCTGCGCCCCGATTTTGGAGAAACTGGATCATATTTTATGGAGAAAATATTTTCTGGTTTTCCCTCTGAAGTCCTCCAGCTGCTCTGTCTCGACTCTCTGATATTTGTGGAGTTTCCTGATGGACAGAAAGCTTTATTTGTTGCTAAAGTAACGCTAACCGCTGCTAACTAGGGGGTGTCAGCTAGTTAGCCATGCTGCCAGAACACGCTCACAGTGACAATGCTAGCACGCTGGTGTTTAGCAGGTAAAATGTTCACCACGTTCACAAAGTTAATTTAGTGTTACACTGTGTTTTGTTGATCAAACCCGACAAGAGCCAGCTACTTTGGAGCTCAACTATGCAGTAGAAAAAATGAAACCTTGATCAAAAATGTTAAATGATGTAATTTGTGCTTGGGTATAGTTGTGCTTAATGCCACACTCGCTCCATTGGTGTTGGAGTAATCAGACCAACTTAAATCCTACTCATACAGAACTCAAAGAAACACACTGTAACACAAACACACACACACACACACACACACACAATGACTGAAACACGAACCTTTCAAGCCTTTTGAACATAAAAAAAAACGAAATTCTTAACTGCTCTTGATTCATGAACTTTTACATCAGTGAACACAATAATTTGCCAGAAACATCACTGATATGAGGACTATTCTTCCCCATATTGAAAAGATTATACATTTTGATTGCAAACATATTCCCAGCAGGTTTTTGTTGAGTGAATTAGTCAGTCAATCAGCAAGGCTGTATACAGCTGTATCATGTTGAAAGAGGCTCAAAACTATGAAACATCTGGACAATTACTGCTCTTCAGACTTTTAAACAACAATCATGTGACTTTGGCACGGAGAGCTCTGTGCCATCTGACTTGTCATACTTCCATCTGGACAAAAGATTACAGAAAAACATGATTATGCTGCACACAGTGCTAAGGAATATGGAGGATGCCAATGACAAAATCCATCAGAAATAGTCAAAGCTTTCTGATATTTTTAGGTAGGAATATGATTGCATAAGACAGTTTGGAAAGCTAAGTAAAATTATTATTTAGTATAATATAGTAGTATATTAATAGTATAGTAATTCTATAAGTCTAGTATAGTAATTTAGTATAGTATTATTTTTGATATTATCACTCATATTTTGTCATAATCAAAGCCATGCAGGGATCTCTATCACAACACATACCAACTCTGTCCTTGAACCTTTTGAAATGAGTTTGATTTCCTACCAGACGACAACTGGCCCACTTGAGGAAATGGAGGTTGACGCGACAGACACGTTAAAATGCCATATTGGCCCACTCCATTTAAAAGTACTTGTACTGTCTGCGGCTCGTAGCCTCGGGCCACGTCAGTCACTCCCTCCTCACTGCCTTTCCTGTCTATGCCCCTGCCACTCTTTGATTCAGCTCAGCTGTAATAACAATAAATTTAGAGGTTTACAGGTTGTTTTGGGTGGAGGGGAAGGAATGGGGGAGTACAACCTTATTCATTTAACCTTCATTTTGCTGTCTTTAAGAGTGTGAAAATAAACTACAATGAACATTGGTAAATAATACAGTTAAAGACAATTATTAATATTTCAAACATGAAAATATACATAAGTAAAAGTAGAGTTAAAGGAAAGACAATAAGAGACTGGAAGTAGGAGTGGGAAGTGGGGGACGTTATTCTTCCAGACGAGGGTGCGGTTTTATTGGAGGAGAATGACACACTTAATAGAAGCTTATCCTGTAGGAACCTCCTTAGGAGTTTTTTAAAAAAATTTTATAGCCTCACAGGAAAAAATGATCATAATATAAACTGCAAGGTGTTGAAAGGGTTGATGGTCAATACCAGTGACTCATATTGTGTTGGCAAGCGTTGACATTTATGGATTTGAAAAAGTCACGTCCCAGGTTGTGTTTAGGTCTGCGATTTTGAATGAAAACTGACATTACCTTGGAATGTCATGACTCTGATCACCATCACCCCAACTGGATGCCGCCATTTTCTACTTCCAGATTCCCCTGGACAAAGGGAGGCTATCCCAGAACTGGCGTTGGGCTTGCCTTAAATCAGTGGTTCTGGTAAAGCCGGTTGAATTCCCAGAAAGTACACTTTCACATCCCATAGCCTTGTGCAATTGGGAGCTACCAAAATAAGAGTCAAGGAGATGCCAATCAAAGAGTCTGTAGACACCCAAGAGGCCTAATCAGCCAAAATAAGTTGTAATCAGAGGTGAAAATGTGTTTTTTTTGTCTTTTTTTTTGTATATCTTCATGCTCATTATGTCACTAAGTTGACACTGTATGCATATTATCCAAACTAAGTGTGTACTTATCCTCGCGTGTATTATTTTATTATCCCAAGGTCACATTAGGTAAAGACAAATAAACAAATATAGATGTCAGATGTGGTGTTTATTTTGCAGTTACTGATTGCCAAAGATGTTTCCAATCTAATGGACATTTAGCTTCCAGACTCAGCATGATATATATACAGTATAAATAAACTTTTAGGAGAATATACAAGTAATTTACAAGATGTTTACGCCACAAATCCTCTGTGTTTAAACCTCCAGTTGGTGGTCCACTAGGGGGCAGTGCATTCAAATCTGTCTGCCTGGTGCACAGTTACTGAGGTCAAGTCAAAAGGCACCCACTTACTATTTGAAGAAAAGTGACATAACTCCAAAAACATATGAGGATAACATGGGATAAAGGAAGTTTAAGATTTTTTTTTTTTTTTTTTAAACTCATGTATTTGTAGCCATGATGAGGATTGAATTCATGTTTTTTTTGGGTTGTAAATGTCTGCAGTCAGATGGGCCTATTTATCTAACTAGAATCAGTGTGTAAAGATTGCATCAAACCGTGAAGATTAAGGGACATTGTGTTGTCTCTGCAAACAGAAGCCATGAACTGAACCTAACCTCATAGTGCAACGCTGAATTTAAATGGGCTGGCCCTCCTGTGTGTGTGTGTGTGTGTGTGTGTGTGTGTGTGTGTGCAGAACTGGAGTCATGTTTGGGTGGAACACTCCTCGGAAATGTGTTGAAAAAGCTCAGAATCTCAAGGAAACTCACATCACAGTTGCTCTATTTTATACCAGTTTCACATCTCAATGTGTATTAAAAAGAGCACAACTTTGAGCTTGGACCTGTTTTTTTTTTATGTCACAACAGAAAAATCGCAGGATCAAAACATCTTTCTCTTTCTCCCACTCTGTCTTGCCACAGACAGTTAAAGTTTTACTCCTTCTCTTCTCACAGAATCCCAAAACAAATCACCCCATAAAATCCAGACTCGGTTTGCCATATGTGAAAATGTATGACTCCCACGGGTGCCCTGAAGGAAAATTACTGGCCGCAAGATAGTGATAGAAGATCCTTGTTTTCTTGCTTTCCTCTATGGAAAAAAAATGAGTGCATGTACTCAGTGGGACTGGATGTAGTTTTGATGTGGTTGGGTGGTGCTAGTCAGGCCTCGTTATCCACAATGGCCTTCAGTCGGTAAACCTGTCAGAATGGGGGAAGCACGTCAGGCTGTTCCTGCCAATTCTGACTACATCTCTATAAGAAAGTGAATTTTTTTTCAAACTGGGAAGTGGTTGCTTGAGAGGATTTAGCAGAGAGAAACAGCATTTGCATTTGATATGGAGTAGAGGAAATATCGCAAACACTGCATGAAAAAGAAGATCCTTTCATAAACACTGCTGCAGTGGCTGCACTCCAATTCGCAGCACTTATCAAAACCTACATACATGACATGTATAATATGTTTGTCATAGTTTGTTTACTTTTCAATCTGTGTACGTGGTGTTTTCTCGTTTAAGGTTTTTTTTTTTTTAATGATGACTATGTAACATGGATGTAATATGGGATCATTGTTAACTCTGTGAGATGTCTCATGCTATTTTAAAAGCTATCACACGGCTCTGATTGTCGGGCCTCTTTTAAACCTCATGGTGGTAATTGGCCCGAATATGAGCCCAAATATGAGCCACCTTTGTAGCAGTCATTAGGTTCCTTCGGAGTAAAAGTCCTAAGCCACTTTGATCACATTACAGGTGCAGTGTCTGACAGGTCTTCAGTTCCTTTTTGGTTTGTCAAGTCTTGTGAAAATTTGAGGAAGGACAGAGAAAGGAGTGTGAGAGTGACTACTGACGCTTGTTTGATTGTTGCACTGTGTGCCATCTGTCTGTCATTCAGCTCGAGGCAACCTCACATCACTAACTCAATAATTGCCCTGTTCTGCTGAATAATTTCAGTCAGTTTGCTGGAAGTGAATATAGAGTTGCTTCCCCATAAGACAGTGAGTTCATACAAGGAAAAGGTCATTTAATTTCACCCCTTTTTGTAATATTGTTTTTACCCTCTCAACTCAACTTTATTTAACACACACACACACACACACACACACACACACACACACACACACACACA
>CALSBV010010890.1:2120364-2144977 GCA_943590825.1 Bovichtus diacanthus | reverse complement strand
GTGTGTGTGTGTGTGTGTGTGTGTGTGTGTGTGTGTGTGTGTGTGTGGTATTGATCAGGTGATGTAGAAAGGGCTGGTCAGGACAAGTTGAGTGATGCAATCTCTCCACATACTTTTTGGCTTCAAACTTTTAAGACACTTTTCTGTCATTAACTTTGCAAACCAGCTGTGAAGTAGTTCACACCACTCACGTCTAATAAATCTACATGCTGCTCCGAGGGATTGTACCTAAAAGCAACTGATGAAATCTTTATGCATTTTACGCTGGTTAGGGTTTTATGGTTTTTGATGTTGTGTTTCAGTGCTGGGGGTCTGAATTTGACAGTTATAGTTCCTCATTATTCAGGCCTTAGCAGTGGTTTCACAGCCTTGTGCGGTTTGCTACACCAGACAGCAGTTATCAACAGTCTATCTCGCTCTGTGTCACACACCAGCCACCCCCAACCATGCTTGTTGTGCAAACACAACCCACTCAAGATGCAAACAAGTGTTGACATGTCAGCAAATGTTATCTTGGATACTTAGATATTGTATGTGAAATATTTGGTGATATGTAGTTTTGTTTTCATGCAATGCAATGTTTTATCAGCTAAATTAATTAGATGGCCACAGATGCCTGTAAACAACAACAGCATTTCAAAGGTTTCAGTTTGAGTAAAACATGGGTGGTTATCAGTTGTTTCAGCAACATAAATGTGTCACCGCTGTGCCTACTCACCCCTCACTGTCCCTGTCCTGTGTGTAACTCATTACTGGCTGTTTGTGTGTAGTGTAGTGTAGTGTGTGTTTTCTGTTTGTAGTGTGTGTGTGTGTGTGTGTGTGTGTGTGTGTGTGTGTGTGTGTGTGTGTGTGTGTGTGTGTGTGTGTGTGTGTGTGTCTGTGTCTGTGTGTGTGTGTGTGTACTCTATATGGTCATGTGTGTGCAAACGGTGTGTCCCAATGTCACTCTATATATATTACTATACCTTTTAAATATACACTGGGCAATGTGCTAATCTTCATGGTATACTTTTTTTGCACTTATCTTACATGCACTTTATTATTTTGTACTGTGAGGAAATGATACAAGACGTGGTGACCAACATTGATCAAGCTGCAACTTTGGAGATATACTGCCAATTTCAAATTTGGAAACTTATCAATGCACCAAACCAAAGATGCAATAACATATTTTTTGGTTTTCCAAGATCTTCCCGGAGCTGTCTCACCACTGTCCATGTCATTTGTCTTAATTATTTCCAGATGCTGTGAGTTGTTTTTTTTTCCATTTCTGTTGTGCATTGCAAAAAAATCTCTTAAAAGTTCACTTTGCATACTGACATCTTTACAGGTTTTAAATCACTCAGTAGAAGAGGGTAAAACCACGGCAGGGATGTCGTGTGTCACCTGCGTGCACAAGACAAACAGCACCCGCTTGTAAAAACATTGCTCCGTAGCGCTACTGGAGGCCAACTAGAGTACTCCACAGGGTGCCTTTTAAGTATACTCAAAGAGGCCCTCCACAGATTATATACCGTAACAGTACACAGTTTACCACATAGAGTAATTCTCAAAAATGTTTTAATGTCGTCTGTGGCTCTGGAAGGAGGTTTTCTAAGAAATAACCTGATGATGACATCAGGGTTATCTCAGATTGAGTTTATCACTGGAAGTCTGTGACACAAACTGGGGGGGGGGGTTTAAAGATCTGTTTGTTTTTCAGACAGGTGGCGACTAAGGAAATATACAGTTGAATTGCATCAAGGGAATTGTAGGATCCATCATTCTTGGAGTTTTACCCATATTAGGGATTTTAATTGAGCATATCTCCGCCTCTCCTGCATTTTTATGTTTTTATCCGTCTCATACAAGTCCCCCAACTTTAAGACTTTAAGAAAGTGAAATACTAAATTGTTGGAGTCCCCCTTTTATTAGTACTTAGTAAGGACTTAGGACACTAGTGTCTTGTAACATGCAAACTGTATCAGAGAGAGAGAGAGAGAGAGAGAGAGAGAGAGACAGAGACAGAGAGAGAGAGAGAGAGACAGAGAGAGAGAGAGAGAGAGAGAGACAGAGAGAGAGAGAGAGCGAGAGCGGGAAGTTTGTTGACCACATCTTAATTATAAACATGTTCTTCTACCATAAAAGAAAGACAAAAATACATTTAAAACAAATAACAGAAACAGCAAAACAATCACGAACATTAGTCAGAGGGACATATTTTGTGACCTGACTGTGTCGTGTCCCTCGGGTGCACATCGAGGACAGCGGCAACTGCGCTCAGATGTGCGGGAGGCCTGGCAGCGTTTAAACTCTGTAGCTTTGCATCACGTCTCACGAGAGATGAGAGGATGCAGAGCCTGGCCAGGGGTCAAAGGCCAACATTGCGCTCTCTCTGAGCTCCGATCGAATTACACACATCTGAACCCACTGACACATCGGCGTGTGATGAAAGACTTTGCTGACTCAATTGAAACCCCAAGGAGAGGTTATTTATTTGTCAATGTCAGGCTTTTAAAATTAGAACAAAGAGAAGAAGAAGAAGGAAGAGGACATAAGTGAGGCTCATATTTGCTTGTGAGTCATGTGAGGAGTTGTGGAAACAGTCCCTCTGCCTTTTCTTGTGGTTGATAGCAGAAGCATTGTCTATGATACAATATTTCCATGAAGCACCACACAAATAAACTGTGTTTTAATTTGTTTTTAGTTTACTTAGTAACATTGGTGGCATCAAAAGTATTTTCTGACAACCAGATGAAAACATATTGGTTTAGGGAACATTTTAGGCACATATTTTTTCGGCTTTGACAATTTACACCATCAAAGTAACACGAAACACACGTGCAATATGAGACCAGATGACTGAGCTGCTTGATATTTGTCCCGGGTCAAGAACTCTCACTTTCATCTGCCTTCATCCATCCACACTTAGGAGATAAAGCTTTCATTCCTACAGATCCTCCCATTGTCTGTAAATGCCGTTTGTCATGTACATTACACCCTTTGACCCTGCCGGTCCTTTGAAAGAGACACGCCGGTAACAGATAGATGGATGTTTTTCTGTTTTGTTGAAATGACTTCAGTCAGTACAGCTGATCACAGGGACAAAAACGGCTGGCAGTTAACGTTCCTCACATTCCTGCAGCAGGAATGTTCGGTATTCTCACTTTAGGGGATCTAGTGACATCATCATGCATCATATCCTGGTGGCAGACACAAAGTCTTCTCCTTAGGGGTCTTTTGAAGTAAAAACATGCAGGAAGTGTCTGAGCAAAGTTCACTGTGATGATGCATCGCACCCTAACACACTTTTAATGAACTTGCTGATGTATGAATGTCATGGTTTATTTGGCCCATTATCTCAAACCAGTTTACCTTGCCTTTGAAGTAAAAATTTCCGTTGTAAATTGACTGTTCCATAACAGGGATCGTCCAATCATAGCTAAGCAACCATTACTAGGCTCAGTAGGCCTGTCAAGCTTCGGGTTTGTCCTCCTGCTGTGGCAACGTGCATGGGGCTGTAGTACAGTGTAAGGGTGATATTCTCATTTGAAGAGTTTGGAGGGTGGTTTCTTTTTTTAACCTTTCTAAAGCCCAACACACAAAAGTGTAAGGAATGGATAAAACAGCACGTTTGTCTCTTTTAAAGGCGCAATCAGTTACAGGTGGTAGCATTACCAAACACATTGTTTAGCCTTCATCCTAAAAGCTTTTTCTCTTGCAATGTTAAAAGTGAAAATAGGGTCCATAATTTGGAAATCCGAATAAGTATGTAAGCTAAGTTGTAAAACGGGCATGTTAGAACGGTCTGATCTTACTAGGACTAGGAGTAAGACTAATTAACTAGCGTTAAACTACAATACAAAAAAAATGACTTTGGTTGCCTGCTAGAAATGAGAACCTGCTTTTTTAATTATTTAAAAAATGACTGAAAAATGTGAATGGCATGTCTGCTACCATTTTCAATATAAGAATGAAAAGCTTGACAGGCGTAGCAACAGTAGCTGATGGGGTAAGGCGATCAATGGAGACGTGACATTCAAACAAAGTGACGCAAATGACAAATATGATCAACGGCAATAAATAACCACAAAGTCTGTTTTAAATAAGTTAAATCCTGGAGTTAGGATAAGGTAAAGCGATGTTATGTCATTCACCTACACATGGAAATATAATCTCATCCCTAAATCCCCCTTAAATCAATGGCTTACACACGTCAAACCCAGACATGTTTTTTAACACTGTGACTTTAGGAGATGAAGGTGTAGGTTTAGCTCTTAACTGATCAAGTGATGAGACGGTGAAAAGCTCAGTCAGCACCTTGGCAGGGGCAGGGTGAGTAAGAGGAGGATTTCTGACCCCTGAGTGTAAAGCTGAAAAAAAACCTCAGGATTTAAACCCAGATCATCTTGTTAGAGGTCTGTCTAACCACATAGGTGATGTGCACAACACTATTATTCGTCTAGACTATGATACAATCAACGGATGGTATTTTTATGACACACATTTAACGGAGGTGAAGCAGCTCCATCACGGCAGGTTCAGACACATAAAGCAAAATGCTAATTGTCAGTCAAAGAGGTGAGAGGAGGGAGATTTAGGGTGTGGTGGGGAGGGACTGGCTGACACACAGGGATGTCTGTAAAATCCTTGGAGCAAATATCTTTCTCCTCCCTGCCTCCCTGTTTTATCCTGTCTCGACGGTCTGGCTGTGTGGCTCATCCATCCCGCCATTCTTTCTCTTTCTATCTCTAGGTTTCTCCTTTGGTGACCCAACCCAGCTCGTCTTCCAAGTACAAGTTTTGTTTTATAAGTTTTGCATTGATCCTTTATTTTTTGTAGCGAGACATGAAATAGATTTTATTTTTTGCTGTGTTAATGCAAAATTGTATTTTGGCAGATTTAAAATAAGATTATAGCCAAAGCATGACTGAAACTAAAGACACTTCCTTAAGATATTCTAGCAAGTTTTGTGTCCTAACAATCGGAAAAAAGTTTATAGAACTGACGAGCGGTACTTTTTGTTGTTGTTGTCGTATAGCAAATTTGTTTTTTGGGAGTTTAACATTATTTCAGATTTTCTTTAATGGAATAAGCAGCTACTGCCCTTCCCAGGTAACTCAGCACTGTATGACTTTGGGTATTTAGCAAATGCTAAGGAGAGCTGTTTTCCTTATATGAACTCCAGATAATGTCTGGAACATCAGGTCTGGACTTTGTCTGGAGTTTCCCTTTCACACATGTAGCATACAACAAGAGATTGTCCGTGTCAGACTCTCACTTACTGGAAATACTCCGTTTGGTTAAGGCCAGGGGTGGCGCCTGGGCAGAGTTTGCAGGAGACACGACTTGACGTGGATTACTCCATGGTCACGTGCTGTGACTGAATTTCAGTTTTGCTGTTGGCTGTCATCAACAGAAATTCCCAAATCTAATCGTCTCTCCACTTTGCCGTTTCAGTAGAAATTACCCTCCTTCTTCCTCACGTTTGGAGGCTTGTTTTCTTCGACAAAATCAAAGGTCAACATGATTGTAACGTGTTGCTATGTTTAGTATTTGCATGTACGTTTAGTGTTGATGGAGATTACCTCGACATGTTTCATTAGGCTTGTTGGGTCAATGCCAATTCATGTTCACCAAAAATTCTTGCCAAAGCACCGGACTTGACTAAACTATGTTGTACTTCTGTCTGTGTGCCAACAACTTCACAAATCAACTTCATAGAAGCAACACTAGAAATGTTTGCTGTTGCCGCTCATTTCTGCACGCCCCTGCTCATCACCATACTGATACCACCCACCAGTCATACTGACATTCAGCAGGGCAAGTAAACAGTTAGTTAGAGACTTTATCAGTCAGCACACAGGGAGCTGCTCAAGCAACATTTAATGTTCTCAATATCCCTGTTGGTTAGGTTTTCATTTTCACTTTGTCTTGACTTTTAAGACTTTTTCGCCATATTACCTTTTTTTGCAGCTTTTTTGATTGGGTACAGCTGCAATTTGGGAGTAGATCGCTTGAGATATCAACATGAGGCAAAAGTAGAGGTCTGCAGTCTCATGTTGCTTTGAAAACTCATATTTAGAGCACATTGCCAGACCTCTTTTATAACTGACAAAAGTTTTGATTTAGCTAGGTTTTCCATGAGGTGTTTCAAGCATCTGTCATCGGCCGAAGAGTCAAGTCATTTCAACACTCAGTTTCATTCCTAAATTTGATATCTGTTGAAAAACTCTCTTACAAAATGACTGCTGGGATTAATATTAGTGTGTAATATCTAGGCTGTCAAGAACACAATACTTTAATTTTCAAGGACATAATCATCTGCACTGAAGTCTTTGACATGTGCATTCAAAACAGATGTACAGTGTGTTGCAGTGAAACCCTTTACACTGATTTGTCCAGCAGCCAGCCAGGCACTCAGTCCGTATTCTCCATCTCCAGTCCTCACCCCTCAGGGACAGTGGCTGGCAGGACGCCCTGTGTTTTTGTCTTAGACACGCTATGCCTGTCTGCCACTCGCAGTTCCTCTTGCAGCAGTTTTTCCGCCTGAGCCAATCACGGCACGGCTCAGGTCGCCACAGAGGCCAGACAGGGCGGTGTCCTCTCTGAGCACACGCAGACGAGCGGGAGAGGAGCTCACGTGAGACCTGTTTATGGTTTGTCAGAGGAGAGATAGAGAGAGTGAAAGATAAAGGAAAATGAGAAAGAGAGAGGAAAGGAGAGAGAGAGCATGACTGAGATGAAGTTGAGAAAATTTAATTTGGCGGGAAAGCAGGAAGGGAGGAGAGGAGGGATAAAGGGGGAGCAGAGGGGAGTGAAGGGAGGGGGGGGGGAGCAACACACAGCACTGGACTCTGCTCATGCTATAGATATTTCCATTCATCAGCTGTTAGTCATTGCTTTGGCACATAAGCTGCACATATTACTCTACGTGACCAATTACTTTACCCAACCGGGGACTTTATTTGATTATACCACTTGGCCTTTCTGACTTATAAGGAAAGTCTGGTGGTTCAATTACATTGTTCAGTTTTCCAAGGTAAAGCATTTGATGTACCTTTTTGAGGAAAAAATGGGGGAAGAGAGATCAAGCAAAATAACATCGAGCAACATCTTGGGCTCTTTAGAGGATTCTTCTCAAGACAATTCCAGCCACAAATCTAAAGCTATCTGTCCCTGATCAGAGTTTCTGTAACTGCTTTTGGCAATGACATCTAAGTATTTTATATTATTATTTTGATTTATTTACGTCTACATTTTGAAACATATAAAGAGAATGGGAAAGCCACATACTCATAGCTCAGCTTTTTCCTATAATATAATATGGACCTGTTTTCAGGTTTGAACAGCAGAGAAGAAACAACCGACAAGACAACCAAGCTGAGTGAAAGTGGCAGGAAAATGAATGGAGTTTGGTTTGATTCTGCCTACAAAGACAAGACAAACTGCCATCTTCAGGATAAGATACAGTCAGTCAAAAGTTACCAAACTGGAATTTAAACTATGGCAAGTGTCACAAATTATAGCAATTAACTTGAGAGACAGCACGACAAAATGTAAACAAAACACTGACAAATGATCACGGTATAAAGTGAATTATAGCTAAGATGTTTACATCTAGCAGATACGGGCAACATTAGTATTCATTTGCAGTCATGTTTCTGGCCACCCAAAGTAAGTCCAACATTAATTTTCCTCATATCTCTATTTTCGTCTTCACCAACTCCATCTTGCTTTTTAGCAGCTAACTGCTCCAATATGTTTACTAGCTAGTAGCTAACACTGTTTGTCTGCTGTTTAGTGCTGACCAGGTAGCGTACAATGGGGTAATCAGAGTTTTTCTGACTAAAACAGCCGCCTGCGCCTGGAAATTGTGCTGTTGAGAGCCGTGAGACTCAACCAAAACAGATAGTTGCTGGCTGTAAAACCAAAGCAATGAGCTGAAAGATGCTAAAAGATTTGTAGAGCTGTGGGGAACTGCAGAGTCAGGTGATAATTATTACCTCCGCAGAGGTAATAAGAGGTTCTGTTTTCGTTTGGTTTGGTGGTTTGGCAGCAGGAATACAGAATAAAATGTTGGCCTTTTTTTCATGAAACTTGGTGGAAGGGTGTAGCAAGGGCCAAGAAAGAACCCATTACATTTTGGACACTACGTCCCATTCTTCTTTGCATATTGTATACCTTTAATATATATTTTTGTTGTTTTTTCGCTCAGTGATGCTTTACAATTCCCTGTAAATCTTATGGTGTGCTTGTGATGATTCAAAATCCTTGAATCCTGTAAGTTTCCGTGTCCTCCTCTGGAATGACTGACATATTGATACATATGGATGATGTATATTATGTGGTCTTTTATATTTGTATTCAGTGTAAGTTTTGGTGATTTATATAGCTTCATGCTCTGCCAGCACCTGTCTTGTTTCCATTTTTCGGCTATCTCTGTCAGTACACACCTCTTGCAGACCACATCAAAAAAGGAGGAGCATAATTCCGAAGAATTAATTCATAGTCACATTAGTAATGCTGAAATTGCTTTTCATTTTCTTAAAGTGGAAACAATATCAAGTAAAATATCGGATTTTTTTTAAATAGAAAACCTGCGCCACAAAGTGTCCAAACAGCCAGTGCACTCCAGCGAACAACTCTAGAAGCAGAAAACAGATTTTCATTGTAAAATTTCGCTTGCCAAGCCTCACATTGCTGTTATAAATCAGCCTCAGCATACATGTCCTGTGTGGATAATATCCCAACTGTCTTTGCAGCAGCTCCCCTGTTTTCTCTGCTCAGAGTCTTGGTCGACCTCCAACTAAAGCACAGGCCCCTTTTTACTGGCTCCCTTCACATTTCCATCACTATCACTTCACCATTCGGATCTGCTGCGGGCCTCATTTCTCTCTGTCCCATCCAAGAGGTCAATACGTGGTCATACAGTAATAATTGAAAAGATGTGGGATGAAATGAATGCAAATCAACTAAATATTCTGAAAACACAGGGGGAATGCGGCCTCTTTTGATGACAAATTGACCAGCTGAGCTTTATTTTTTTTGCGCACATTGTAAAACAAAGAAACAATGTTGTTCCCCTTTTTTAATAAAGCAGTCGAACTCTATTGGTTATTACATCAGCTGCATTGTACTTTAATTGGCATTACTTCACTCACTTTGAAGGTTTCCCTAAGCCAATATGGATTTACACAGCAAAGTAAAAAAAAGTCTAGTTTTCTTCACCCATCGGTGACCCAGGTCTGATATATTTTTCTGTTTGTACTTTAATCTATGGATCACATACAGCTCATTACTGCTTCTGTAGAAATCCAGACATCAAGGTATGGCCCAGTCATTTCCATTGACTTCCATTGATTCAATTAACCATCAGTGCTGGTTGCTTTGCTGACAGAGGCCTGGTCTCTATAAGTGTTTAATGACCTGGTAGACTCTTAATTACTGATTTAATAACCCTGCTCTTATCTTCCATCACTATTCTATATTTTGTGTGCCTTGTACGCGTCAGTACGCCAGTCACTGTATCCTCAGGATCTTAAAGGTCCATTAACTAAGATTTGTACTCCCTTGTATGGAGCACCATAATATATGCAGGAGTTTCATAAATGTGTCAATCAGTGCCAAGATCTCAAGCACTATTGTTCCAGGTGCTGCTATGTGCAGCTTTTAAGAACTCTCCGTTAATAGCCCGACCCACTGGGACAAACGCAATTGACCTGCCAAGGCATTTACAATAAGACGCAAAGCATAATGAGCCTCGACCTCAAACCTGAAATGAAACAATGAGGAAATAGCATGGTTTCTCATTAGTAGCACAACTGAATTTATGGTCATTTATCAGTTAATCCGGACTGAGGCTGTATCAGTGTTGTCGACATTCATATTAGTAATTTATAGAGTGTGACAAATGTAGAGATGGAAAGTACATGTACTCAAGTACAGTACTTAAATAAAACGTTGAGGTACTTAAGTATTTCCATTTCCATTCTACTACCTTATAATTATAATCTAATTTTAATTTGAACTACATTTACTTGACGACTCCTGCAGTTTGTAGTTGCAGTTCAGATTAGAATTTTACACACAAAAGATATGATTAATTAATAAAACGTGTTGAGAGTATATATAGTTAAAGTGAGCTCAACCTCGACCAGCTACAACATTTCAATGCTTCTTACACGTCAGTTAAGCATCAGTGATCGTAATCTAATGTTTATAATATATAATAATGCAGCAGCCGCTCTGCTGCATACTTATTACATTTGATATAAGTACATTTAGATATTACTTGTGTATTTGAGTAGTTGTATCTTGAAGTATTACTACTTTTACTGACACTCAGTAAATGATCTGAATACTGAGTACGTTTGAGCAATAGATTATTTATCTTAGATTATTATCTAGAAGACATGTGTTATATAAGTATGGGTGCTGTATAAGAGAAAAAAACCGTGGCATGCCCTGTGGCCTCTTGGGAAAAAAGATACTGGTCTTATTATATTATCTTGAATCATAACAGAAACATCACCAAACATGTAGATCAAGCGTGAAAAGATAGCCTGAAGTGTTCTGGCATTTAGCCTCCAGCATCATCTTTATTACCATAACGATGTGATAAACAAATAAACTGCGTCTACAGCGTTCCCCTTCCTCTGAGTAATGTGAAGTTGTGACGCTCACCTGCTGCGGTTTATTTACAGACACTGCAAGTGATACATTTTCCAAGGTTGGGTGTGGAAGATATGAACTCTACTTTCCCTACCGATGCGTTGTTTACAATTTACAACACAGACATAACACCACCACAACACAAACTAAATGGATCCAGATCTCCTTATCTGAGTCATGTCTTGCAAAACAACAGATTAAAGCCGTGTCAATGGATGTTGTTGTCTTGTCCAACAAGATTCGTGCTTGTGTGGCAACGATAGATTCATGTTATGCAAGCGTGCGCACGACACACCCATCTCTTTGTCAGTAGATGTGTACGAGAGTAACACGGCTTCTAACGTATGTTTAATCCCATAATGCACTAAAAATGGTGGCTCACGCAATCATTATAAGAAGCAGAATCCTTTTTTTTTTTTTTCACTTTAGGCCTGCGTACATAAAAAAAGCCTTCAAATGGAATTATTTTAGCCACCTGTTCCTGATCCAGAGGCATTAATGGGCGAGTGGAAGTCGCGTGTGCTGCCTGCGGTTCAGACATGGTAAAGACATAGACAGAGACGTATACCCCTCTCCTCGGGCACATAAAACAGAGACGGGTCTAGGCACGACAGGGAGGGGTGGAGGAGAGGAGGGGTGGAGGGGAGGATGTGTGTGAGGCTGAGGGTTGAAGTAAAAGCAGGCATGTCGAAATAAAAAAGTATAGATGATGAAAAGGTGGAGTGAGGTTTTTCCTTGCCGGGCAATTTAAGTTGACCTCGTTTTACCGACACAAAACTAAAACGTTTATCACAGCCTGGTATATTATATTAATAAAAAAAAATCTAATGAATAATCCCTTCCATCCCTTCCTCCTCACTATGTTAAAACTGCATTAGCATATTGTTCAAGTGTGGTCAAGTCCTTCCGTTCCTGCCCTCTCCCCATGGCCCTCTGTCCCTTTATGTGTGTGTGAGTGCTAATTGTTTTTTCAGCTTGGGGATGATGAAGGCTGGTTTTGAAAGTGTCCATATTTAGCCTTTTCCTGAGTTCTTAGGAGTTGATAGTATTCACAGTACAGTATATCACCAGAAGGATGCACACATACAAATACAATTAATGTGCGTCATGCGTTTTAGACTTACAGTTATTTCCAAAGCTGTTTTGTTCTCTTGTACATCAGCAACAATGTCACCACAGTGATACAAACTCCTCCCTTTCTCATGCATTCTCATTCCGCTTATTTGCTTTTTGATCAAATAACCAAACCCGACAAAGGCTCTCGGTTAAAGCCTCTGGCACTCCACCCTGTAGATTATATGGTCAAGAAACCACAGATGTACAATAACAAATGACAGGACTTGTCCAAAATGGCTTCCTCAGCTCACCTCCTCTACGTCATTATCTGGGCTGAAAAGAAGACTTTTAAGAATTCTTTTCAAAATCTGGCTTATATTTTTCTTTCTTTTATTGTTTATTGTGAATTTGTCTTGATTGATTATTTATAGTAGAACATTTGTGTAGGTGTGGCTCTTTTTATCGTCTGTTTAGGCTCTGTGGCCTGAGCTGCTAACTGCCCACTTCCTCCTTATTTCATGCCAGAATAACCACTTCTGCGACCTGACTACCAACTTCCGAGAAAAGCCAACCTGACACCATACAGTTAAGACAACTACATTTTAAAGCTTTATTATATGGGTAGAGGTAGACTTGCTGAAGCTTCAAATTACGATAAAAAAACCATAAAAGATAAACGGGCAGAGGAGTGTTTTCTTTCCCTGATGACCTCACCACAGTGCAGAAGGCAAAGAGGGCGCAGATTTGTGTGTGTTTGCATATGACTCGGATCGACGGCAGTGTTTGCTGGCGGTTGTTTCTTCAAGCTCAGTTTCGGTGACATCATTTATCAAACAGGACTCTTGCTTGCTCAGACTGCAGGACTCAGACACACCGAGTCTGCCTTTGCATTGTTTTTCACCCTCTGGTTGCCATTTCCGACAGGATGAGTTCCCGTCTCCTCTGTGTGTGTGTGTGTGTGTGTGTGTGTGTGTGTTCTAGAGTTAGGGTTAACACTAGGGTTTTCTGGTACTCTTGCAGTAGACATTTTTTCTCAAACATTTTAATTTGCCTTTGAATTTGAGGGCCCGGGAGTGTATAAACAGTGAAATCATCTATCATCATGCTGTATGATCAGCGGGTGTGTGTTGAAGGGACATTCATGGCCAATCACATTGGCTCCTCTGATCCTGTTTGACAATGGTGCTCTCTCCACCCTGAAGGAGTCCTTGTGTGTGTTACATCTGCATATGTGCAGTACAGCAGCGCAAATACAGTATGCCTCCAAGGAGAAACGTTTTCTTACTCTTAATTCACTTTTCTGGACATAATAAATTCCCGGGGGTCAGACACGTTTATTACTGAGCTTGCTGATAGTCAATGCAATTATATTTGCGGTTTTAAATAACAATGTCGTACATTAATAAAAAAAAGAAGTAAAAATATGGTTTAGTGTTTTGCAGGTTGTCTTTACTTTTTTAGCTTTACTGTGCCCGACCGACCGACAGACATTGCCATCTCGGCGGGAGTCATTCCTATGTTCCCAGGGTCCTTATTGTAAGAGTGAGATGGACATTTTTAATGCTGTTTGAAAAAAAAAAAATACATTCAGTTACTGTGGAGCTATCAAAAGCAAGAAAACAGTTTTGCCTACAAATTTGACGTCGTAGATTTCAAGGAATATAACAACAGTAGGTGGGTGATTTCAACATATTGACCCGGGGAGAAAGGTACCCTTAACGTTTTATAACAAACATAAAAATTAAAAATAACAGTGAAAAAAAAATGATATTCACCAAAACAGTGATCTGAACAGCGATGATTCTGCTCTACTACATCCTGTTGTTCCTCGCACTGTAGTGCATGCTCTGCATTACCAAAGACGCACAGGTGAGAAAAAAAACCCCACTCCACAGAAAAAGTTGCACTTCGCACTATATGTCTGCATGAAAATAAACCCTAAATGATTAGTTTTAAAACGTATGTGCAGATAAAACATAAGTATTTATCTACAGACGTCCCTGGGGATAGAGCGGTGGAAAATAAACACTGGCGGAAATGTGCACGGTGCGCTTTTCTCAGCTTTCTCAGCTCAGTTTTGATTACAGTGTAAACATGAATTACTGCATGTTTGTGTATTTTGCAACATGAACTGCCTCTTCGAAAGACCTGCTCTGCAATCAGTTGGACCAAAACTCATGGGCAGCATTTCCCAAACTAATTTTAGTTTCAAAACAGTTGGAAGCGCAACAGTGAAAAGGCAAACCCTATATAATATTTTATAGAAGTTCCTCTTTTTGTTTACCTACAAGCAGAGTGCGGCAGGTGTTGGGCAGCTGTGCAGGCCAGAATACAGAGTGTGAAGTGTGAACTCGCTCTCCTGGGAAAGGCATATTGCTGGACTGTGTGTGAAAGGCTCTGAGCCTGTGCGTGTGTGTGTGCAACCTCATCAGCGCTGATGAGTGATTGAGTACATAAGCCTGCTCACATGCCACATCTCAAACAAGCCAGCACGTACTGTATACATGTGTACATGTGAGACGCCATTCATTCTGACAGAGTAGCTGGTAGAAACGAAACAATGCAGCCTTTCCCACACCCTATTAAGCTGTCACAGTGCAAGCATTGAACTTAGCAGATAGTCTTTTATTTTACAGCAATTAGTGTGCTGCTGACACACACAACCCAAACACAAACACACAGTGAGCAAACATTGTAAAGCATTTACATACTGACACATAAAGTAAATACACACGCACTCAAACATACATCCTCTTCACACAAACACTGACGTGTACAAACGACACAATGCCATCCACCAAATATGCCCACGCGCGCTGTTCTTTCCTGTGACCTCAGCAGTGAGTTCGTTCTTCCCCTCGCACATATGGAGCCCTGGCACCGTCTCAGCTCTCGGCTGCTGCCCTGTTACTATCAGCACATTTTTAATTGCCTGGCTTTAGAATATAATACAACCTCTGTGATGACAGCATGCTTGTTTATTTTTATATGCAACCATATAGGACCCAATAGCCTGGACCGTACAAGGTATATGATGTTTTCCAACCAGATCATTTTTATTTTTAGCAGTGTGCAAACAAAGTATACTTTGGTGTAACTAAGGAGTTTTCATGTGGAAAGTGTCTGTAAAAGGCAGGGAAAAGTATCTTATGTATTGTGGCAAAGCTGACCTCTGATCATATATGCAATGTCAGTGGACTGAATAAAGGTTAATGCCCTCTCTCTGTCTGTTTTTTTGCATTCCTGTTTGGCTTGAATAAACAGAATACACCACAATATTGTGACCATTACCATGGGAGCAGGGCCGAGTGAGACAAATGGGATGAGATGAATGAATTCCTCAGTCTCACAGTATCCCAGAGTAACGGACGTATAATATCATAAAGATTAAAACTTTTAGAGAAAAGCATGTGGACACTCTTCTAATCACATGGCAACTTAACAAACGATACATGTAATTAACCAACTGAACTACACCCTCCTTAATACAGTACAATTACAGTATTACAACAACCCGGTCTGACTAGGTCTTTCAGCAGGAGTCTCATTAGAAAGGTTATTAACCGGAGGACCTCGCCTTATTTTGGTCCATTGTCATAAATTAATTGTTGATCTTGTCTCATACTGAAACTTAACAAGCTGTCAAATTGCATTGCAGAAAAATCTCACTGCCCTGGCTGGCGAAACTAGATAAACCTGCACTACATTAAACTGTATTGTACAGTGCTGAATATTGTTACAAACATAGCAACCAAAGCTGATCATGGCCTATACAAATTGTTATTTATAATTTCCGATTACTAAAAAATGGTGAAGTGGACAAAACAATGAAGTCATGTAAGTTTAAGGAGTTAAAAAAATTAATAAAAAGGGCACACCACTGTCTACATTGTCACTTTAAGCATTAAGTCATTGGTTAGAAATGAAACCTGTGCAAAGCTAATGGCACCAGAGAGGTGTGGACGGCAGAGGGTGTGTCAGCTGATGGCTGAAAAATTAACAATAGCTGTCACATGTTTTCCGATAAAAAAAATGTCTCGCAAATTATACTGCAAATTATACTACACATACTATAGTGTAACTATACTACACTAGTTCTGGTCTGTCAAGTTACCCTGTCACTTGCAGCTGTTTTTTTTTCTCATTTCCGTTGATACCCATCCCGTTCCCTTCCCTTTTTCATATATCAGAAGCTTTCATCTAGAAAGATCCTCAGGCCCAGCCCAAAACAAAATTATGTTTTAAAGTATGATGCGTTAATCATCATACTACAATAGCTGTGTCATCCCAATGTGTGTGACAGGAATTTAGCACATTTACAGTAATTCAGACACACCCTTATTCTTGATACAGTATAATGGCACATCATGGGAATAAACTGGCATTTTCCCACAACGTTGATACACAATTTCACAAGTAGGAATACTTTTTTGTTAACTCTGAAAGGGAAAGTCTCTTGGCAAGCCACATTATAACAAATAATCAGAGAAACATAGTAAGAACTCGTCCAGGTCATTCCTGTTCAAAGTGTAATGTGAGCAAGGTTCACCCTTGTTGGGGTGAAAACTCTGAGGTAATCTTTGACCATTATTTTGCATGTGTTTACAAGAACAGCATACACACTACAGTACGGTGCATTCGGTCAGACATTCGGCAGACAATAAATTACGAGTGATACAAAGTGAAGTTATTTTATAAAAATAAAAAAATTCTAATTTATTTTAAAAAGGCATAAGCCGGTATCACCAGCTGAAATGATCTCAACACAAATCCATTCATGAAACCAGAACCGGTAAGATGGCCATGAAATGCCTTTAGAGTTAAAAACCAGTTCAGAGCGGCTGGCATCCAAAAGGTGTGACTCTCCCAGATGATTGTCAGAGGGTGTGTTACATCAGCTGATGGCCCTTTAAAAGACAAATGCCTGACACACCTTTCTGACAAAGAAAGCATGCCAAGGAGTAGTTTGTTGACCATCCCACAGCACCTGTCATTGAGCAAAGTTAGTTTTTCTTTCATTTCCTTTGGTTTTCATATATAGAGTCATAAATATTTCTATGATATGACACTGTGATAATGTTGGTGTAAGTCAAGGAAAAGTACCACATAACCTTTCGCAAAAATAACTATGTATAAGATCCCGAAACAGAAGTTGCAGTAGTCTTGTAATGAAGTCATACTTTCTATGGGCCTTTTAGTGGGACTTTGTTGCAATTTCCAGCTTTAAAAGGTGCGGTTTGTACTTGTTAGGTTGAAAATACAACATTTTAAATCTGTGACAAATATTGCAGCTGCAGACAATAGAGGTACAGGCCACTGTTAATGAATAATTAGGAGAGAGCTTTTTTGAGTTACACAGTTGTGCCTTTGACATCCCACCATACCCAAAGCTAAGTTGTTATCATGGAATAGGGAACAAACTGTCTCCTCAGTACACAAAACACAATCAGCCATTGAGTATTGCTGTCCGTTTTATATTCAGGAAAAGTGTAGTACTAGTGGTAAAACTGACTCACTACCACCTACTACTGTGCAACGCGCTGTGCAGGGTCGGAGAATCCTTCTCCCTTGTGTGATTTCACTGGACACCATGTAAAAAGGGTGTGGGTTGAAATAGCAACTTTTTCCTCTACAGTTGTGTCCTTGTGGCTTGTGTAAAATATTATATAGCAGAAATAATTGGGCAAAGTGCGAAATTCAGTCATGGTGTGTTGGAAACTGTGACTCAAAATGCTTACTTTTTGTCAGTTGTTCTGGCCTATACATAGAAACACACATTTTCCAAAGAAATTCAACCTGCACATTCTGCTTTATCAGCCACACTCTGGTATCAGGGGGATTCTCCTGATTTCTTCTTATACTTCCGCGCAACTGGACTTTGAGACAAGCGATTAGATTATTGGGAAAAAGTTGTTGTAAATCCCATAGACGCACTTTGTGGATTATTATTCAAGGCTTCCTGTGTCTAAAATGCACTCACGGCACAGCAGTGAGGCAGAAGCAGGACAGCTAGCAAGGCTAAATGCAGACCACAAAATAGATAGTTTGGGGGCAGTCGAGGGATGGTCAACCAACTCAATTTACATCATCACACTAAACTCTCGGCCTCCTGTTGACTTGACAAATCAACCTGGACTTCATAACTACCACTCACACAGGAAGAGAGAGAAAAAAGAGAGAGAGAAGAAGAGAGAGAGAGAGAGGAACGGCGTGCGACGTGAGAAGTGCTCCCTATACTTAGTGAACTTCTGGCGTTTTAATGGGCCTGACGTAGTTCCATGCTGCGGTCTGAGGTCTCTCCACCAGCATCTATTTTCCCTCAGAAACTAAGAGTTGGAAAAAAGCATGGAGCATTAAAGCAGGCTAAAAATGTATCTGATGGCAACCACTGTTGGCTGAAAATAGCCCAAGAAGGGTATTATTATCATTAATGAGGGATAAATTTGTCGACTGACTTACCCCGGAGTCATGAGCACTTAAAATTATTCTGGAGTTTGCCCTTTTTTTGGCTGTTCTGGCAAAGCTGAGTTATCAAGCCTCTCTGAGGAATGGATGGTCTCCTGCTGATCTATACTCATAAAGTCAGCATCCCCTGTAGAGCAGAAAAGATGCTGATTAAAAGATCACATGTAGCAACTTTTAGATTCAGCTAGAACAGAAACAGAGTCTCAGTGTGTTGCCTTAATGACCATGCGTACTGTGTTGCATGTTTTAGCCTATTACCTCCGAATCACCTATGCTGTACATTTCTGCTGACCACTTTCCAATAAAAAGAATGTGTTTTAAGTTGTTTTCTCATATGAACTGGACTGGAGTTTCCCTTTCACACATGTAGCACAGAACAGGAGATTGCCTGTGTCAGACGCATTGTCACTTTAGGCGAGGGGTGGCCCCTGGGAAGTACGTAAAAGAGGAAGGACATGACGCAGATTACATTGCAGTCACAAACGCGGTTCGTAATTTGGTCATAAACAACCGAGTCTCTGGCCATTCCTTACATTTGTCTGACTATTTGTCGGCCCTTACTAACAAAAGTTCCAGAATCTCGTAGTCTCTCCAGTTAAACATTTTCGTTGCTGTTTCCAATAAATTACCCTTCTTCATCATCTTTGGATGTTGTTTTTTTTCCAGTTTTGTGCCAGCTGCAATGGAAACGGCATAAACACGGCCATTCGCTCTCTGTGTACTCTCCGGACAATGAGCAGCTCTATTCACACACAAGCAGACATGACACAGACTTTGTACTCGGGAGCTGGCAGGTAAAGTCCATTTAATATCTCGTCCTCCGTGATTCTGGTCCTGGTGATTCGGACATTTGCGTTCTCACATAAAGCTCCTCCAGGTAATGTCTAGATCAGGCTTGCAGTGCATGGGGCTCTAGATTGGTTTTCCAGGCCTTCAAGCGGCCATTGTTTTCAGTTTATACCAAAACACTATGAAGGACACCATATTTGTTTGTGGAAGTTCATTCGTCACATTAAAAACTTCTTGAAGACTTCTTTGTTGGTTTGTTCAAGGGAAACGTGACATCCGACATGTGCTAGTTTGTTGAAGTAAAGTACCTTTGTCCTTTCTTTCTGTCATAAACATGCATGTGCCTTTTGAAAAGACAAACATTCTACAGCTATGCTAGCTGCTCTGTGAATCTGTTCTTAGATACACATGCTTTGTGCAAAATGTCAGCATGCTAACATGCTCACAATAACAATGCTGATGTTAAGCGGGTATAATGTTTACTATGTTAACCATCTTAGTTTAGCGTGTTAGCATGCTGACACTTGCCTATCCATTTTGTAGATATTTAGATTAATAGATCAGATTAGATTAGATATTTCATTGGATAAGTGAAAATGTTGCACTACTAATGGTGCTAGAGAATATGTGTGTAGAATGCATCCTCTGGGCTGGCAATGAATATCTATGCAATCTGTTTTATGGTAATTCATCCAATGGTTGTGGACATACTAACATTACCATCCATAGAGCCTTGCGGCTAGCATGTCTAAAAAGTTTATAATAAAAGATAGACTGACCCTCTCCTTGGCAGTAATTTTTAAGGAGAGGAATGCAGCCTGGGTGGTGACCGTACAGGGGATCCAATCCAACCCACTGGTTAGCATTTAGGCATTTGAGGAACAAATGCGCAACTGCAGTAAAGCTGCCAAGTCAGGATACGACTTGAACGTATTCACTTGTTCCCTCTCAGACCTGGACACATTCTGGAAGGCAACAGAAATACATCCAACATCCCTTTACCTCCAAGTAATCTAATTGCAGTTTAGCATTAATTCAGAGGGATATTGGTTTTCAACACACATTTTGCTGCTACCACATGTACTTGTCCTGCAAATAGCATTGGTTCCTCTGAATAAAGGTAAAAAAGTATTTTTTCATTACTTAACTACTGGTTTAAACAACAAGAAACACTGCCTCATTCATAGATTTATCAAAAATCTTTGTTAATCATTCTTAACTACTTAACTAAAAAGATTATAAGCTATCAGCTACGCAAGGATGGCTGACACTGGTTCAAGAGGTGTTTATCAGACGGACATCCGCTGTGAGGGTAGGGTCATCTTATCTAAATACATTTTGATCAGACAGACTATCTGAAATCCTGCCAGTAAGTGAGTGCATTCAGTAGCACAGGAATCTATGCTGGCCATTGTGCTGTTCATCAGTTATATAAATGATACGTGTCTTCCATATGTGAAATTCATCTTTATGCAGATGATACGGTTTTATACTGTGCTGCTTCTGTTTGATTAGCCATTTATAACAACTCACCCTGAACCCATTACGAGATACTACTACGTAATGCAAATAGGTAATGCAAATAAAGTATATGCTGTTCTTGCGATACAGAGATATAGTCGTCATTCCACTGTTTTGTATGCACATGATTTGGGGACATAATTATGTTGGATAAGAGGAGATAGTGAATCTGTGTCATCTGTGTTCATCAAACAAACCCCTCTGGACATTTGTGGCTTTCAAAACCAACACCCATAGTTTCCATGGCACTCTGACAGATGGCCAACAAACACAAAGAAAAAAAAATAAGTCTCTTCCTTTTTTGTCTTTCTTAATTTAGAAGTTTTCCAACCCAGTGATCCTTCATGCTACCCAAATGCCTTTCATAAAACCAAGGACTTGTTAGAGGACAAAACATCAAGATGTCCTTGTTCGTTCTTGACATTTTATCCATTTATTGCAGATTCCATCACATACCCTCTTAGATGTTGAAGATGTTAGATCACACAAATGCAAATACACATGTCATTTACAAGGCAGTAGCTTTGTTATCTGGTAACAGATAAGTACTTTTGTGTGTTTATTGTATTAGCCACAGTGAAAAAGATGTGAAACGTGAGATTTTATTGTTTCAAGACATCTTTTAGAAGTGAACTTTTGATCTTTTTCTATCATAATCTTGGGTTCTTTGGCAAATATTAATGAATTGATCGTGATGTGAAAATATATCTACAACAACACAACACACATTTATTCTGCACGGGATATCCATGTCCATGTGTTCCTTAAATGCGGCCATTGGGTTCATGTTGACGCATTAACCCTGTATGAACCAGACTGGGATAGGAACCAGAGAGATAAAGGAGGTGTGACGAGAGAGTAAGAACAGAAAGAGAGAGATAAAGAGAAGTATGATGAGGTATGGTGTTCCTGATGACCAGCGGGGAGCAGCGGAGGGAGGGTTTATGTCTGTGTGTACGGGGGAGTTACAGTAGATGGAGGCAGTTGGGTGAGGTATATAGAAAGAATGGGGGAGGAACGAAGAATAAAGTGCAGAGGAGCGAGGGAGGACAGACAGAGTGAGGGAGTAATCTTATCTTGGCTTGTGTATCGCAGTGGCCTGCTATCATGCACATGGGGGAGGTGGAGTTCTTTATCGTAAGCCAGGAATAGTCAAGCTGACTCCTATACAGTGTTTTATAAAGGTAAAGTAAATTGTTTTTGTTGATACTGGGTTTATGGGGCACCCAGGCAGCTCATCTGATAGAGCGGGCATCCCATGAGGCTTAGTCCTTACTGTAGCGGCCCACCTTTCGAATCTGAATCACGGCCCTTTGCTGCATGTCCTCCCCTCTCTCACCCCCTTTCAAGTCTATCTCTCTGTCTATCTAATAAAGGAAAAAAGGTTTTATACCCTTACAAAGGAGAAAATACTGAATACTGTGTACACAGGCACACCCACTTAACAATAAATGCACTCAGCATTGCAAGATGTACGACTATTATCGTATTGGAACGTTAGTTTTGCCCTCTGTACAATGTACAATCAATAATGTCACAAAATGCAAAGAATTACGATAATATGACCAATTTGTGACGTTTACAATTAGTAGTTGGTTTTAGTCACTTTAGGCACTTTCTCATTGAAACTAATTTCCCCTATGAATCCTATGTCTGAGTCTACGCATCTCTTCTCACGTGACCCCTTTCCATCCAATCACGCTTGAAGTTGGCTATGATGTTGAAGAACAGGAGTAGCCAGCATTTTAAGTTGTTTTCTTTCCCGCCCTCCGACACTCATTTGAGAGTTCACATGAGAGATAACTTTGAATTAACAAGTAAACCCAGTTATGTGTTAAATTAGCATATCTTATGCCCCGTTCTGTCTTGTAATTTAATTTTGTAATAGTAGGCTATTTCAGAAATTGTCAGAATGATGGACTTATGGACACATACCCCCTACCACGCATCATAGCTATGTCAGCTAGCTTAAAAAAAACAAACAAAAAAAACCAAACAAACAATCAAAACAATGTGAGTGCATTCAAAGACATGTCAAAAAGTTGTTTAAATACATCTTTTGTCAAATTACACATTTACGCCTATTGTTCTTGTGGTTATGACTATAATTTTACTCAAAATATGATAAGTTTAAGCCTCTGGCATGAAAGTTTAACATTTCCCATCTGGCAACGCTTAATGCATTTGTTCATAAACACTCCTGACTCCTGGATTTTGAGTGGATGCAGGTCTCTCTCATACTTTTATTCATTTATTTCTATTTGCATCGCGTCAGGCTATAATAAAACCTGTGAAGCACAGTTTTTCATTACTGCCTCCTTGCTACAACTTCTCTACAACATACATCTTCTAGAGGAATGCAAGTAAAAACACTGGCAGAGATTCCAGTAGTGGTTTACCCTCCCGGACAGACTTTACAGTTAGGTTGGAAAAGTACCTCTATCTGTTTTGAAATGTCCCCTGCCTGCAGAGCAGAGCTGGCAACGTGCCAACACGCTCTGCACCTGTGTCTTCACCCAGCAGTTTTAGAAGGAAATAGTTGGAGTTGAGTTTCTGGTTTGACCAGTTTGGTTGTTAGCGCTTGTAGTAAAATTAGTTCCTCTAGTGTGTTTTTGTGCATGTTTTCTCTCATTTTAAATTGTGAAATTATAGCTAAGGGGATAAAACGAAACATTAGTAGATTAAATAATGCATACAATATAAAACAGAAGACAAAAGCATATCTTTTTTATTAAGTTGTCAAGATGCTGCATTTTCTGACAAAAATTTAATTTCCTCCAATATATTTCAATGTTTAGATAATAATACTTTGGTGCAGTATGCAGGATGATCTATATCTTAGTGTTCATTCCACAGAGGTTATTATTAATCATTATGTAGTAATTGTGAAATCATTTTCTTTACTCTTCATATCCTCAGTCACCAGCTGCTACACAGAGGGAAGAAGCGGAAAAAAAAAGGTTCCGCAAAAGTGAGTTGCACATTTTCATGACTAGACTGGCTCTTTCAACCCGAATGGCACTGCACGTTTGTGTGTGTGCATGCATGTGTGTGCATGTGTGGTGAAGTTAAGCCCCACCTTTCTTGTAGTAGAATCACACACATCATTATACTGCAACCCAAACAAAACCCAACTGCTGCAGCAAAACTGCGGTAGCAAGATGACAATGTGTGCTACGTTATCATCTTTTAACCAAGAACAAGGTGACTACTGTTACCTTTTGAAGCCGGTTTTGATCATTTTTATACTTTCTGTCACATTGTAATTTAATAGCTGACACAGTTTAGATACAGCGAAGGGCTTTGAGTGAGAAGTGACAAAAAGGCGTTATGTGATAGAGAAAATGGCTGAATGTTGAACATATTGTATATGTGTGGAGCGTATGTGAGTGCCAGCTGTCTCCATTATTAATCAGCCATATGTGGCGGCTCAGAATGGAAAATATTCTGCCATTTGTATATATTTTGGCAGGAAATCAAATACCTTGCATGTCTCCCATGTGTAAAATCTACTTTATACTCCCTATCAAAAAATTGGCATGAAACTTGTGTAGCCTTAATCCGTTTCATTTCAATTTCAAGTTGAAGTGAGCCTCTCATCTTTCACTTGTTGTCTTCCCTCTTATCTCCGAGTGTCTTTGTTATGTGCCTGTGCGAGCAACTTAAATGACTTTAAAGGGTGCACCTTTGGGAGACAGCTGTCGGAGATAAAATCTTGTCCTCGTGCGTGAGCAGCTGTCAAACAACAAAGATGCAATGACAGAAAGAAAGATCCCTGCTTCACCCTCGAAGCTAGATATTTTCTAAACCACAGTCCAAAAAAAAAATGCCCTTATTTTCTGGCTCTCTCTCCACATGAGGCTCCACTTGATCCCTTTAAGCAGGCCCTAATTCGATTAGTGGACTTTATTAGTTGCCCAAAAAACTGAGAGGAGAGGTAGATAGACGAGGATAAAGAGGGAGAACAACCATGTTGTCACTCTTTGATCTGTCTCGCCTGTGAAATATGCTCCTTGTCCCCTCCAAATGCCCTTCATCACCCAACATTTACTCACGCACTCTCTCTCTCTCTCTCTCTCACACACACACACACACACACACACACACACACACACACACACACACACAC
>CALSBV010010890.1:2092225-2113102 GCA_943590825.1 Bovichtus diacanthus | reverse complement strand
CACACACACACACACACACACACACACACACACACACACACACACACTGGTGTCAACTGCAGGGTAAGTTGGTCTTCCCTGAAAGAGGTCAACTCTCTGGGGTGAGCAAATGACTTGCCAGTAATTCAAATTCAGAACATCCCCCACCCTGAAACCACAGCCTTTCACCTATCCTGCCGTTGCGTCTAACCCTCAATGTGTTTGCATGTATATGGAGGGGAAATTGTGAGGGGGAGGGAGTGGGGGTCATGGCTATGGATAGCCACAGCATCTCTCTCAGCCTTCTTTTTGCTCATCCACGCTTTTTCAGTCACATGAGCCTTGACATTCAGCAAAGACACTAATGTCCAGCCTGTGCTCTCACCCTCACCCTCTCAGCAGAAGCTGTGATGAGGGTCTCATGCTAAACGTCCCTCTTTATACGCTGTGTTATACATAAGACACAGCAGGAGAGCCAAATAATTATATAACTTGTCCTGTCTGCAGGTTAAGTCCCATTAACAGCAGTGTGTTGCAGGGATACTGAGGGGTAACGATCGCACGCAAGGCCATGGTTGAGGTTATGGTCAGCTAAGCCTAGCAAGAGTGTCTGGATTTGTATGCAGTAAGAGGAAGTTCTTCATGGGAGGCTTAACTCAGGGCTGAAATGACCCATGGTCAATGCAAATGACTCTGCACAAGATGCTAAAAACTCTAAGTGTAAAAGTTTTTATCCTATTAACCGTAGTAGCCTAAAAATGAAGTACATTACAGTGCTTCTTCAAGATGGTTACTCAATCATAGTGAACATTGAGTAGCCTTTACTCTTTGGTCAAAGCTATATTTTTTGAGAAGCAATACAGTTGCAGGCAGCAAGTGTATTAGGTACTTTTATTAGTGGCATTATGTTGGAGAATTTCTGGAGGCTCGATTTGTACTAGCTTTGGAAGCCCCTAAGTTCGGGACCCATCGGCGATCGGTCTGACGCCTGACGCCTCTGGGGACAAGGAGCTTTATTTCTGGGGTTCTGAAGTAGCCGGTGGATATCCGGGCCAAGACTTCCTCTTCTATGCGCCGGACAATTTTAGTTTACAGTCCAATTAGCAAAAAACACCAGTATGGTCTATGAAGTGTTTTTTTTTTTTAAAACTGCTCTGATAAGACTCAACTATGAAATGACAGAAAAAATTAAACAATCCTGTTGAAAAGAGAAAAGCATAGAGTGTGTATGTCCTGATAATTGACTTTAAAGAAACATACATTTGTCGCCTCTCCTTATTCCCTCTATTAGAAGAAAACAATCTCCCAGTCGCCTTCACACAGGGATTCAGCCTTTAACATTTGCCCCCTTGGAGTGTCATGACCCAAACTCACACAATCACAGCTTCAATCACACACTTTAGAGGAGTTTGCTTTGCCCTCACCCTGACCTGTGGGTGCCGATACTTCCTGTAGCCACACATCTGTCCTCAGGTCAAACATTACTCACTGACTAAATCCCCAGATCAACTGTTCAGAGATCACCCACGGCCAGATTCTATTTCAAAGTTGTTTACTTTTTTCGCAAGTTGCAAACACTGGTTAATATGTCATTGAGGTGATACACTGACAGATGCATTGCACAGTATCCTCCCTCAAATGTATCTTGGCAGCATTAAATAGCCTGTCAGCTTTCCCTTACCAGAGCCAAAGAATATCGAGTATCGAGGTCAGTGAATAACACTTTACACAAACTCATGCTCATCTACACTAATCTGCATGGTTGCATGTACATTACATAAGGACAATTAACCGTATTCCAAGATTGATTTTTCAAAGGTATAGTTGAGGGCATTTTTGTTTAAACCTCCTACACACACACACATTTAAACACACACACTTGGGAGTAACGTGGCTGTCTGAGGCTCACGTGCCATCTCCCGGCTGCCTGAAACCTTGATGTTTATGGGGTAAAGATATGGCCGCACGAGGCACCTCACAGCTGATTGTTGCCTTATTTTAACCGAGTTGTTCTTGCTCCCTCCTCTCAGACACACATGTCATCGAACCCTCAGGGCCAAATGAAATAAATCACAGGCATGTGACCCGCAAAGGGATGAAAGAGGGGCTGCGATGGTGTGTTCCCGTGTCTGTGTAAATAACCCAAAACCAAAACTTCAGGATGACAAATTTAATTTCAAGTTCTGTGTGATTAAATTAAACGCTAAACACTGTCACAGTCTGCACAGAAAACTCACAGTGCTTGTATTTATTTTTTAAATGCAGCAGTTCTTTGCTTGTATCCACTCAAAGGGCATTTGTATGCATTAGTAGAGAACATAGCAGGTCGGCACCGTGTTGGTGACCCCTGCTGCAAGGCAAACTAAACACTCCAGTGCTGTAGCAGCAGGCCTGCCAGCATCCGAGGCCACACAGCCAGGCCGCATGAGTCACAGTGCTGAGCAAAACCAAAATGTGTAAAAACTTCACATTGGCAGATTAGCTTGTTTACATCCTGCACTGGACGTGATTTGGCCAGGCTGCAGCGAGACACAGCCAAAAAGCTTGTCTTCTCTTTCCTCCCTTTAACTCGATCCTTCACTGCCTCTTTCCTCCTTTTTCTGTCTTCCTTCCTTCTTTTCTTTCTTCCCTCTAAACTATCTCCAATTCATCTCTCCCTCGCTCACCGCTGCCAAGAGCACATGACCATGAGGCAGAGTGAAGCGGAAAAATAAAGCAGCCCTGCCCTTGTAAAAAATTTAAATCAAGTAAAAAAACATCAGACAAATTAATAACAACACCAAACAGATGGGGAAGTTGTATTTCTAGAATAAAACAAGACATTCGTAAAAAAGGAGAAAAAAGCTTTTCCCCCCTCACGGAGTTTGCCAAGTTATGACCTCATACTTTGTAGGCCCTCTGCTGAATATCTATTCATAGCGTCAGCTCGGAGATGTCAGACTTTTATGACCCATTTCTCCTCTCGTTATCTGCAGCAACAATTAGGGGCCTGCTAATTTAACGCTGGAAATATGGAAGTGTTTTCCTGACTTGGAAGCAAACTCGGGACGGCTCAACGTGAACCTGTGTGTACAGGGACTGATTAAACTCTTCATACTTCAGAGACTGGTAAAAGTCGACATGTGGCTGCGGCTTTGTGTTAATGTGGGAGTGTCTTATTCACACCAAGCTCGAGTATGATGATGTACGGGGTCAGTCTGGGGTCACACACACACACACACACACACACACACACGCACACGTGGTTTTGAGGTCATGCCTGGCACCGCTCCCTGAAAGTGGTGATGTCATATCTGCGTTATGGTATACGAGCTACTGCATCTATTCCTGCACCACCTTTCTCTCTACAAAGGTTTCTCCCTCTCTAAATCAAGAGCCGCAAAGATTGGAAAAGCACTATATAATTGCAGTCCATTTACCATGTCACTCATGTGTGCACAGAAGAGGCAAACTGAGTGAACACACCTGTGTGGGTGAACCAAGGGGCTTTAAATATCATCTTGAATCCTGAATTAAGGATTAATGCAGATATTGAGAGGTTGTAATTGTTCCCACTTCTAATAAATATTCAGCATTTGTTCTTCCATCTTTTTTTTACCTTTTTTTTTTTACCTCAAAAAAGCTCTGATTCTGCCATTCAGTTTCACTGACCCCCACTGGATATTATATATACCTCGTGGTCACATTATATTCAGAGAGATGATCATATAGTAAGTTGGTGCTACCAAACTAAATGACATCTTAACTTTATGTTTGTGATATTACGCCTCTATTTGCATCTTTCTGGGCACTCAGCGGTTTTGACTTTGTGAAACGGCTTTTGCTTCATGTATTATTTTCATTACAATGTAGCTGGAAACCTGAAAATATTGACAGGTGAGAACTTAATGTCACTTACAACAAACATCAGCTAAATGTCCCAATTCAGTCAAACGTAAAATACTTTTCCTCACGTGAAAGGCTTTATTTAACTAGACAAGAGAGGGTCATAATTTCTTAATTTAATGTACTCTACATGCCATTTTTTATGTATCATTCCTGACTGGTGTGACAGAATGGAAATGTATTCGGAGGCTTTCCATTTACCTTTATGGTCATTTGGATCCCGGGGTTAGTGTGCATGCTGTAAATGTAGACTTAGCCGAAAGCTTAGTTTTAATCGCCTTATACACTCGAAGGGCACTCGGAGAGCGCAGATCTCTGCCACGGTGATGTCATATCAATCAATGTCAAAGAAAGTGAAAAAATAATTTGTGTATACGCCCTGTGATTCAGATCCACCACAGCATTTAGTGTGTTCTTCCTTGGCGCATGCTACACCCTCACCACGAAGTTTCATGAAAATGGGGCCGGTAGTTTTTTTGCAATACAGCTGACAGACAAACAAACCAACAAACAAAACTAACCAAAAACATAACCTCATTCGCAAAGATTATAAGGTTACATTTAAATAAAAACAAAGATTTTCACAGTTATTGACGTTGGCGTCACAATGATGTGATGTTATACATGTATAATTTTATCATATGTGTACATTTAAAATCATGTCAATCATGTGTAGAGACTGGTGGCTTCAGGCTACATCCACACAAGCGTTTTAGCTATTAATAGCTGTTAATATCTATATTAATCTGTAATATAAAATGCACAACACCTGCTAGCATAGACAACAAGGTCAGCAACGCCTGTAATTTGTTATGCATGTTGAATTAACCACTGGTAATCAAGGCTGATGTCATTCTTCCGGAAAGAAGTGTCACGTGAAAGCGCAGTGACAAATAAGAGAAGGTTTGCCTGCTTTTCCGCCCGTCAAGACTAAAACGCCATCCCGGATATTTCAAACCAAAACGAGGACAGCAGCGTTTTCAAACATCTTTGTTTTAGGGGTTCTTAAACGCCAGAGAAGTGTGGACACTCGCCGTAAATGTAGAAAAAGTGATGCGTTTTAAAACTGAACGTATTATTGTTGAAGTAGCCTCATTGCAGTGTACTTACCCTGCCCTAGCACATTTAGGCCACCTGAGTTGTAGATTATCTACTTTTACGTTATAGTTCGACCTTCTGGGAAATATGCTCAGAGATTAAGATCAGAGTATTGATACCACTCTCATGTCTGTACATAAATATGAAGATAAGAAGATAAGAAATATGCCTGTAGAGTATTAGCTTAGCTTAGCATAAAGACACAGACACAGGGGAAACCTGGCTCTATCAAAGGTAACAGGATCTGCCTACCAACACCTCTAAAGTTCACTAAATAACACTGCATCTGTGTAGTTCGTAGAAGAAGGACATGATGCAAAATGTTTTACAGTAAGGAGTTCCTCGCTCGGCTGTTTCTTGGCCGGGGCCCGTGACTTCCTAGACTTCTTTGTCGCCACCATGAGGTTGCCTGGCAACCATCAGAGACTCCAGGAAGTTGCTCTGCCTAGCCAAGAAAAAAAGCAAATAAGCATTGTATGTTAAATGCTAAACTATTCCTTTAAGTTCAGTTAACCTGTAACCCCTTACTGATTCAAAACGTTTGGGTCCCACAGCAGAAGTGATCCAGACAACAGTAAAGTATTTGTGAGTTTGGGCATGGTCACACATGAGCGAAATCAACATTCGTCACCCGTTTACTTCCATTCTATGCAAAGAAATAGTTGAAAACACATTTGCTTCCTGTGGCAAAACAAATTTGCATCTTCGCTTCACAGGGTGTTCAACTTTGTTGAACTTTCAGGTGAATATTTACCTCAGCATGCAATGATCACTCGCCTGTAGTCACGCATGAATGACTGCGCCATAAATCAGCAACTTTTACAGTTTCAGTTCTACTACATGCATACATTTTATTACGATGTCATCAGCATACATTTGAACAAACCTTAGCACACTCCGCTTGCTTACTACTAGTTTTGGCTACGGTAAAGTTACTCTTGGTGTATGTACATAAGATATCCTTAAATATATTTATATGTATACTTACATATACATTTGAGTACAAAAACTAGATCTCAAAGCCGTTAATTTATGCAACTTGCTACCAAATACCAGATTTCCCTCTATATGTATCATGTTGCTGTTGCACCGTCTGTAGAGAAAGCTGTCAGTGAATAATCTAAGTTTGGTTGTAGTTGCATTTTGAATTCAGGAAATAGGTCTCTGCCAAGTAGGCTATGTCTTTAATTGTAGGGAAAGAGGCATGTAGAAAATGCTCTGCTCATCCATATATGGTATTTACCACATTTGGAGAATGATAGATTAATGAAAATGGGCGTGGTCTATATTGTTATATTCTTCTTGAACCAAGGTTTCTTAGAAAAAAGTATTATGCTTCTACTTTTCCCAAATCAGTTATGATGCAAATGGCAGGTGCTTTATAGAATTCCACATGGCGGCGCTGTTGTATCTGGATCAGAACAAAAAAACGAATGATTTGTTTCCACTAAATTTGATAGTCTATTATCTATTAAGCAGCACACAAAACAAAGAAAGTTAAAGTAATAAGATACAAAAATGATGGATTTTCTTTTCAAGACAACATGCTGATACATTTGAGAATTTTGCTGTCATTTCACATCTTGTGTTCAAAAGTAACTAATGTTTGTTGTCAAAAATGAGAGCACCAATGTGTTAAACGTGTTGCAATCCTCTCTAAAAGTTTAGAAAAAGGCCATGAGCTCACTAGTAATTACTGCAGACTCAGTCACAGCCAGTTTGAGATATTATAGGAATAGCTCTCTCTCTCACTCTGTATTTGACTCCTACACGCTGGTATCAACAGGAAAGAGGCAGCCAATGAAACTAATTGGGTGGTGTGTGTTTTATGAAAAGAACAGCCTGTACTGTCCCAGGCTCCCTCCCACAGCTCTCTGACTGGCTGGATCCTAAGTGGTCTGCTTTTCTTTTCTCTGCTGTGATTCGATCCAGGAAACGCCAATAACTAAAAACTTTTTCCCTGAGGACGAACCCTTGTTGTTTTCAACTTTGGAGGCAGAGCTGGGCTCAGACAATCCAGCACAGTCACAGCCTGCACTCTGGTGCTGTGTCGGCACTCAAGATGTACACGCTGTGCTGGATTTTATTCTAACCACACACATAATATCGTTTTATTATACCAAATATTACTGGTGGAGCAGTGAATCGGAAACAGAGCTCCTATCGGCAAATTATGAGACTGTTTTAGAAATGCATTGGTAGTCAGGGTCCTGCAGAAATAGGCTCAGAGCGGAATTATTATTTTCAAAAATATACATATTACAAGGTTACTAAAACCTCAATATTGAGCTTCATGAAGTTATTTATTAGTGGTTAGATTGTTTATAAGTTATGGTGCAGTTACTGATCCCATCACTGCTGTGTCATTCCTCAGCCTGAAGAACTCATTAAACCTCTTTAATAATGTGTTTGTATAGACTTAATCACTATGATCAGTCTGCCAGTTTACATGGGCGGATCACTTTAAATCTAAAGTGTTTGTCGAGGGTGGAGTGGTTGTATGATTTGCAATCAAAAATAGTATGCTTATGCATTTATTACACCAGCATTGCTCTTTAATCAATCAAATTGCCGAAGGAAAAAAAAAAAAACGAAACACACAGGATATAAAATCGATTATTAGGCTCAGTTTTGCAACAGTTTATTTATCTTACAAACAATAATGAAAATATATATTTACAAAAATGTCGCTTTGGGAAGCTATACATGTACACCCACAATACAAAGCTCAACATAAATAAGTTAGTAGAATTTTTTTCAGTGTTTTTGGAAAAAAAAAAAAAAAAAAAAAGGAAAAGAAGCACACAGGTACACTTCAAAGTTTTACACCTAATAAGGCAGCGCCACTTTGTTTTTCTGCCCTCAAAGACATGAGAAATTATTAATAGTGCAATTACATGTTCCACATGAATTTCACACCACAAATACAAATCTTTGATTCACATATTTGCATAATAAGTAGCCCAGTTAATTTAACATATTTTATCTATGTTAACCTGGACTACACCACTTATCAAAATGGGGCGGATTATGTGACCTAAAAGCCACTAAAATATGAACTCACCTAATTTAAAAATAAAAATCAAATCTTAGGATTATTAGCAAATACTGTTAAAATTTGGTTGGATATTGCTCAGCAGTTTAGCCACCCTCCCCTCACCCCCAGAACAAAAGGCAAAAACTTTGGCAAAAAAGAAAAAAAAAATAAAGAAAGAAAAATGGGGGAAATAAGGAGACAATATTTGCATGTAAACTTTATCTGTCATGGCTGTTCCCAGTTAGATGGACCCTCAACTTACAGTGTGTCCATCTGGGCCTTCAAAAACAAGATATATAATAATGGGACACATAAAGCCATAGAAAAAGTGAAGACATTTTGTTTCCACACAACCCTGACTTTTTAAATCTGCATTTTTAACTTACATCAATTACCTGAATAATGATACAATATGACCACTTTAACAAAATAATATTTCTCTGTTGGTAATTGCACTGCAACTTCCGAGTCAAATTCACACACTTATTCAAATACATTTAACAAAGTTATGAAAAGCATAATATGCTTTTTTTATGTGCTACATCTGAAACATAGGTAGTAGATAAGAAAAAAAAAAGGAGAGCAAAAATCCGTTTGCACACTGCTACATTGTCTGCTGCTTCTGAGGCAATTTAAATTGAAATGTGTGCCAAAACTTGATAGTGTACATATTCAGTGCTTGTGCAGCCTCTCCTCCTCCCTTCTTTAGGAAAAGGCTGCTTTTATATTTTCTCCATCATGTGTCAGGTGATGAGAAAGGCTACAGTATTCCATCAGCAACAGGTCTCCCTGCTCTGTGGGACATAAAGAGGAAACAGGCTGTTGAATGGTGCAATTGAAAAAGCAGTTGCTCATGCACACACACACACACACACACACACACACAGTGAAAAGTCATAGCAGGAGGGATTGTGGAGAATAATTAAAAAAACAAAAAAAAAAACAATAAGCAAGTTTGAAGGGCTGAAGACGTGTAGGTGATGTATGCAGTACAGAAAAGTGCGAGTACAACTGTTACTGAAGCTAAACAAGTGCACAAATCTATATTTGCGTCCAATATAAAAGCTGATCGTTAGTATTGTACACATTAAAAACCTTTAAATTATCATCCGTTCGTTTAACGTAGGCAGAGGTAATGATTTCTTACCTGGCACTGTTTTTCACTGGACCTCCGCGCTCTCCTCTGGCCTGCTGGGTCTCTCCTCCGCGGCTTTTACCGCCTGACTTCCCGCACCGTCCGACTGTTCTTCATCATCATCATCATCATCTTCGTCGTTATGCGACCTTTTACCCGGACACTCGCTGGAGCAGGGACCTGGCAGACAAACAAAAAAAAAAAAAAAAAAAAAAAAAAAAAAAAAAAAAAAAAAAAAAAAGAAAAAAGAAAAAAGAAAAAAAAAAAACACGTAGAAAAGTTGTCAGGATGTTGGTGTGTAGAGTCACGTTTAAAAAACAAAAAGGCACCTGACATCCTCGGCAGCCTGGAGACATTTTACCACCCGGGAAAAAAAATGTGCAAACTACAATGTAATAAAAATAAAGCGAGTTCGACCCCACACACATTACACTGTCACCATCGTTAATAACGAAATATTACTCGACTTTAACATCCGTTAAGACATTCCCAGTCAGTGTCCCCCCAGAACACTCCTGTTTGGGTGATTAATCGATCGTAGCCTTCGGTTGAACCCCGGACACAACTGTCGCTTCGCGCCTCTGCATTGCGGCACAGCGAGACACACATGCGTGGCAGCCTGAAACAGTAAAAGGTCAAATCACCTGCAGCTCTTGAACGTCTTTTCCTCGAAGCGACTCCTTCTGCTTGAGACGACCGTCGTTCGCTCCTCTCCTCGGCGCCCTGCCGGCTGTTATCGCCGGGCAAGTCTTCATCCCGCTGGGGCTGCTGGCTCCCGTGAGGCTGTCTGACGTAAAACTCCGGTGCGTCGCGGTCCTCCTGCCAGTCGTAATTGCGCGGAGAGAGCGGTCTGTCGTTGACGGGATCGAAATTATACGTCTCCGTAAACCGCTGCACATCTTCCTGTTTCGAAGCCTCCGCATACCTCCGTACCTCCTCCGGGTCAGGTCTGCCGAAAAGGTTTCTGCGGACCGGAGGTCTGACGTTGTCTGGCTGCCGCGCATCCACCCTCTCCAATGTCGGGCTCGCATTAGAAAGGCGAACATCTGACATTTTGTTGCACATATGACAAGAGAAGAAAATACACAAACAACAACCAAACCCTTTCAAACTTCTATTTCCAAGTAGTATTCCTTTTAAATGCAAAGTCACGGTGATGATGCTTGCATACTCCGCGCGTATCGTCCAAAACGCGTACGCGCAAAAATTGAATAAAGCGTCTCCAAGGGCGCAGGGGCGTTTAAGAGAGCCACTCCTGTCAAGTCCGTAGTAAGGCTGATGAAAACAACAAGTCAAGTCATAACAGCCAACATGGCGTTAGAGGGAGCTATGAGTGAAGAAGAAAAGTTGACATCAAGGACTATTTAAACAGAGAAGGCGATTCATTGGTCTGCGCGCTAGGACCGCCCATTGAGCTCTTAAAGTCGAACAGGGGAAACAACAACACAGAGCTGGATTGGATTAACTCTACACACGAATTTGGCCCTATTAACCTGTTCGATTAGTTAAATACATAAAGAGCAAAAGGAACAGAGGCAGGGGTTATAATGGGGTGTGTAATAATGCTTTATCTTTCCATTAGTACTTCATTTATCACAGCAGGCCTCAGGTTAGACATTACCGGAACACCTACAGCCCAAAGATATCATGAGATCCCATTACCTGTCATTTGTGTCTCTGTGCACATGGACTGATCGATATCCTTAATAAAAAATATGTGATAAGAAAACAACACTGTAAACAGATTTGTCTCACTGCAGGAGCACTAGTCTGAGCTCCAGGCTGGTAACTGCTATCACAGGAATAAATCATCAGACGATGGTATGAGTGCTGACAGAAATCACTGCTTCGTCTGACTTGATGTCACATAAATTGTTTAGGCACACTTGATCCAATCAGCGTAAATCCATTCAGCTACACTGTCAAGGCTATTAAAGGACAACAAGACACTAAAATGAGGTTTTCTGCAGGAAAACAAAACCAAAATAAAGCCACAAATCTGCCTCCTGGCATCCGATGACATCAGCTCTCGAGCAGAAAGCCTGCCGTCATCGTTGGCACGGTGCCTATCGCTGTCAGACTTTGCCACTGGTGCCACAGAGGAGGTTTGTGTGCTTCACTGGTTGTAATTGCTTATGTGTGCTTGGAATTTAAACTCCAAGGAAACAGTGTGTGGTGCAGCTTTAAAAAGAGAAAAAAAAAAAAAAGACCTTGAAAATCACCACCATTTCCCTCTGGTGGGTTCTCAGTTTACATCTTAGAAATCCCTGACTAAAGGTTTGAATTGGCATTCATGCAAAGACTTAAGTTATCAAATTTATTATCTGTACATCCCAGAGGTGCATAGGAATCCTGTAGTAATTGATTGAATGCATCTGCAATAGTAAGCACTCCTGCTCAGGAGTTCACAATGTCCCAATTTAAACTCGCGATTGTCGCTCTGCATTCCTCTTCAGCATTTGCCAGTAAAAAAAAAAAAAAAAAAAATCACTGGGCCTGCCTTAAAGGCCATGCTGTTTCAATTAGCCCTCGAAACGTCAAGCATCTCATGATGAATACAGCGAGGCCATCTGTTATATCGATGTTATCGCCTGGATCACACTTAATCCATAATATATTTATGCTGCTGCAAAACTGTGCACGGTGTTGTACAGAGTGATCCCTGAAATGAAAACAGATTTTGATCAAAATGATTAAAGTGAGAATGGAGGCTGGAGAACATTTTGCTGTGGTCAGGTTCGAAACTGCAGAGTGTATATTTTGAAAATGACTGTGTGGGAGTAACTGTTTATCACAGCTAACTGTAACAAAGGGAGATGATGCAACAGTAGCCAATTCTGTCACTGAAACGAACATTAGTTACACATTAATTCTGATCTACAATTCAACTGTCACGAAACAGAGAAAGAAAGGTCACTGTACGTTGTTTTTTTATAGTTTGAGATAAGACAGAAAAACATTTTTGACTCCACAGAAGTCAATAGTGCACCCTTTGACCGTGGATGCAGAGATGACGGATAACAGGGATGCACTCATAAAAAAGATGCGTCATGTCCACACAAACGTGTCCATAGTCAGAGATAATAAGTCATGCAAATCTTAATGTTACCATACGTTGCTGAAAAGTAATAAAAATGTTTTCTTATTTTAAAAAATGGTCATTAAAACATTGAAAAACAGGCTTAAATCATCAAGTACAAAGAGAAATTGTAGGCAATTTATTAATTTCCATACAAGAGCAGTGGAGACATGAATCTGCTTTATAATCTGCCCAGCAACCAGTCTTGGAAAATACTATTACTTCATCTTCTTTTGAGTCATTAAGAAGTTATCTAATAAATAATAGTGTTGAACAGTTTGTAAGGAGCCCAGATTAATTGGTGAATTGGGCTGAACAAGCAATGGGCCAAATTGACCATCATAGATATAAGTGATCAGATATTAGCAATAATTAAAAATAATTAAAAATGTAACTGAAAATGTTGCGCAACTGCTGGGCAACTATGCACATATAGTACATGACATCAGATGTTTTAATTGAGAGCCATTTTTAATTACCTGCAAACCAGCGGGGCTGATTCTGCGCCTGCAACCACAATCCATCAGGGGTCCGGCAAAACTAGTCACACCTGTTGCTTGCTTCTATAAAACCCTCAAAAAGTAATAAACAAAACCCCCTGTAGACTAATACAGCAGCCTTACCTTACTGGACACAACCATAAACTAGTGTTTTTTCTGATGTGTGGTGTTCATTGTCTGCCAAAATATAAAGCTATGCTATAAAAAAAAAAAAAATGTACAGGATGTTTTGATTATTCATTTGGTGTTTTTTTGCAGTGTCGGGCATTATGGGTTTGATAAAAAGAGTCCTGGTAAAGTGCCTCGACACATTTGGGACACTTTAAATGACCGTTAGAACATTTCTCTTATATTGGTGAGCATGTTATGGACCTCTTGCCCGATGTCACGAGACGGCAGCCTTGGAGCTCTGCTTCTTCTTGGCCAGCTCGGCCTGGATCTGATGGGGGAACTGGTCCAAGTGCTTGTTCACACACTGCACGCAGAACCTCTTGGTGTAGAAAAGACTGCAGTCCTGGAAGAAGAGAAAGTGGAGTCCAGCATCAATGCTCCAGTTTCACATAAGCACTGGATGTGCTTAGTCACATTTTATTCCACGATGGAAAGACTATCTTTTTTTGAAGAGGGATAAATCGATTTCAAGGGCATCAGTCATGAAGCTCATTCAGCAAATTCATGCCACATGATTGCAGTGGCATCTGCAGAAAGTATCCAAACCACAGATGCATGTTTTATCACCAATAGGTCAACTCATACCATGTGGAAAACTGTCACAGGAGCACAGCTTGTTTTTTTTCAAAGCCAGACTGTTGTGAAAGTTATGAGTGATGAACACGCTCCTGAGTTACTTTTTCTAAGTGCATCAGGCATCAATCAATTGATGAATTACATGATCATATATTTAGTCTGTGGCAAAAACAGTCCAAAGACATCTTACCGATCCAACACAGACACACAGGCTACACAGGCTGCAGGTTGAGCCCAAAACAAGAAACTTTTCCTTGTCCGGACTGAAGGGGTCCTGGGTCACAAAACACTCCTCAAGCAACCTGGTGGACAACAGAAATGCAGATATAATTTGATATACAACTCAATTTAGATTCATGTGGTTCGCAAAGACAAAACAGACGTGTCTCAAGACAGAACTTGCTATAAATGTAACGTACACATCGCTGTAGGGTTACTGTCGCTGCGTGTCTGGCGTCGGACGTGGACATACAGTCACGTAGCAGCTAGCTAGCAGCATTAGCTTTAGCATAGCTAGCTCCAGAGCGCTAACGTACAGGAACATTTCGGCTTGATTAATGTCCACTTACACAATGGCTCTGGTGTTTGGTGGTTTCTGGCCGTAGTAAGTAAAGGGGCTACTTAAACCACACAACTGGCAAGTAAATGTTTTTTGACGGGGCTCGCTTGCAGTTTGCTCCATCTTTCCAAGCAGAGGAGGAAGAAAAAGTTACTTCCTGGTTTTCACTTCGAGTCCAGTCGCGATGTTTCATGAAGTCTTAGCGCCACCTAACGGACTGGGGAAGTACTTCCCACAGTATTATTAGGACGCATCACACGAATGTATGTTGATTTATATATTTGTATAGAAAATATGAAAGAGTAGCGAACCAGCCTAAATTAATCAAATGGATTATTTACATAGTAAAACAACAATCGTTGAATAATAAGTTTTTACAGCAGGTACTTCAACGTGTAATTAAAGGGAAAGCACAGGTATAATTAGTTACATTAATGGCATACTGGGACACTTAAATGGAACAAAGCTATCATTAACATTATTAGTTCCAGCTGTGCTTTTCTGGCTATGCGACTCAAAATATATGCATTGAAAAAGCTTTTAGCTCATTTATATAAACAGTGGCGTCTAAATCATAAATCCGATGAACAGATATCATTAGGCAGGAAATTAACTCAGGGTATTGCAGATAAAAGTTAAATATATTAGTTTATTTTTAATCTACCACATGGCATGATTCCTTTTTTTGAAACAGCAAATGCATTTTTTTTTTTTATTGTACACTACTGTACATGATAAACAATATAAACAGTTTCATTATGACAGGAAACAATGTTTCTACAAATACAGCAAATCAGGCAATCGGCTCCTCTTTTTGGGGCCTGTTTTACTGTCTGTAGATACTCTCACTGTGGTCACCACATTCTTGTTATATTTACAAAATAAAACATAAACCAGCTCAACAGATTATTGCATTTGTAGTCAAAATAGTCACTGGCCATTGGCCAATAATGTGCCTCAATGGCAGGATTTGTAGAAAAACTTCAGGAAAAATTGGTAAGGTGAGCTATCATGTGTAGGTTTTTAGCAGTAGGATTAAGGATTACAATAATCATATTACGCATGAAATTATAATGTTTTTCAAATAATGGCGGCTTACTTTTAGTTCATTGCCTGCTAAAATGCACTATTGTTCAGGATTTATAATGTGAGAACATTCCCTGATCCATCACTAAATATATAGTTATTATGCATTTGTTATGTCGTCAATGAATAAAGTGTGGTCAAAATGGAGGAAATATGAGCTCAGGCATGGAAACAATATGGCACTTAGTCAATACTGATGCAGGTGTTTCTTTAACCACTAAACTCAAAATGGACGCGGGAGATGTGGCTTATTTTAATAAGGCACTATTGTCCAATGAAAGGACATGACAATGAATTAACTAAATCCAAATGACTTAAATTAACACATCATTTGCACTAAATATATAAAATACTAGGAATCTGTCTGGTATTGAGTTAGAGCGCCTATTGCACAACCAACATTTGAGTATATCTTCTTTAACTTGTCTGCTACTTTTGCCAAAATTCGACAGGCAAAATATACATTTACCATCAGTGCATGTATGACTGTAGCAGTCATGTCTGGGTGTCTTTAATATGTGTACACCTTTTTTCAATGTTATGCAAATTTGCATCCTCTACTCCCTATTTAGCTTTTGTTCAGTCTGTAGAGTAAAAGCTGGCATCCAGAACCAAATCCATAGCAAGTGGGTGCTCTCAAATCAAAAATATCTGCCACTTCTATTGTGTAAGATCAAAAAGTGTGTTCCCCACTGTGTCCCCTTTCATTGAAGCAGCCCCGCCACCTACAAGGAATGCTTTTCCCCTCCAAAATAAATTGAATTTACATTTTGTTCCAGTAGAAGCTTCTGAAGTCACAGGGTGAAATACAACCACAGCAGTGTGCACCCATATAAGCTGCACAATAAGCTCCTTACAGTACATTGATATGCTTTATAGTATCAGTAAATATTCGTGTACACCCACTTTTGAGTGGTATACATACAGTGAATATTCTAATACATGTCCCTGTATATCTCTTGCAGGAGCGGATGCAGCGACGTGTCCTCCGTTGTCTTGATTTCCTGCACCAACTGAGCATGCTCGGTGACCAGCTCCCTGAGGTCGGCCAGTTTCTGCAGCAGTCTTGGGAAGAGGAAGTTATTGTCCGGGTGGTTGGCCAGCAGGTGGAGCCGTAGTGCCTGAACGATGCTTTCCTGCAGACGCTCCACTGGAGACACATCCACCAGGCCTGGGCGATCTGCAGGGAAGGGATCCGATAGAGGGAGAGACAAGAAGGACGTTTCTTTGTGCACTTTTAATATAACTTGTTTCAAATATTTTCTATTGAGCCAAATATTATACGTTTAGCCCTCGGTGATTTTCATTGACACGAAAGAACCACAAAACCACATTTATGTGCATTGACAAATACGAAAAGGAGAATATAAAAAGATACAGGATTGGATTTTGAGACCAGTATCGAATATAAGTAAACCAAAAAGAGACAAGAGGAAGTAAAAATCTTCAAAATAAATAAAAGGTAATAAAAAATATATACAAAAATAATAATAAATTTTTTTCTTTTTATTGAAAAAGTAAATAAATAAATATGTATATATTAAATTAAAAATCAAATTGAATCAAAATCTAAAAATAAGAATGCAACTTAGTCAGTTACCTCCGCAGCAGATAATGGCAGCCACAAAAAGGGCCAGGTCACTGTCGTCTAGCTCCAGGGAGTTGAAGCGTGTGGCAAACTGGAATTTTGGCTCCATCATGTCGCTAAATGGCCGCCGGAGGCTCTTGAGGAACTCTCTGGTAATGAAGCCTCCACCACGGGCCACCAGGAGGCCATCTTTGTTCATACAGGATGCCAGAAGGGTGAAGAGGGCTTCGTAAACGCCGTACTTCAAAAGTGTCACCTAAACCGGCAGGTAAGATGTTCCCTCAAACAATCAATGTTTTTTGTGCCTGCAATTCCTTTTTCCTCATTAAATTCCAACAGAAACACATCCTAGTTAAGTCAAATCTTTCCTCTCCACTTCTTACATGGACCCACCTGATCGTTCAGATCCAGGCTCTGGAAACCCGGCACCGCCTTGGCGAACTCCGTCAGCTCTGTGACCGTCTCCACCGAGGCGCTCTGGCAGCAGTGGAAGAGCCTGGCTTCAGCCTCCCTCTGCTGGAGCTCCCCACAACCCGTAGCCAGAACTTGCCCTGCTTGAAGGCCTCTCTCGGGCTCCGGACAGTCACCTTCAACCATATGGGCCGCTAACGTTCTCTCTGCCAGCTGGAACGTCTCCATATCGTGAATGATGAACGGCTGCAGGGAAAGAAAAGAGAAGAGGATGTTGGTCGGTGAGGATAGTATTCATTCTTTACAGAGACAGAATAAAGAACATTATTTTTCTCTTTACCGGCTTGCTGGTCTTTCCGGTGAGTATGAGTCGAGCTTTCGACTTGTTCATGTTGAAGTTCTTCATGTAAGCTTCATGGATTTGCCCGACCAGAATCTTGTGGTCGAACAGCATGGGGCACGCCACCCCTTTCTCCACCATCTTGCTTTCTGCCTTTAGCTTTAGCTTCTCCGCCTGAGGCATCCGACCAAACCGGATGGCTGGTGCATAGAAACATTCATCATTAGCAACAGCTAGAAGACTTTTCAAATGGTAGGTGTGTTGTTTTACAATGAGACGACACACAGAGATGTCAGACATGTCCTCCAACAGCAAACATACATGTGTACACACACACACACACACACACACACACACACACACACACACACACACACACACACACACACACACACACACACACACAGTATTTGCACCCCACTGATCTGCTCTTTCCTCTCCTCAGAGGACAACATGTCGTCCTCCTCTCAGGTTTCCGACGCTGTCCTGTCTGCAGCGGGAGGCCATTGTAACAAACCCAATGACCCTTCAGCAGTCAGCGCAGATGACGCGCCAGATGTGGAGCTATATGGGCCTGTTTTATGTCAATGTCTGGCAGGCTCCGGCAGGACGTTGTTCAAGTCCTTTCAATGCTATATCAGTGTTTCAATGGATGCTATGATTTCAGTAATCGAGCCAATACTTTAAAGCAAGACTGTTTTGAAAAATAATGTAACACACTCAGTGGTTTTGCTGCAACAGCCTAAGAAACGTTCGGCAGCGTTAGACAATGCTGTGTAACTGACGTCAGCGAGTCTGTTTACTGACTTTATGACTCTTCTCTGCTTGTACTACTGTTGCACTACATTGACCTGTAATTTTCACTTGTAGCTGTTATATAGGGAAAGTAACATAGCTTAGCATTAAAATATGTTGGAGCTTTTGGGCCTTACCATTGTGGGACATGCCCACAGAGAGGCACTTGTGGAATCGGCAGTACTGGCACTTGTTGCGGTTCTTCTTTTGGATCTTACAGTTGCGCTCACATTTGTCATACTCCAGCTTCAGCCTGATGGTCCTCCTGAAGAAACCCTGGTTGAGAGAAGAACACATACTGTAGCCATCAAACCATGATCTGATTTGAGTACTACACAGAAAGCCCCCCAAAATACTCCCCTGGTACTTCAGCCCATATGGAAATCAGTTAACCCTCCTGATGTGTCAATGCACTCTTAACAATGGTTATTTTTTTAGAACTCTCTTGAACTAAGGAAGCATGAGTACCAAGTATGTACCATATGTCAGACACCTATATCTGCAGCATATCTATATACTGTACATGCATTGTACATTTTAGGCCCCGGTAAGACCACTGTTACACATTTAGGGGTTGGATTCACATCTATATTTAAAGACAGTTATGTTCCGATGTGAATCGTAAACTCTGACCTTTCTGAAGAACAACCCGGATTGAACAGGACATCCTGCAGCCCTCTGACACACACTGAGAAAATGGCAGTGGGCCAACACATGCTAACAGATATCGCACATGTGTCAAAACATGTGATCCTTTGACGCTCTCACACACACCTATGTGCATCACTGAAATTTCAGCCAGGACATTTTCACATCACTCACTGTCAAGGAGGGCATATAGATTTTCTGGCATTATATCTGGAGCCACATGGCCGTGCAATACGTCAGCAATCATCCGCCACATTGTTATTAGGGGTTTTTATGTGTCACTCATCACTTTTTGTGGTATGTTTAACCACACACACAAAAAAAATCTATTTTTGTGGGAAGAACTGTGTTCATGAAAACGCAGAGGTGAGAAATGTGAAGGTCTGCATACAATAGTCATCAGAAATACATTAAAAAACAACAGAACTGCACAAGGAGGAAAAAACAGATGTGTGTGTTTACAGCGTGCGTGTCTTTGCCTGTCTGTGTACGGGTGTATAGGCACAACCTGTACTTTGCTGTGATATATAGCTGTGAGTAACAAGACTAAAGACAGAAACACAGACATGTATTGTGCAACGTTTCCTTAAGGACAAACGTGTTTTAGTGAAACCGGGGGGGAAGAAAAAAACAGTTTAGATTGGCACACCTATTCAAACTAACTCCACTTATTGAGCAGGTGTTGTGATTACCTTTACATTACTGAAGGCTTTCACTGACTGTCCCGCGTCACATACAAATGTCATACCATCATCACCACAGACTTAATCCGTCGCACTACAGCAGCACATTCCATTCACATTCCATCTACTGAGCGCTCCTCTCTTAAAGCGAGGTGTTGAAAGTGATATGCAGAGCCAGTCGAGCATGGAAAACGTGAACGGCTACGTATCACAAGCCAGATTTTTCCATGATGGTGCAATATCATCAATTTAGGAACAGAGGGCTTTCAAAATACACCTCTCACATGTGCAGCTTCCAACAGTTTCAGCGTCATCATGTCCCTACTCTAGAATAGCAGCAGTCTGACACGCAGATGTGCATTGTGCAAGCGACAGAACACTCTGCAAAATGTAGACAGAAAAGGGAACATTTTCCAGCAAGTGTCCATCTCTAGTGTTTCTTATGGAGGCAAGGTCACAAGTTAAAAAGTCATGCAAAAATAGCAAACAAAGGCTCAGATTAGCAGCAACAACATGCCGCCGGTTTAGAGAGGAATGAGACTACTACAAGCTCACATGACTTGAGTCTCAGCTACAAAATGTTCCCATTGTCACTGTCTTCTAAGGAGATTATTGCACAGTACAATATGTATATGTAGAGTATATTTAGCTCATAGTAAGCTGACACCACTGGAATCACTATGCAAACAAAAATTTAAAAAACACAGAAATCACAGCACTTCCGTCACTGCCCAATTCTAATAAAAACATTAGATTTTAACTTGGGATGATGTAATAGAATATGCAAACTTGTGCTTGGTATACAAAGTAATCCATGACTTAGCTTGTACTTGTAGCCTATATCAACAGAAGAACTGACTAATCGTGTCACGAGGGGGTCTATTTGCACTATTCGGCTGCGGAAAAGTTCCTTTAGCCAGTCAGCTGGTCTGTCAGAGGTGCAAGAGACTGTAATTCAATTCCAATCAGTCAACTAAACACTTGGATGTACATGGATGATTAATACATACACACATCAGCGCTAAACTCTCTTGTTGCTGCTGCTATCTATGTGTCCTTCTACTGCTTGTGTCTACTGCTTTTCCAACCTTTAAACTGCATGTCCTGTTTTGGTTTTTGCTCTGATGTATTTTAGGGAGCCTTCAAACCACATGCCCCGTTTTTCTTTTGATGTATTATAGAACACCCTTTGCAAGACCTTGTCCAGGTACTAAAGATGAAAAAACTCTCTTCTCTCAACTAAACTAAACCTTCAAATATCAAAATCATCTTTATTATGATATACCTTTTTAATATATACATATATA
>CALSBV010010890.1:2063695-2087225 GCA_943590825.1 Bovichtus diacanthus | reverse complement strand
TATATATATATATGTGTATGTATATATATATATTTACACACACACACATATATATTAGTATTAAGCACAGGAGGGCTCTGTGCCAGCAGCAGCTCCATGTGTGAAACAGCGTATGCGAGTGCGTGCATGTATGCGCATGTGCGTGTATTTAGTCACTCAGTCTGTGCCAAGCAGGGGAGAGGTGACAAGTCATCCAAGGCCACCATGTCCCCGACCTCACATGACCTGGCATCGTGTCTCAGAAACTTTCCACTAGCCTCCAGGTCAGAGGCCTGAGTAGGGCTTTGTATGTGTTTGGGCTGGTGCAGACATATATGTGTACACATGAGTGTGTGGGGTGCCTGTTTGTGTACGTTTATGTCCTTTCTCACTTTGATATGTGCAGTATCTCAGAATATACATACAATATGTATACCGTATGTAACTGTTTTAGTTCCACATGTCTCACCTTGCAGCCCTCACAGGCATGCACCCCGTAGTGGAAGCCTGAGGCCTTGTCTGAGCACACCCGGCACTCCAGGTTGAGGGGACTGAAGCTCTCCTCTGGGCCTGCCGCTGCTCCACACACCCCCGACGACGGACTGGAAGCCGGGGTCAAAGTGTCTTAAGCAAGACAACAAAGCAGAAATGAGACAAGTGATTTCACTGTGCTGCTCACTGTTTGAACAAATTAAATCTGCGTTTGGATCAAATGTTTTACCTAAGCTTACTGGTCAGGTGACGGAAACATATTTGTGAAATTGACGATATAGAATAGGGAGACTAAAGGATTTTGTGTGAAGCAGTGAGCTTCTCCAGCTACGATTCCTTCATTGTTCATCGCTCAGGAGGTTTTAACCGAGAGCCGAATTATCCACAGAGTTCTCCTCCTCTCCAAAACCAACAGACACAGTGAGGAAAAATGGTAAAAACACAAAATAAAGCAGTTTCACATTAAAAATGAGTGCTTCTCTAACGTGGTTTGGCAGACATAGGATGGAGAGGCTGCGAGCTAACCCCAAATGTTTGCTTAGCTTGTTTCTCTGACAACTTAAGATCCAGATGTCCGATGACTAAAATCCTTAATCCAGTTAAAATATATAGATATTTTATGCATGGGTAAATTCATGACAACCTGTAGCAGAGAACCACAACGCTGACGCATGAGCAAAGCGGACCCTAATGAAACGCACGCTTACATTGATTCCATTTACGGATTCCTCTAAAGTTTTTTAATTGTTGTAAACATTTGTGATAATTTGAGTACACAACTCAACAAAATATACAACCTAGGTCTAGTAGTTTTTCAGACATTTTAATGCAAAAAAGTTTCATATTATATCTTTAAAATTTAGCTTGCAAGAAACACCAGCACAAACTAAAAACCTTTTCTACAGTAAAAACTGGTCGAGACAGTATCAGTCTAATATTTACAGCACAATATCATGCAACTGTAGGAAAAATACAGACTAGTATTAGGGGAAAAATGTAGTGTATATGTTCTGAACAGCATTATAATGTGGATTGAAAACCAATCAGAACACTATTGATCTTGGACTCCTAACAAACAGATTAACTATCACAGTGAAGGCAAAAACCAGATACCTGTTTAAATAGATCAGAATTCATATTTCTTCCTTGACAGAAACCATATTTCTCATCATGCACACATGAATCCTGTTTAACATGTCATGTAATCTTTTCCTGCAGACCTACATTTTATGAGTGGCTGTATCTCTATAAAGAGGCGTGGGTCATTTTTTTGAGTGCTGCTCAGGAATTTGAAGACAACATCAAGGAGGAGACAGAGAGAAGGGAATCTAATCTTCTGTTATCAGACACACAGTGTGTTTCATAGGCCTCTTTAGCGAACGTACATGTGGCACAATGGAGCCAAGAGATCAGAAGGTCAGTGTTGGAACTTTTTTTAACGTGACTGATGTACCCCACGAGGCCACTCCACTACTCACCCGGTGCGATGGAGCTCTCAGACCCCGAGCCAGTGCTCTGGTACACCGGGAAATCAAATCCCAGCGTGTCGTCTCCGATAGACTGGGAGATGTCACGAAGATCCTCCATCAGGTCTCCACACAGCGGACTGTCCAACAGGGAATCCCCAAGTGGGGATGGGGGGCTAAAGAGATCCCCTGCCATGGTGGGGACCAAGCCAAACCCGGGAGGCACAACCCCTCACTCACCAGACTGTGATAAGAGGGGAGAGAGAAGTAGGATGAGGACAGGGGTTGATAATGAGATTAGAAATCCTGAGGCAGCCATTAGATTGGTTGAGTTTCAAAATGCCCAGCTCTGGACAAAAACTCTAGTTAGCTTTAAGATTATGTAGCCTACACATTTACGAGGGATTTTATCTATTTATTTGAAGTACAACAAAAACCTGTTGTCATGTTTGCAACCGGAAAAAAGAAATGAACGTTTTTTTTCACCATCTTGACTTTTCGTCTACATTAAGCAAGCTTTTTTTTTTACATTTGAAAACAAAGCTTTTTAGTCTCCAAAGTGTTGAGAGTTTTTGAGTATGTATTAAGGTTTGGGGGGATATAATGATTTATACTGCCAGCCAGTATAAATGTGTTACTTTCAGAGGTTTTGTCTTATTACCATGAATCACATTAATATCACTGGCTACATTTCAAATCAGTGACTGCTTTATGGCAATATTGGATTTTTTGCACAAATGTATATAATGTATATAAAATCTTGATTTAATTTCATGTGTTGTTATTTTTTAATAGTTTGTCAATTGATTTTCCCAGAAAATGTACAATATTTATCCATATGTCTCATTCTTAAGAGCCTAGTTGGCAGACAATAAGACTACAACATAGTGCTATATAAGGATTACCATGTTAACTAAATGTTTTATGTTTTTAAGTTTTTTTGGAGTTTTCTTTTAGGTTTTCTTTGTACTTTCTGAATGACACCGATTATTTCCCATATGTTTTTTTCCGCCTCTGAATAAATGCATAAAAAGGTCACGTTCAGGTAACGTCTTCTCATCTGGACCCTGATGAAGACCTAAGTCGAAACCTGACATGTAAAAAAAAAAAAAAAACAAGCCATGTATCTATTGAATACTGTTAAGGAAAGACTCTGCACACTCGTACGCACAAAGGGATTTTGCTCCTTTGCACATTTCAACCATTTTTCATCAAGAGTGCATCCCAAAATATAGCCATTGAGCACACCACTATATGCTTTTAATATACTTTGTTTACTTTTTGGACAAGAAAACATGCTAGCTCACTAACAGATTACATAAAACACTGCACTATTAACAAACCCTAAACGTCATTAACGAATAAAATACCTATTCACTGTGGGGACAGGTGCAACTCTTAGTGCACTAATGCCAGAGGTGAGTTCATAATGTGAAGGCGCTTGTTTAATAAGTGAACCATGCACATAAAGTCAGCGGTGGCTCATTATTCACAGATTAAATTCCAACCTGCCCTGCCAAAGTACACAACCTGCAGTTTGTTACAAAGCTCTGACTCTCGATTTATTGACCGACTCAACGATGATGCTCCAGAGACTTTAAGTCACTTTCCCTCTGGTACTTTACTCCTAACAAAGAATAAACTGTCTATCTATTACACTGCCTGTCTGTCCTCTCGGAGAGGATCCTAAAGTATGTGTGGGAGGGAGTTTGGTGGAGCTCCCAGCTGCTCACAGCGGGGTAAAGGACATCTGTTTGAGCCATCCCACAACATCACCGAACCAAATCTGTTCTGTAACGCTCCCTCCGACTTCCAGTAACTCCTCGCCGCAGATGCAACTGTTGCTCTATAGATTATAGACTATGGATTACAACTCTACAAAGCATGCTGCCAGTAAAACCTCTATGCATGAGTCACGATGTAATCATGAGAGACTTTTAGAATAAAGACCAACAAATAGGAATCTGCCTTTAAAAAAAAGAATGCAAACCTTCGCTCTGACACTATTACAACACAGTTTGATCCGCGTTATAATTCTAACAGAGTTATACCATTTTAGCAGGATTCACAAGCATATTTTTGATCTGAGTTACAGAGAGATTTGGCTGTGAGGCCTTCGCAGAGTTTATGTGAGCTTGAAGTAAAATCTCAGTTGACACAGCTGCATGCATCTGTGGGCCCTTTGACATTGTGCAACTTTTAGCTTTCACTGTTGAGAACCGTGACGTTAAGTGGTTGAACACAACAATTAAGTAATATGCTCTCCCTGGCTGTGCATACAGGCCTGACAGTGAGGATGTGATTGATCAAAGTGTTCTTGTTCTTGTTTATCTAGTCTCTGGGTTGCAGCATTTCAAGGGACGGGTGTGGACAGTATGCCAAAGATGTGCAAGCGGGAAATCTGCGAGTGTTGGCTCGTAGCTGGAAATACGATCGATTCAATCTGCTTTGACATCTGTCCTAACACAACACAACACAACTCAACACAAAACAACACAACAACACAACAACACAACACAACACCATAGATGTCTGGATGACCATTTGTAGGAACTTAAAAATTAGATGTTTTGTGCATCATCGTAAGCATTCACTTGTTCAGAAAATCGCTGTTATGAACCTCATGTGGTGCAATTTATAAAAATATTTAGGTTGTATAGCAAGTATGTAGGATACGATCCCAAAACAATATTTCCAGATCTGGTTTTGACGATTTTACAGTTTATATTTGAATTTTATGTGCCAAAGGCAAGGAAAGTTTATTTATACAGCACAGAGACAGTTCAAGGTGCTTAACATAATGAAGTAAAAAAATTAAATAAAAAATGCAGTTTGACCATGTTTTGTTCTCACTCTGGGAACAGTTAGCAAACCTGTTCCAGATGACCTATAAAATCGGTGGTTTATATGGAAGAAGTAGGTCAGAAATGTTTAGGTCCTTAGTATTTAAAGGATTTATACACAACCAGCAGTAACTTAAAAGGCAAATTCTATAACGGACAGGTGCAGGTGCAGCGACTGAGAATCTAATGTGTCAAGTCTCTGATGCTGCTTTAGTGCTTTCTTGGAGAGAGCTGAGAAAGGTCCATGACAGTAGTCCAGCCTACCGGAGATGAACTTCTTACAGTGAGCTAAGGTGGAGCCTTGAGGAACCCCACGGCATGCTGGATCGCTTAGATATGTGGCTGCCAATCATTTGAGGCTTAAAAGCTCAAAAGTTGCTGTTGGACTGCTTTTCCCATTAGTCTGCTTAAAAATGACAGATTTGAAATAGGTCGGTTGTTGCTGAATATAGAAGCATCTAAGCCGGGCTTTTTTAGAAAAGGCATAATCACTGCACTTCACATCACATCATGTGTGAAGGGGGGGGTGTTCACTCCTGTGACCCCCCCCCCCCCATCTCATGACTCTGATAGTTTTATCTGCTCTCTGTTCTGGCTTTCTTTTGTTTTGTCTTTTGTTTGCATCTTGTGTGTACGAATTTGTATATACGTCTGTTTTTATGCTGGTACAGAATGTTTCTAAATTGTGTCTTTGTGTATCTTGAAATGCGCTATAGAAATTAAATGTATTATTATTATTATTATTATTATTCACGATTTTCAGCAAATCTGCCATCAAGCAGTTAAAAAAAAATAAAAATTAAAAAAGAGCAAGAGTGAGATTGAGAAAATGTTTGTATTGGAATTGGAAGTATTAATGTTTTGCCTAAGGCTTTGAATTTTATTCCTGAAAAGGAAACAAAGTCATTGCATTCATCGATTGAAAGAAGTTCTGAGGGTTTTGGTGACGGAGGTAAAGTGTGTGCATTGTTTATGTTTTTGTTGATGTCTGAGAACACGTTTTCTCAACTCCAGAATATAAAAGATGAAAGCTCTTGTTGTACACATCTTGCTGAATCTGGAGTTTAGTTTTTTACGCTCAGCTTCTCTGCGCTCTCTTTTCTGGATTTTGACAGCTGCAGCATCTCTCCATGGTGCTTTTTGTTTGCCAGAAATTCTTTTCACCCTGTATGGCAACGATATCCATTGCATGCAATTTCAGAGTTGAAATTATCCACGAGTTTATCGGCAGAGTTTGAGAAATGAGTCTGCAAGAAAGAGATGGTTCCCATGAACATTGCAATAGAATAGTGATACAGCAACAGGTAAAGAAATGAATTGAATACATTGGGGTCTCCATAAATCCGGCAGTAGAACATCGGAGGAACATATCATTACAACAGATATTCAAAGGATGTAAAAACTCCTAATAATGTCAAACATTTCATGGATCCAGGTTCTTAAATGTGAGAATTTCCTGCTTTTCTTACAGTAAACTGGACTGTTGTGCAGACAGCTTGGCAGTCTGCACTGTTTTCTTATATTTTAGAGACCAAACAATCAATAAATTAATCTAGAAATCATTAGTTGAATGATGAAAGCTACGTTTCTTCTTCATTATTGAACAGATTCAACAAGGGAACCCACCTGGTCTATAACGTGAGCCTTTTCATTCTTAGGATATAACCTTAGTGCAACTAGATCGACACCTAACTCCTTACTGGTGTGACTTTATTTGCCCTTTCATAGATGGTCCAGCCCATGTTTCCTCATCACCTCAAAGGACATTGTGTTTTAATTCCCAGAGGAACAGTAATCCCAGACAGCGGGGCTCTATCTTTAGTCCACAGGAGAAGAGGAAACAGTTACTGCACTGAGAGCAGTCAGCTGCACTCAACAACAGCATGTTAACAGATGACAGTGAGGACACAACAGACCCACAGGCACTCACACACTAAACTTTACATTTCAGGGAAGCTTGATGGTCTTATAGACTCTGCTGAGTCAGATCAGCCGTTTTGACCTTTCGAAGACCTCTGGTGTTTCTGCAACAAGGTCAACCAGCCACAGAGGAAAACCAAAACAAACTTCCACATCTAGATTAAAGCAAGTTCTGCATTCACAGAAGGTCGTGTTTACTTGTCAAAGTGCTGCACATACAAGGGAATGGTAATCTATTGGGGGCTGAAAGGGGAATTTATGGACAACATAAAGAGTCCTCTCGTGAAAATGAAGCATTTCTTGACACCATGTGGGGGTGTGAAGTTTATTACAAAAGCAGGTGCCGGCTTAATTATTCAGGAGGTTTAAAGTGGGGCTCACTCGCGACAGTGAAACAACCTACTGAGAACAATCTCCTGCATTATTCTCCAGGCAGGCACAGGGGCGAGCAGCCGGCAGCTACAGTGTATGGTCTTTGAAGAAAGCCCGATCCACTTTATGCTCAGGCGTCACAAAAGTTTTTATAGTTTAAATCTCCTCAGATAACAGGCAAGTAAGCTGACTCATTATTACATAACAGCGCCGTTTTCACATAAAAGCGTATTCATTACCTCAGAGGCTACTATCCGAAGCATTTCCAATTGCTGCTGCCGGGATGGACGCCTCGGTCCCGGGACGCTGCGATGGTCAGATCCCGACCGGCTTTGCTGAAAAACTAGACGCGTCGCCGCGCTGCGTGCTGCTGTCAAACCTCCGCTCAGCCTCTGCAGGAAATAACGTAGCGACGGACGGCGCGCACACCCCCCGACACACCTAGACTTTCAACCAATGGGCACGCGGGGATTTGAAAACGGACCACCTCGCCTCTTTCTTTTTTTCTTCTTCTTTTTCTTCTTCTTCTTCCCTTTAGGCAGGATGCAATCACTTCCCGGTGGTTTGGTACGTCACGGGTCGGCGGGTGTATGTGAAGCGGGGACGGTGCGGAACCGATTGTATACACAGGCCGACCACCTCACCCAGTGTCACTGCAACACACACTCTGACCTGGTGGGCTCTGTCTCGAAGCTGCAGTCAAATCAATGTTACAATCCTTCACAATGGAGACACTGTAATCTGTAAATCACTGGCTGTAACTCAGGGTGTTATAGGATATAATCACTAGGTAAACGCTCAATAAAAACCTTTATTTTTTTCACAATAAAGTGTCCTTCTGCCTGTTGAATATGATACATTTTATATGACAGCAGCCTATGTTGTGTATATGGTCGTTTAGTATCCCTTAGATGTGTTGAGCATGCAGTGGTACATTCACTCAAGTACTCAAGGTACTTGTACTTTACTTGAGTAAATCAATGTTATCCCACTTTATAGGCTACTTCTGCTTCACAGCATTTCAGGGGTTAAATATTGGAGGCTACTTTTCCCTCGTGTACAACACACTTATTTAACTGCTTTAATTACTTCTGAGTTACTTTACAGATTAAAATTGAGCTCACAAACCGGAGCCTATAAAATGTGATGTTATAAAATGTTATATTTGTAATTAATCGTACACAGTGATGCATCAGTAGTAATAATCTTTCCATTTTTTGGAATTATGAGCACTTTTATTTCTTCTTACTTTAGACATTTTTACTATAGTTAAGGATCTGAATACTTCCACCACAGCTGCATATACTGCATGTCATAGATGTTATAGTATATAAATAACAATGAAACTGCTATAAACATGTAACAAAATCTAATTAAAAATAATTTTCATAGGGTATGTTTGCATCTGCCTGCAGTTTTCTTTGTGAAATGCACATTTATGTATATTGAATAACACGTTGGAAATGAGCATAGTCAGGTATTATAGGTTAGCAAACGGTAGTTAGAACAGATTAATGTTCTGCTAAATATAACTTTACAGACACTGCCAATGTCCCAAGTTCAACACATGTAATATCTAGCGCCATCTACTGCGTGTGGGTGCTCAGCAATGTTTCAATGTCTCCATCCTGTGGTGAGACTCTGGGGAATTTACCCATAATCCTTTCCTGTTGACTTCCAGTCAAGCTACGCAACAAACGTCTTCTAAGGACGCTCAGTGCGTCTTCACACAGACCAATGGGAGGGAAATCATTTATGATTTCTTGCTCAGCAGGTCTCTTGTTCCATCTGTGAGGGAAACACATGCTCATGTGTTCTGGATTAGAGAAAGTCCTGCACACTCCAAAGCTCATTTAAGTGAAATACAATGCGTGAACCAGATATCGGCTTTGAAGAAGTCTGGGATGAAAACTCAAAACCTATAAGACGTGTGTTTCAAAGTGAATTATATCATTACATTTTTTATGCTTTTCTTTTCCTTTATTCCAGGAAAAAAAGCCAAATTGTTTTAAACTACAAAAAATAAAGACAAATACAAACTTTAGAAGAATGATTACAGAATAAGGAAACATTTTAATAAAGTATTTCAACAAATGGCTATTTAGTACCGCACCTCCGTACTCAGTATATACTGAAAGGACAAGACTAGTCATTGTTTTAATATTATTTCTTATCCAGTCTTTATTTATTTATTATTGAAACAGTACAATGTTAAAACACTCATGGATGCTGAAAATAACATTTATAAAGCCAACTGCACTTTTCATGCCATGTACACGAGTTACAAATCTGAAAAGTACTGAATGTTGCTATAAAACGCACATTGTGATTTGGCACCACTCACCGCTTCAAGGAAACCAAATGGCTGCTCTTTGTCGTGCTCAGGAAGTCTGTAGGTTTATTCCAAGGTGTGTGTTCTGCTGTGATGTATTGCTGCCCTCCAGGGAAGGCAGTAGGTTGTATAGTTAGCTCCTGATGGGGTAAAATCACAACCCTGAAACCACACAACCTACTACCTCACCCTGTACGAACACCATGAGTCACCCAGGTGGGGCAGGAAGAAGATCTGGACACATCTGGTCACTGTGCAAATGAAGACAGAACTCCGCTGTTGCCATTACATAAATACAGCACGGTTAGCGATGACATGACACGATTTCAGAACAAGTAAGAAGTATTATTCAAGTGTCAGCTAATGAAGGTATTTTGTTAAAAGTATTTTAAATTATAATAGGCACATTTGAAGTAACTTTAATAACAATGTTTAAAATTCCAAAATGTGTCTATATTACAGAAAAAAACACTCCAATGAATGTCAGGTAATTGAAAACAGATAGTCTACACGCTAAATGTACAGTACAACATGAGGAAAATCTTCTACATAACATGTTCCAGCCCCTATTTTACACCCTAGTATCTGCCTGTTAAATGGCTGAACATTTTAAGATAATCACTATATATATAAAAAAGATTTGCAGTGGCTACTTGTATTTTCCTTTGCCACAATGACGATGACGATGATGATGCCGCCATCACAGTCGCTCCAGGAAAGACAGTAAGTTGTATAGTCATCTTACAGCTTGGGATTGACCCTAAAACTATACAACCTACTACCTCACCCCAAAGGACCGTTTATCTCCTGCAGGTGTTGCGTCACACGCTTCATGGTCGACCTGCGGGAACACAAGCTCAAAACGACAAAGGCCCTTACAACACAATGTGAACACAAGAGAAAGAAAAAAAGACCTACTCTTTTATTGGAGGGCTAATTATATATAATACATATCCGCTGATGGAGACTGTGATTTGCATTTTGAAAAAAAGCCTTAGAGTTGAGATTAGCTTGTCAAGAATAAACGTACATGCTCATGTATTATTACCTCCGCCGAGGAGTTTTTGTTTTCATCTTGGTTTGGCTCGTCTGTATGTCAGCAGGATTACGGAAGAACTACTGGCCCGATCTTCATGAAACTGGGTGGAAGGGTGTCGGCAGCACGGGCCAAGGAAGAACACATTTAATGATACACCAATTACTTTTCACCTCCGTTACCATTGTGAGATAGGGCATGGCCTTGGCGGAGCTCTGCGCTCTCCCAGTACCCTTCTAGTTGCATTAAATATATTGTAAGTATATTCATCAGACTTCTTTTTCAGTGTATAATCTATATGAATAAATTATTTTCTAAATGACCTAACCTCAATTTCAAAATGTGGTTTATTTTGGTAAGTAGGTTTGGTTTGTTGTTTTTATGAAATTGCAAAATTTAAATTACAAAAAAGTTTGTTTGTGTTGCTTTTTAATTAAGTTCAACCCTGTGTCAAAATCTTAGCTCATGTGTCTCCTGCCTTTTTTTTTTTTAGGTGGCAAATTCAAGAATAGTGTCAGAATACTTTCTGGATTTCACTTGTGCTCGACAGGTCCCCTCCACTCCGCAGGTCTGTCGGCTCGCCTTCTCTCAGGTTTCCTCGGCCCGATGGAGACAAATGAGAGGAGAGAGTGATCTGCGGCCAGGTGTCGAAAGTCACACTTTCCCCTCTTGTCTTACACATGAGAATCACGTAACAGCAGCGCTCCACTGAACCTGTGCGACGGAAATCAGCATCAATCTGTATGTCTGTGTGTTTGGCTCAAAGGTCAAATAGGCAGGTTGTGGTTGTTTCGGGGAGTTTCCTGAGTGAGACAAGGGAGGCTGCAGCTCTGCTGCGGTTACCCCTCAAGCTGGAGTGCCGTGAGGAAGCGAGTTGGGGTCCAATTTATAAAAGTGAGTCACTGCCTTAACTCCTCACACGCATTGCACCGGCTGTTTTATTGCAGGTGGGTTATCCCATAAATGCCACACAAATCTCTGCACAAGCCATTTAATGTCCGAGCCTGTGAGGTATACAACAGACCTGCATCTCGCTCCTTCACTTACACTGTAAATGTAATACAGTGCATCAGGTTTAAACAGGGCCAGGCCTTTTACTTAAAGGGTCGATTCATGCAAAGTACAGAACACATTTTTTTTCCCGTTCACCTCTGGTGGTATCTATTTAGATTTGGAAAAAATATGAGATTTCTATCCCTAACACAATTGAGATGAATTGTATTTAATTTTTGGGGCACACAGCATTTGAAAAATAACATGTTAAAAATTCAACAGCGACGTATTTCACTGTTTCTCTGGATAATCCACAGACCTCACTGTGGGACTGTTTTAATTGGAACTTCTTTCCCCCAAAGAAATAGTCTCTAACAAAACTCTTGACAGCTCGTTATGTGGTTTATCCAGAGTAAAGATGTTTCACTGCTGTGAGCACGACAAACTAAATAGGCCTTTTTCACAGCACACAGTTCGACTTGTCACAGTAGGAAAAGCACAGGTGTTACTAATAACACTAACGATGGCGTTCCAGTGCGAGCGACAGTGAGGAGCATGCATGATACCAGAAACCTGAAGTCACAGCAGCCAGAAATGGAATTCAGGCATCATAAATTTTATTATTAACACCTGTGCTTTTCCTACTGTGACAAGTCGAAATGTCTTCCGTAGAAAAAAAAGGGCCTAGAAACTACTTAAGATAATAGAGAAACTATGTTTTCTTGTCATTTCTAAGTGTTAAACAAATACATTTAATAGCTAGTGTGCACCGACACAGTAGCAGAGTGTTAACTTGATCTTGTATATTTTCCTGAGTGTATATTTAACTTTTTAAAATGCTTTAAATAACTTTAAACACTATATTTAAAATAAAATGTAATCAGAGAGTATCATCATTTTAATACACTGCAAAAACACCCGTCTGTTAAAACTGTAATGGTATTATTAACTAATGAGAGGTGTAACTGAGGAACACCCTGCAGCAATGGACCTACAAACATTTTTGACACATGGCGCCATAAACTGTAAAACTGTCAAGAATGATCCTTGAAATGATTTGAGATTAACCACTCGACTCTTTGAAGTAAGTGGACCCTATGTGCCTGGAGGGTTAGCATAAAACTGTCACATCAGCAAATATAAATCAAAAGCAATTGGATTTTTTTTTTACTGTTTTTCTTTTGTAATTTAAACTTTTATGGAACGGCACACTCAGTGGCGTCGCAACAGAATCCAGAAACAAACCTGACGTGACCGTTTTTGCGTGTGCTGAGCCGTCCACATTTATTCAACACATTCACGTGCCTTGGAAGTACATCTTAAGTTGGCGTTCTCGAGAAGAAGAAACTTTGAGCACCCCCTGCACTGTGAAGGAGTCCTGTCAGTCACACGGCCTGCAGTTGACCAGAACCACCAACAGGTGTCATGTCTCCCCAACTATGCAGGGAGAGTGTGTGCAGAGCCCAGGACTCCCGTGACAATGAGGCCTTTGTGCAGTTCCGGGTGCCAGCCGGTGTGCCCTCGTGTACTGTTTCCCTCTAATCTTCATTTGACCTTTAGGCTGACGGCTTTTCTTTCCCCTTTTTCCCAACTAATTTCCTTTGAGGAGATTATGTTTGAGCAGCACCAGAGACTTACTGATTCAGATGACATGACACAACGTGCCGGTTTTGATGGGACGCGTCACTTGCTGCCACAGTAGCGGCCGTGATCTCGTCAAGCTAACGACAAACTGTGTTGATGCTGTTGTGAGAGAGGAGACCAAAGGATGCACGCTCCCAGGTACGGGCCGAAAGGATTTTGACTTGAGAATTCAGCAGGGTGGTGGCATGAAAACACACAAACACACACACGCACGCAATAAAACGCATCATTGAGTGTCAAGTAAATATGTACTTAGATAAAATAAAATGTATTTGAAAATATAAAAAGAAATTGATAAAATCTTAAAACTAACCTTGACATTGAGGTCTGACCAGAAAAATATAGTAATTCCCAAATAAGCAGCCTGCAAGTGAAAGAGAAAAACAGACACATAAATATAGTCACACACACACACACACACACACAATATTACTGTATGTTATATCAAAGTTGTGGCTTTTTGCTCAACATTTATTAAAATGTTATGTAATTAGCCATTCTTTTTTGTACTCAAGTTTTAGTTTGAGATTTCAAAAGGGCTTAATATATTGAAAATGTAAAAGGTAATATGGAATGAATAAACAAGCATCAAATTAAGCTACAATTCAAATATTAATTTTTTTAACGAAAGTACTTTTTATAGTTACAAATCATTTTGAACATACTATACAATGTTGCATATTATATGAATAAATATTGGCGGCCTCCCACCCCCTCTCTCTCACACACACACGGACACACACACACTGCAGTGCCAAAGCAAAAGTAATTTTAAAATGTTTTTTAAATGTTTTTTTTAAATGTATATATTATAGTAATTAAATACATGTATCTATATATATAAAAAATACATTAGATATAATGTAACCATGAATTACGCATAGTTTTTCACAAGAAAAATAAACAGCGTAGTTTATTTTAGAAAACTAAAAATAACATTTTTTATTTTGAAATAGATCCCTTTTTTAATTTAACAATCCATTTTTAGAGTTTGAAACCAAGCCCTGTATATATATATTTTTTTTATTTTTCATTTGAAAAACCCACACACACACACACACACACACACGCACACACACACACACACACACACACACACACACACACACACACACACACACACAAGGACCTTGTGTGTCTTAGGATTTTCCCACAAACTTTTGTTTCTGCTTCATTTAAAATTGTCCCTGCAAAACAAAACCTTGTGACTGAGACGCCACACACACACACACACACACACACTCTCTATAACAAGAGGAGGTGTAACTGAAATGTAACCGAAAATAAGCTGCTTTTTATGCCAAATTGCTGAAGCGCTAACATAAAAGATAGCTCTGTCTCACACCATCTTTAAAATTGACATTCTCATCATGGCTAAGAGTGCTCTGAATAATAATCTATATTTGTCTGTGTGTGCCTTTTAAAATGTGTACTTTTCACAGCAAGTATGTGTGCCTCTTTATTATACTCAAATGCACCTATGTGTGTTTGAGTAAGACTATGTGACCATCTGTAGTACGTGCATTGTGTGTGTGTGTGTGTGTGTGTGTGAATGCTCAGAGGAGGAGGCTGTGCCCTGCACTCCTTGGGAGAGGCGTGGGAACCCCATTCATCCTAGGAGCCAGGGTTCATTGTGGGGTACATAGCATCAAATGTGTCTGGGTGTTTGCCTCTGTGTGTGTGTGTGTGTGTGGGCATGCATGCGTCCTGTGTGTCTGTTTCTGTGGTGTGATGGTCTTTATGTAAGCTTTCTCATTCCCTTCAGTTTTGTAACAAATCTCCTCAGTGGTTTATCATTAACAATGTAAAGACACAAGACAATTTTAAGCGCAGGAAATCAGTGCGCTGTATAAAATCTCGCAACGAACAGCAACTTACTGCCAGTTTTGCGTAAAGAAAAAAAAAAAAAAAAATGAATAAACTCCAAGGTCAAACCAGGTTTGTTTTTTTCGTCTTCTCGAGGTGAAGTATTCCTTCTAAGACTGCCAATATTTTGAGGAAATAAACTACAAGATTCGTAAGTATGCAGAGGACGCACGTCCACGTCCGAGGGAAAACGCTTTAAAACATGTGATGTTTTTTAAAAGTTAATGAAATGATTGACAGGCTCCAAGTTATAAAGCGTGTATTAAAGCGTGTTTCTCGTGCATTTGTTTGCGAAGCAGCACAACTCGCCGCAAATATCCCCTTTTATTTCTACCGTATGAGGGTTAAAGAGTTTGATGTAATAAAGTAGAAAGGAAAGAAATTGAAAAGAAGAGCAGAGGAAAAAAATAACAATTGCATCTCTCGTTTGACTCTGCTGCAGTTTTTTACTGCTGCGCCTTGCGAGCTGATTGGTGTTCAGCAATGACGTGTTCTTTCTCTAAATGCTGACGTATTAACTCATACTTTCATCGGGCTGAGAGTCTCACAAGAGGGGTTCGGACGCACTGAATGCCGCAAGCAAAGTTGGGGTTTCCTGCCGACGTGACAGTAATGGCGGAGCTCGCGCCAGGCCCTGTAGTGCGAGAGTGGCAGAATAATAAGCCTGTCAAACATAGGACGTAGGTGGGATGACTAGAGCTATCTGTGGTGACTCACGCTGCCTCCACTCCTACCTATTGGTCATGGTAGACTCTGATGTGCTGAGGTGTTCAACATGAAGCCATATCGACAAGCAATGTGGAAAAAAATGGAAGAATTTTTAATTAGCGCTTCTTCAAAGTGAAAATTATTTATGTGCGATAATTAAAAGATGCCATACTAGAAGGCATCAGCGAGGGGTGTGGCACATTGAGTTTTTTTTAATTATGTGGAAAATATTATATAATTCAGACCAAATTAAAGTTGAAATTCTTCCTGAGGGATGAAGCAGGTGTGATATTAATATTAATGACAGTACAACTTTTATTAATACATTATAAAGCATACCGCTCTATTCTGGTTCAATCACACAACCCAAATACTGTGTATGTAGGTTACATAGCTTTGGATTTAATTGAGTCTTCAAACCGTATAATCGAACTAAAGAGAAATGTCAACAGCTTAATGCCTTGAATAATTTTTCCTGTTTACGTAATAGAAAAAAAGAAAATGAAAACAAACGCTTTATATTTCAGCCAAATTAGTTTAAAAGCATTAAAATAGGCATGTCTAAAAGGCCTGTTCGAGCAATATCAAAGCTACTTGTGACCACGTGTCAGCAATGACCCATTTTTCTAATGTTTAACCAAACCATAAACCTTGCACGTATTCACTAAGATAAGGTTTTAATGAGAAAACTCAAAATGAGAATCATCGTTAATAGTTTTCTGATAGCTAACCAGGAGAAAAAAGGGGAGAGAGAGATAGAGAGAGATAGAGAGAGAGAGACAGAGAGAGAGACAGAGAGACAGAGAGAGAGACAGAGAGAGAGAGGGAGCGTTGTGGTGGGGCTCGGCCTTGTGCAGAAGGCCTTGTCTGGCCCTCGGCCCAACATTACAGCACTAGTCCCTCTCTGCTCCCTCCAAAACCGTCTCTCTTTCACACACACAAAAGGCCGACCTGGAGTGCAAAACTGCAGGTAGGAACGCACCAGAGGAGAGATTAGCTCGGTTTCGTCTGGAATCTAAAGCCCACGCCACGTTCCCCCCCGGTTTGCCTATATTTAGTTAAGCCTCATCTCTCTGGACAGTCATGTAGCACTGAATCAAACAACACCCAGACTTTAAAACACACAAACTCAAGAGACCGGGTCAACTAAATTTGTTTCGTCTTTGTGTTTCATCGTTTTGTCAAAAGAGAACCTCTGCATGTGTGCATGCTTCTTACACACACATAGACAGGCATACATGCGCACACACCCACACACACACTCTCTCTGACTTACCCACTGAGACTTTGTAGGCAACTGGTACAAACACCACAGTCATCAGCTATCCGGGGAAAAGCGGCATAATCTTCCCCGTTCATTGTGCTGGATCCCTCCGTGGCCGCACACAGTATGTCCATATATCCTCTCTGTGGAGAAGGGCAGAGAAGGAACTCTGATTCAGTCACACAGCTCTGCACTCCCTGCAAGGAGTAGGCGGGCACGCCAACGAGAGACCCATTCAGAGTCCCAGAAAGTGCCAGCCTCCCTGTCTGCCTCAACGCCTTGTCTACACGTCTGTCTGCCCCTCTGTCTGGGTTTTACCCCGTCAATCTGGCCACTTTACCCAAAACCTGTCTCAAAGCCTCGGGTAGCCTGCCTAACCTCAGCTAACTGCTTTCTAATATTTACAAACTGGCTCCCCTCGCTTTCCCCTGTCTGCCACCTCCTAGTCTGAGACTGTCAGGACCCGCCACAATAAGGAGGCCATGTGGGTTTCCCATGGAGTCGCGTGTTCCTCCCGTCTGGCAGTTAACAAGGCTTTGAATGAGGAATGTTAGCAAACAGAGCCGCTGAATGTCGGGTGAATGCTAAGCCAGGCAGCCAGTCAGATCGCAGCACTGGCCCGGGCATATGAATAATGCAGGAGACTCGACAGGGAGGAGAGGAGGCAAGGCTCCGCCTCCCACTGCCCCTTCCAAACTCCACCCGCCCCTCCTTCTTTTCCCCCCTCGAAACTCAAATGCCTTCACGGGAGCAAGAGAGCAGAGAGGGGGGAGAGAGAGGATTCAAGATCTCTGCTGCTAATCAATCATGCAATACAAAAAAAAAGTCCTGCAAGAGAAGAATAGTTACACGTGCACACACATGTTATTACTACAAATCAGTACTTGAAACATGCCACTTTTTTCCTGTCGTAGGGAACTATCTCAGTCTTTTTTGGCTTTCTGTGTCTTTTGTTTGGAATTGGCACCTGTCCCACAAAAAGCCCCGTCCCTGCTCCACCCTCCTGCTCCCCTTTCACTGGAGACTGCCCACAAGAGAGAGGAGAGAGAGAGAGAGAGAGAGATAGAGACAGAGAGAGCGAGAGAGAGAGCGAGAGAGAGAGAGCGAGAGAGAACGAGAGAGAACGAGAGAGAGCGAGAGAGAACGAGAGAGCGAGAGAGAACGAGAGAGAGCGAGAGAGCGAGAGAGAACGAGAGAGCGAGAGAGCGAGAGAGAGCGAGAGAGAGCGAGAGAGCGAGAGAGAGCGAGAGAGCGCGAGAGGGGAGGAAGCGTGAGGAAGAGAGGGTGGGGCAGCAGAAAACCCAAAAGAGGGAGTTTAGAGATGGAAAGGGTGAGCAAGGAGGAGAGCAGAGGAGATAGGAGCACAGGAAAATACGTGATAAATCTGCTGAAATCAAGATACATGAACAGGTAACATGAAATCAAGCAGCTGGTCAAACAACATGCTAAAAATAAACTGCTGTCTTCATCCTCAACTTCAGGGAGGACTCCAGAGAAAAGGCAGCATGGCGAGCAATCGAGAAGCACGTGCTCTAAAAAGCCTTCGCATCACCGTGGAGCACAAACCAAAATCACCGTTTCTCCCCAGTCCAGTTTAACTCTACTGACAACAACCCAGAAGCATCAAAAACTGACCAAATGCACGTGATCAGTGCCCGCCAAGTGAAGAAAACGGAGGTCCCGAAAAATGTCTTTGCGAATGGCGCAGCGTTGCCGAAGTAGGAGTAAAGCAAAGCCACTTGTTGCACGATATTGAGGAGCAGATCTTGCAGAGAGAAGCTAGAGCAGGCAGAGGGTTAAAATCCCGGGACTGGGAGTAATACAGAATCCCTCCCTCTTGGCACAGACTAGCCAAAGGGGAGGGGCCCGCCTGTAGAAATAGCAGCAGAGCGTTTTTCCCCTCTTTTTTTTCAGAGCTGCAGCGTCCTAGTCTACCCTCTTGCATGTGGCCGGGACCCAGGGAGAGAGGAAGAGGAGAGCGATGGATAGAAAAAGAAGCAAGAGCTGAGTGGGGAGGGGGCGAGAGAGGGAGGGGAGAAGAGCTGTGAGTGGACGAAAAAGGGCTCAGCTGATGATGAAACAGGGACGTGTCGGAGTGCGTGTGCACGACGCATTTTCATTACCGGTCCTGTGCGACGTGCGCAAGCATGAGGCGGGGTGGGGAGGGAGCTGGAGCGGGGGCACTCTGCACTTCTCCTGAGGAGGAGAGTCACAGCAAACACACACACTCACAAATGATTAAAGGCTTCTGGGAAAACTTACAACACCTAACTTTGAAATTCATGGGCAAGATTAACAATTTATCTTTTCATTTCAGAGCTGTTGCTGCTTCGAGTTGAATATCAGACTTTCGTCTTTGACCTCCATGTCCTTTATCTCAAAACTTTCGGGGAGCAGCCGAAGCAATGGCGTTCCCATGATAAAAGCGGAAAAAGAAAATCTGGCCTGATCTTTGATGAACGTCTTGATTACTCTCTTTTTCTGGTCCACAGACATGTTAATGAGTTGAAAAGCTACATTGACTGTTTTTGGCACACACTCAAGTCAGATAAGCACCTGGGTGCGACTGCTCTGTCATGATTGCAACAGTGAACAATGCTGTAAAATTTTGTAATATTTACCGCAGTGCGCCCGCCATGTGCCAGACTAGGCCAACCTTGCCTTGCTGCGATCTGCAGCAGCGGCGGCGGTCCTGCGTGCGAATAAGGAGAGGAGCAACGTTGGGCAGTAACCGAACGATAAAATGGACTCTGCTGATGACTCTGCTCGTGTCCTGCACCCTCCTTCCCCCTCCGCCTCCCCCTTAGTGTCCAGCCTATTCTGTCTCCCACCCTTTCTTGTCCTTTCACTAGCACTGTTATAGCCTACAGTAATAAACAGCCCTGCTCTGAACAGCTAGTGTTAATTTAAGCCTGCATGAGGAGGATCCTTTTTATGTTATTTTGTGCCAGATACCACCCCTGCTGTCTTTTTCCCTCCGCCTGTCTCATGCACACCTACCTCTGCATCAGCCTACTGAAGGTTATACACACCCATCCGGTTTCCACCCCGACTTCCCTCCCCGAAAAACTTCTCTGAGGCCAAAATGCTGTAATGCCCCTTAGCTGTTTGCAACAGATTCCCCCATGGCAGAAAAACAACTTCCTCTCTTTTGGATGCCATTCCCCTCCCCTTCAGTCTTCTCTTTCCCAAAAGAAACCCAGAACTCAGCACAGGCACATTTTTTCCCCTCCTCTCTCCCCAAAGTAGCAGCCTCACAAAAGAGAGGGGAAAAAGGGAAAACGGTCCAAAGAAACGACAGATCTCACATCATGGAGCACAGCTAGCTAGCCTTGATTCTTTATTGCCCACGCAGAGTGTAAAGGGGAATCGCCCACATTGAAACAAATAAAGGTGGGAAAACCTCCTTATATACACTCAACCGTTTTCTCATGTGTTTTTTACTGTAGAGAGGACGACAAAGACCGGAGAGAGCGTGAGCGATTGAACAGCAAGCGGATTTGGCCACTTGGTTAGTTGCAGTCTCTCTTATGTCCACACTCAGTCCTGGAGGCTGAAAGAAAAGGCGTTACGCTGCTGTGTGCTTCTACCTCAGAGGACGGACCCAGAGAGACAGAGTCAGACAGAGAGTGAGTGCACTTGTCTTGCCTAACTCTCCCCAGCTTTCCACAGTCTCAAATAAAACTCATGTTCCTTGTGTTCTGTGTCCTGCTGCAGCCTCTGCATTCTAAAAACACACAATGCGCAAACGCGAAAACTACGAGGAAAAATAAGCACGAGAGAGACAGAAATCAGGTTACAAAAGGAGTTCAACACGAGGCAACTCATGCTTTCGCTGAACTTTATCAAGATACAAATTCACTTGTGTTCTTGATGAGAAAAACGGACCGAGCACCAAACAATCATCAGATCGAGCCCTGTGACGCAACCCTCTAACCACGTCTCTGAACCAATTGCAATCACTTCAAGCATAAAAACGCCACTACAACTGAATATAAATCAAATAAAAGAGTGAACAAATGCATGTTTCATCAGCAATTTCAAGAGTCCCTTAGCCCTCATCGTCTATCTAAGACACTGTTTCTGCTAGTCAGTTGTTTACCATCTAACATGTGGCAGGAATTCAAAAAACTTGGCAGAGCCTGTTGCACCGTACGTCGTGCAGAGTTCACTTGAGGATACGACTCTGGTTTTGGCGCAGCTGCCAACTTCTGACACTGTAGCCCTCTGCACGGCCTCGCCCGTGCAGGAGCGGCCTGCGTAATGCTGCCATTGATGAAACTCCAATATTAACAACCTCATTTATGACACTTGCAAGAGTCCACAACCAAAATGTTTTCATCAACCCCCTTCACCTCCAGGTTAAATCCAAACTGTGCTCTGCCTTTACATTCATTGCCAGTTTGAAAAAGCATATTGCATTGTTGATGTTTGATATGCATGCAAGTCAAATGAAATACAAAACAATAATCAAATAAAGCGACTGCAGTAAATGTGTCAATGATGAACAACTCGTGTTGCTTGGTGGCAACATGGCCGTGAATGTCTCAGAGTCAAAATGAGTTATAGTTCATGAAATGAAACAATGGAGTTGTTGACTTAGTGGTCTTATCAGACCCCCGGCGCCTTCACATCCCTTTGAATCACCCGCAGATCCACTGTGACAAACACAACCAATCCACACACACAGATTCAATTTATAGCACACACACACTGTCGGTGCTGTACTGCCCTGGGACAAGCAGTACTTGATAATAATATTGAGCCACAATATTTGCAATGGTGGCAAAAAAACATACAGCATGAAGATAAAAAGATCTGAAAATACATTGTAATTAAATAATTAATTACTTGTTTTTTTTACTGGGAAATTGAACAGATTAGCCAACAAGCAGCTAATTCTAAGAGGAAATTAATCATTGGACAGAGCGAAAAAAAGAAGAAAAAAAGACTTATTTATAATCAATTTCTGCACAAAAATGCTATTTCTTCAATGTATTACTTGTAGTGTTTAGACAGCAGTTAAATAAAATGCAGTTAAATAAGTAAAAGCACCTGGGAATGCCAGTAAAGAGAGAAGTGACCCTCTCTGCGGTAGCTACTTGTGTGATTACATGACTTATGGCATTTTAAATGCCACATTTGGCTCTTTTTTCATAAGCTCAAGACATTGTCCTGAATGGTAATAACTCACACTATAACCCCAGCTGTATTTTCACCTTATAAGTTACAGCCATCTATACATTCACATTCCGGCGAGCACCCACACACACTTCCTCCTCTCTTCGGTGACCAGTGCGGAGCGCCCGCTCCCTCTACGAGGTGGTCTGCTGAGGGGCCCCTCGGCAGCACGCGCCTCGACAACTTCTCTATTACAGCCGTGACCCCTAAGGTCAGTCTCTGAAGGGTTCTGAACAAAGGCCACGACCCCGGGGTCAGAAGTGTAACGCCGGGGGCAGGCCGGGGCCCCACAGCAAAGGGAGCGTGCTGTTTGCTTTGAAAGGTAAGGATCACTAACACAGAGGCCTAATAAGGATTAAGGGGCCATCCCCTTTGGGATGTCACTCTGGGGCCTCATACATCAGTCTCTATTAACCTTCATGACCCCGGGCGGCCATTATCGGGCTACGGGTCACAGTCGCTCAAGCTATAGAGCTGTAAAAACGTCATCCACAACCTTTAACATGGGTGTTGCTGATTACGTGGCGAAATTGTTCTAAGAGGTTAACGCCTTGTCAAATAGGACACAGTCATCCTTTTGAAGAGGCCTGTCCAGGCAGCGTTCATCTTGTTGCAGTACTGTGCAGGTTTCAGTTTTTGATGAAGATATTTTACAGTAGAGACTTCAGCCATCTGTCTCAGCGATAAAAGAGAAGACTGATGGGTCTTTAAAAAAAATTAATGTACATCTCAAAATTATGTGAAAGCAATAGAATGAATTTCATTCACTTTAATAAGTGAAAAAAGAAAAGCAGGTGAGCAAGAACCGAGAGCCACAATCACAAAATGGAGGACAGGAGGAGACAACATGGCGGCCTGAGTGATGCAGCTACTCACACACTCTAACTTGTCAATCTCTGCAAACACGGTGCACGTTGTACAACATATCTCTATATTTAAAACTATTTTTTAACAAATGCCAATATAGAAACCTGCAATGACTTGACTGCAGGATTTACAGATATGAATTCCTTTAGTCCTTTTGGGAGCGAACAGAAACAAAGGTTAACCCTCGGCAGTCTGTCAAGGACGAGGGGCCGAGTGTCCAGATACACTGGACCCTATTTATTCAAATTCATTTGTTTTAATCATATTTAATCATTACTTCATTATGCTCTAAAAGACGGTAGGTACAAGTAAAGTATTTCAATTGTTTCAAAGTTCATAATAAGTATAAAATATAATTATTCCACACAAGAACAAGAGAAGAAAAAGTGTGAACCATTAAAGCATTTATTTCTCTCTTAATGTAATTGATGTATAGTGAACACAAGCTAATACGTTTATTTGAAAAAACAGGAAAAGAGAATATAAAAGAGAAAATTATACATCATATATATATATATATATATATATAAATACTAATGTTGAGATATATATGATATATATATATAT
>CALSBV010010890.1:2032091-2063295 GCA_943590825.1 Bovichtus diacanthus | reverse complement strand
TTTTTTTTCCCTTTCCAAATCCATTTTTAAAAACACTAAATGAATGTATAAATTAATTTGAATGGTGACTTGAGAGAATATAGGACTTTGTTTTAAAGAAAAGTGGAACATTTTAATTCTAAAGTTTAATATAACCTAATACGATGAAAGAAAATGGCAGTTAGATTTCTTTTCAAAAAGGGACCCTTGCTAAAGGACAAACTTTAATTTTTCGAACAAAATGATGATAGTTTTTCCTGCATTCTGCTGGACAGAATTTCATAATAAATATTACTTTGACCTATTTTAATAAACGGAACTCTGGAAAGTAATATCGCAAAGTAGAAAATGTAGTGGACTACTTTTTAAAGTAAAGCTTCTTCATATGATATGATATTAAAATAAAATACATTAGAATTATTGTTTAAAAATAAGGATATGGCAATTTTATAAACTTTTCAAACTGCAGTTTCAGTCGGAAACACTTAGAAATGAAGGAGAATTTTCTATCTCAGTTTATGAAATTAAAAGTGTATTGAGAAGGGTTTTCTCGAGGATGCCACATTCTTAAGTAACTTTAAATCTCTTTAGAAAGGTGGAACACTAAAAATACATAATGGTCAAGAAAATAAGCTGCGATCCAGATATGTTCCATCTGCGTGTACAAAATCATTCCAGTTTCAGACCTTTTGAAAGTGTAATTAAAAGATCATCATTTTCAAATGCATTCCTGCAAATTGCTTAAATATTATACGTTTCGTACTCATTTTGAAACATTTAAAACATGGACTCAATAATTCCATTTTTACATTTTCATCACTCCAGAAAAACTTTTACATTACAAATGCTCAAGAGGGTAAAGTAGCTGACTTTCAATAAACAAACTGGTGATAGCCTGCAAGGTCAACAAAACGTTCTCGAGTGTTTTCTGAAAACAGTTCACACTTATCAAGGGCACGGACTGAGCACTTTGATTCAAACGTATTTTTTTGATAATCATTAAGCCACTCACCTCTGAAAAGCGAGCGTCTGTGTGGAGGGAGCCCTTTCTGCAGCACAGCAGAGCAAAGGTTGGAAAAGTGGAGAGACAAAATGGACCTGCACTCGCTAGAGACAAGTGTCCTAAACAGCTTTTAAAACCAAACAGATAATAAATCCCAAACAAGCAGCACTTTGACAGCTTCACAAGCGTGTCCTTTTTTGCAGCTCTTCTCTCATTAAAATAAAGGCAGTGCTTTGGGAGAATCATCGTCCCACTTTCAGTTAACCATGAGACTCCCCTCTCTAGGTCATTTTGCAACTGCCAGGTTTATTAGAAAAGTTTGGTTTCTAATTTAGCTAACAAAATACACCGTCCATCTCGAGGACATTAAAAGAAAATGTGATCGGAAGGACTTTTATACAGGGAAGAAAGAAATGCCACTCTGATTCCAGGCAAAAAGGGTTGTTTTTTATGTCATTTCTAAGAACATTGTGAGATATGGCAACATTTTATTTACAACAAATCGAATTCTGCAGTCATTGCTACCTTGGTCTTATTCGAGCTTGCGTTAAATAGATTTTCAGCGTGTGGCATCAAAATATTCTTCAATGCTAAACACACACGCTCTGAATGCAAAGTCAAGTGCTCTCAAGGCTGCAGCATTTCTGCACAAACATTTGTGTCATTCTTTTTTTTAATTTTAAATCACACTGTTCACACTGGAACAACTTGTTATTAATAATGCGAATAAACAAAAAGGCAAATTATACACTGCAGACAGGCAAAAAAAATGTGTTTGAATTTTTCCTGACGCATTTTAGATATTTGAAACTTACCCCTCCTCCCAACACAAACACCTCTCCTGATTCCCAGCTACTTGCTGCTCACATTTTGCAGTTCATCCTGCAATAATGAATGATTCTTTTTGCAGCTATTATCAAACATCAGCTTACATGCAGGTCTCGGTCATTCTCAGGGAGTGGTACCACCTCTTAAAGGGTTCAGACCTGCTGTTGGTTCTAGTTTTATGCCACGTCACAGAGCCACTGCAGCGTGGATGGGCCTGCGTGACCTAGCTCGGCCCAGATAGGAGCCCTTCACACCCCAGCCCCCTTCGAGACCATACACCCACATTTCATATGTGGAAGGTGGCGGTGGAGGGGGGGTTTGATGTGACGCCATGTTTTATTTTAACTGCAACGTCTCTGTCCTTTCTATTACTTCCCTCTGTTCCTGCTGACTCAGGGTTCAGGAACACTCAAATAGAGTTCTTGTTTGATTTCATACTGAGCACACACATGCTCCCGGCTTCACACACACATGCACACACACGTCTGGAGTTGTCAGGGTAACATGAGGCATACGAGTACATCTACATGAAACCAACAATATCTATTTATGTGAGCAGGATATTCACAAATAAAGGATCTGAATTTAGAAGATGATATGTATCATTTTTTTTTATTTCCGGCTAAATGTGGTTTAACAAGAAAAACATTCCCAGACAGAGAAGGAGTGTGTGTGTGTGTGTGTGTGTGTGTGTGACTTAATGATCTACTCAAGGACATCCACGTAGCACACTAAAATTGAAAAATGAAGAGTGCTAATAGGTCGGAGCATCTCCTAACTGCGGCAGCCATCGAGTCTTGATGTTAGTGATTTATCTTTAATTGGATTTTACAGAGAGGTCTCCCAGTGGGAGTCGGCGGTCTCATTTCTCAACTATACCGACAACTTCATGCAAAATGAACAGACAAATAAGCAAAATTGGCCTTGCAGTAAACAGAAAATGCAAATAAAGTTGAAATGTGAAAACCATCCTACATCTAACATGCATAATTATTGTTTGGCCAATCTATACAGCAGCACAAGAATATGAATCTGCCTATTTTAACATATATTTCATGTGAAAACACTGAATACTTTTTTTGCTTTGTTCTCTGGTCTTTCCCTATTCACGGCTGACCTCGATATTAACCCCGAATCATTGTTAAAAATTAAGCCCTGATCCAATTCTTCAAACAATGTAAAGCATTCATTTTACTTAACTAAACTTTACCCGAACATTAACAGTTTCGTCAGAGAATGTTAAGTATGAGTCTATAAACATTACACCAAAACTATCCTCATACTTTATATATATATATATATATATATATATGTATATGTATGTATATGTATATATGTATATGTATATATATATATATATATATATACGTATATATATTCTGAGTAGAGGAGTTTTTAATGAATAAAATGTACAGAAAAATACCAAACACGTAAATCAGTAATAAACCACGAGCTCCTGCTTAAATCAAGTGTTGTTTTTTTCCTTAAAGTATTAACTCACGGTGGTGTCTACTGCAGTGTGCAGTCTAGAGAGAGGGGAAAAGAGACGCTGGCTCTCAGGGGTTAAGATGCTAGCAGTCATGTGCCTGTCGGCTGCAACAAAAGCCTGCCTATGTAGGGTGCATACAGATGGAGCGAGCTCCTTTGTGTGCAGCGTTTCACACGTCGCAGCCTCGGAGCTGCCAGGTCTGGCTCTCTGGGCCTGGCTACAGGCCTAGCTAGCAGCTTGTAGCACCTGACGCTGGGCTCTCACTTTGCTTTTCTTTGCTTGGGACCCAAGTGCAGCAAGTTTTGAAAGATAATGGAACAGAAGTCCAAATAGTGGGTCACACAGCTCAACACAAACAATCGCAACAAAATACAGCATCGCAGAGCACAGCGCTGTAGCCAGGCGAGCTCAGATCAGCATGACAGGAGCAATTGTACGCATGCCCACCACTCAGGTCTGCCACAAAATATTAGATTTCTCCCTCCTCTGCTGTCTGTCAAATACCTCTGTAAAATTATGTTTAAGACTACTTGTAATGTGGCGATATAAATACAACCAGTGCAAGTTCTAATCATGTGTACAGTTGTGCATGATGTGTACATAGTTCTGTATCCTACTATATACACTGTGTCTGCGTGTGTCTGTATATTCTACTATATTTATGCTACGAGCGCCAAGTCTCTAAGGCAAGTTCCTTATAGTGTACATGTTAGTGTACACAGTGATTGAAAATGTTTTTTCTCAGTTTTTCTCTACAGAAATGATTCATCTGCCCTCAACACTGCACAAAAAAAAAAAATCCCTTTTCGTAAACATATTTGGTGTTAAGGGCATTCATACAGTGTGCACTTCTTACACTTGTACAGGCATAAAATACACATTGGTAAACACATCGAGAACTAAAGACTTTCTTTCTTCAGCTTTACATGGTCAATTTAATATTTTCAATGACGAATAATGCAAGCTTATTTCATTGTGGAGGATTACACAAATGTGGATTCTGCTATTGATTCAAACAAATCCAGACGTACACAGCACCAATGAGGTGTTGCAAAAGAAAATCCATACTCCTAAGCCTGTATTTAAACCATACAAAGACTTGACCTTGAATAGGGCATTATACAGTACAAACAAATAACTATTCACGCAATGTCACTGTGGTAAATAATAAATTGTGTGTCACACTGTTTGCTGAAGATTACATTTTGATAAAGCCGCACTGTAAATAGAAAAAGTGATACAAGGGTGATAGTGGAATATTGTTGAATTCATTGCAATTATAAAAACAGACATACAGTATATAATAGGCAGCTATCGACCCTTCAGCAGCACACCTGGCTGTTGTGAGGATGCAGTCTTTGACATTTTCGACAGAGGACAATTTCTCTGAGCACCAGTGCACCTTGCTGGCCAGACTGCACTTAAAACCTACATAACATGGATGGAAATGATGTGGACCAGCATTATTCTATTATTTCAAGTGCATAGCCTACTGCTTGCACTAAGTGTGTTAGAGACTACGCTCTCTAGAACCATAAAAGTCAATTCTGCTATCCTTCCAAAAAAGCACAATACATTTTTGATGAGACGTTATTCCGCTGTCCCGCGATATTCTCCTCAAATAGACTTGCTGGCACAAAAAGAATAGTTTTACAATGTATAATAACACATGTCGGTGTAATTGTTCCCTAAAAGCACTTCCATACAAATTACCAAGCTAGTAATAAAACATATGAAATGATTTTAACATCACATTAGAAGCTCTTATATGACTAATAACATATTGTACATTAGAAATAAATGATTTGCACAGCTAGTCCTAAGCTAGTTTGACATATTTAGGTTAACAGCTTCCATTAGATTTCAATAGAAATACAAATAACTTTGTTCTTTACTTCTAAATACGAAACAGGAGACTTTTTTTCAGTAATGTGTCTAGTTATCAGAGAAGAGAAGTAACAAACTAAAAGGCATAATGGTCATTTATCCTGGTGAGATGCAATTAGCTCCCACACATCCGCACGTAATGTTCCACACCATGTTACAAATTAAAAGTGTAAATACTCCAGGATCAGGAAATACAATTCTCTCTCTCTCACACACACACACAGACACACACACACAGACAGACACACACACACACACACACACACAAACACACACCTCTGTCACTCAAACGAGCTACGACTATAAGTTGTATGTTAATTAAACCTTTGTCAGTACAGCCTGGAGAGTATTAGCTCCTATTTTCTGACCCTGCACTCTGCTGTCACCAATCATGTCCTAAAACACATACACACACTTATACGCACACATGTACACACACACAGACCACATGCTTGAGTTACATACTACCAGGACAAGCCGACCGGGTTCCTGACAACCACAGCGATGGAGTAGACGTGCGGGAGGGAGAAAAAAAAAAAGGTACCCTAGTGTGTTAGTTTTCTGCCAGGGAGTCCCTATTGACCTGTTAAACCTTTGTGACTGGAACAAATGCAAATGGCGCTGACTTGTTCACACAAAATACTAAAGGCCCATTCAAATGAGGCCCCGGGCCACAATGCAGCAGCGGCCGAGCGCTCTGTGGAGACAGGGCACCCCCCAGTCTGAGAGAGGGAGACAGATTCTTTTAGCCATTGCACAGTTCATTCTGGTTGTCTGGTGGAGAGCAACCATCCACTCTCATTACTTCTCCTTCATGAACACAGACACACACATACAAAATAAGGTTACCTTACACGTCTGTAGGAGTTCAGCCTTTACTAAATCTCAAACACGTTTACACTGCTCTGGACTTTACCCCATAATTACCTTGTATGCAATACTTGTAATTGGACGCCAGTGGCCCTGAACTGTTCCTGTTATCAAGCATGACAACAGTTGTGCTTGATAATCAGACACTGCTTAATCCACCTTGGCTTTCGCAAGGATATTCAGTGTGTCCCTGTGGCTAATATCATATTCTCCTTTTTAATTCTGTCCATGGGGTATAGAGTAGAAAAATGAAGAGGGACCAAGTGAGAAACAGAGGGGTGGCAGAGAAATACATAGATATGATCTAAAATAACGAAGAAATAACTACATGAAAGAGCAGCTACCCTCTTGTACTAATCATTAAAATAGGCTTTATATAGGGAAACAAATTATCCCAAAAGGTAACTGTACTTTGCTCTTTAATGACTGTTTTCAATTGTATTTAAATGTCCTGTGTAATATGATTATTTTGCACTTTGTCTCAATGCCTTTGATGTTTTACGTAAAGTGCTTTGCATTGCCTTGTTGCTGAAATGTGCTATATGAATAAACTTGCCTTGCCTAATGAGTAGTTAACCCATAATACTGTAATATGATTTTGTGTCAATGTCAAAAAAAATTAAATGTGAGTAAGGTGTTTACATGTCACAGAAATGGAAGAAAGCCAACTGAGGTTTTCCATAATCAGAGCATGAGCTATTCAAACTGAGATATGAGATTTGTATGAGTCAACCCACAACTGGGTTACAAAAACTAAATTCTTCTACATCTAAACATAGTCACCAATGCTAAAAATGAATGCTGTCAAGGCACTGTGGGAGGCTGTGGGATGAGAATATCCATCAAAATGCCAAACAAACCACTTTTAAATGAAATATGGCATGTATGTGTGGGACAGAGGCTCAGTTCTGTGCTCACTTGACTTTAAATGTGACACAAGGATCCTGTTTCTGTAAAGGACAAATCTCCATCTGATACTAAAAGAATTAACCTTTTTTTTTTTTTTAAACAGTTTACAGTGCATTAGGCTTTTGGAGGTCATGGAGGGCTTTCCTGTTCCATTTCTTCTCTCCCAACAGGAGATTAGTAGGGGCTTGAGGATGGCTCTCACCAGCACATCTGGACAACATCTGATCTGAGGCACGCTGCCTACTGGACCTCCACTAAACTGGTCTTCTATCAAATTAAGGATTTTATTCAAAAGGTAGGGATTTGATGAGAAGTAACTCCTGTTCCCGCCAGTCCCCATCATCTGACCTCCCCCTGCACACTTCTTCCCCATCAGCCCAGTAACATATACCTGTATACCGGCCCACTTCCATTCATTCCCAGCCAGATCCTCTACTGAGCTTCTGCCTTAGTGTTTCAGCCATTTTCTCCACTTGCCTGGGGTATGCCTGTTATGAACTTCTGACTTCTAGCCTCATCCCATATTGAATAAGTTTGCCTCATCTCCCCTGCCTGTTTTTGACCTTGTATACATTTTTTACTTTTTATGGCCTGGTGTTTTGGGTTCAAACCTGTTTTTACTGAGTCTTTAGAGAACAATCAGGCCATGTAGCACCAGCCACCTCCAAATCATTAGGGGGGGTGGGCTCCAGGAGATCTCTGTCTGCCATGAGCGTATCCTAGAAACCATCCGTGAGCAGATCCAGCAGCTCTCCGCCCAAGTCCAGCCTCCGTCCGTCTCCAGCCTTCCTGCTCACCCTACTCATGCCTGCAAGTCCTGAGTCTCCCCTTCTAACGCTACTCCGGAGATCCAGGTGCATCTTGGTCTTAACTTAACGCAATGCTCCCTAATCTTCAAGTTACAGTCCTCTTGCTTTCCTTCTCCAATGATCCTGTGTGGCTTACGTCATTTCCCAGCTCACGGCCAGAGCCAGGGATTGGGTTACCATCCATTGAGACAGGCACCGACTTGGTCTTCTATGACAATGTTCACGACAGAGCTCAAGAAGATTTTCGACCACTCGACTCTAGGGAAAGAGACAACATGGGGTCTGATGAATTCAAACCAGCTAAGGAAGAAGGCAGGTGGCCGACTACTCCATTGAGTTTACAAGTCCTAGTTGCCAGCCACGCCCACCCTCAAGATCCCTGTGCATGGCCTTGCCAACAAATCCTCCAGCTCCAGCAACAGCAGCCCCCAATGACACCCTGTCTTCTACTCCTTGTGATTCCTCTGCATCCGAGCTTCCAGATCTCTGACAAAAAGGACAAAGCCCTTCCCTTCCATCACTCATTTCCTCAGTTTTTAAATTGCCACAGGGGGCCACTGTTTTTTGGACTTCAGGAATGCTTATCACCTGGTACGCATTAGGAAAGGGGGATGAGTGGGAGACTGCCTTTAACAGACCAAGCGACTTGATGACTTTTGGTCTAACCAATGCTCTTGCGGTTTCCCAAGCCCTCGTAAATGACCTGCTTTGGGACATACTGACAAGTTGTATTTATATATTTGGATGACACACTGATCATTTTCCAAGACCAAGCAGGAACATGAGCAACATGTGCAGTGTGTCTTTCAAAAACTGCTGAAGAAACCAGCTGTTCATTGTCACTGCAAGCAGCATCCCGGTTGACTCCACCAAGGTCATGGCAGTCACAGACTGGCCCGGCTCATCCTCTTGCAAACAGTTGAATTGTTTCCTGTGATTAGCCAATTTCTACCTGCGCATGCAGAACTACAGTTGTGTGACAATGACAGAAGCTTTCACAAGTTAAAGCATTGTTTCACCACAACTCCCGTCCTCCCCTCAACTTTCCTACCGACCAGTAAAGAATGTGAAACCAGCTGCTCAGTCCCACCAGATCCAGTTCGAGGACACTTTTGCTAAGCCAGTAGAGATCTTCCTTACCTCCATCATTGGAGCTGTCTCCTGGGGACTCAAACAAAAGGTTATCCAGCGGTACCCAGTGGTTGTCCTGCTATTCGCCTTTTTGTCCAAGCTCCCCTACGCTCGGAGTTCCCCACAGTGGGAGCACTCCTCTCGTCTGGCCTGTCTTCCTGGGGTTTGACGCCCACTGGCTCTCCTTGCAAACAATTTGTTGTGGCCCTCGATGGAACAGCGAGGGGTTTATTGATGCCTGCCTGGTCTGCTCTGAGCACAAGGACTTCCGCCAGGCTCCCACCGGGCTCCTCCTCTGCCTGTTCCTCACAACTCTCTGGACTGCCTCCCTCTGGTAACAGTGATTCTTAGAGTTGTAGACAGTTTCCCCAAAACTGCTGATTTTATTTCTCTGCCCAAGTTACCCACAGCCAAAGAGACAGCTGTGTTGTGCAACAACATGTTTTTCTCCTACATAGTCTTCCCAGAGACATTGTCTCTGAATCGGGACCTTGTTTCTGGGAAGAGTTTTGCTGTCTCAAATCAATGTGTAGATGTCTCCTTTCCTTTATGTTCCAGCCGCAGTTAAATGCGTTGACAGAGTGTAGAACCCCAACTCTGGCCCTTCACTACACCCCTGGAAAGAGGGTCTGGCTGTCTATGTATGAAGGTGGAGTCCAGGAAATTGGCTCCTTACTTCATGGGACCCTTCCACATCTCCAGTCATCAAAGCAGTTTTTTGATTGTCCCGCTGCATGCGGATCCATCCCACTTTCCATGTCTCCCGAATCAAGCATGTGAAGCAGAGCCCACTTCGACCTTGAGTGAACTTTTTAATATACCTGCCTGGTCTCAAAAAGTGTAAACTGTTACTTGTTACTGAGCAATTACGCCATGTAGACCATTGTTATCTAACATGAACTATCCATCCAAATTATTATTATTATTATTTTATTTTATTAAATTTTTTTTTTTTTTTAAATCGGCCTTTTTTATAAATACATTATGATAAATGGACTGCATTTACACAGCGCCTTTCTACTTTACTGGACACAGTGCTTTACAATGTGCCTCTCATTCACCCATTTAAACACAAATTCTTACTGCGGTGTCTCGGAAAGTGCAGCTGCAGTCCTCCGGTAAGCTACACTGTGTTGTCTTTGAGCTGCAAGCTCCTGTAAGTAAAACAAGAATTCTTCATTTCTTACTTATATATATTCAAATAACTTGTAACTTATGCTTTATTGCTAGCAACTATTAGGTAGAGACACAAAAGTACATAAATGTCTCCTGTACTACTACTGAAGCAACTAGATCAGCTACAATATTAAAAACTACTTTAATCAACAATTTACATATCAATTATTTAACTGAAGGAGACTTAGTATTATTTAGTTATTTAGTAGTACTTATTAGTCGGAACAAGATACTTTATTTTTGGAATATTTTGCTTCCAATTTATTCTGCAATTCAGAAGGGCACCGAGGGTCCTGAGTCCAATCTAAACCCTGAACTACACGGGAAAATGGCACAGGTATAGGCGGGCAAAGTAAAACAATTAAAAGCTCTTCTGTTCCTCTCCATTAGTCAAAACTATTTAACTTTCCCATTTCATGTGATGGTGGGGACATAAAAAGACAGCATCTAAGTTTATTGAATATTTCATTCATTACAAGCATTAAATACTGTCGCTTCATAAACGCAGAATACTGTACAGAATACACTTACGTGTTCTTGAGGAGGTTTTTTTTTATTACCTCGGAAACATAAGATTGAGGGGAACATTAGGATTTGAGCAGCTTAAATGAACTCTGAGCCTGATATTGACGTTATACTACTGGAATTATACTGCACCAGTAAACTCCTCCCATCTGGTAGTCAATGTGAGTTACAGCAAACATGATAAACTACTTGCAACCTGGATTTCACACAGGCCAGAGACACGTATACATGTTACAAGTTACAAGTCTTTTTGTTCAGAATGCTCTTTAAATCAATGCTAATTAATGTCACGCTGTTGTCGCAACCTTCGCCATAAACAAAAAGCCATAAATCTTTCCTTCAACTTTTATTCCAGCATTTTTAAGCCTGAAGATGACCAAATCTGTCTTAATTTCATAAAATGTTAGTCATTCACTGCACAGTTCACTCAAAACCACATTTTCATATAGCATAAATTCCGTGACATAAGCCGTCAGAATTTTGAGGAATTAAAGATGTCACATAGTTAGGATCGACTTCATGGAAGAAACTAAAGATCTAAAATGATCACATAACTACATATTTCTTCCCTGGGAGTCTCCTCACACAAAATTCATTGTCAGATCTTCTTAGCTGCTACATATACACATTATGACGCTACAAAACTAAAGCCAGGCATCGTTCTACTTTACAGGAAAAATTAGAGTGCTGACGGTGTTTCTGGACTAACTGTGGCTCATCGCTCATATCTGATTCTGCTTATTATGATCTGTTAAAAATATACTCGGCTGTATTGAAACATTAGACAGAGATTGTCAGTTTTAGGGGTTAATCATCTTATTTTCTGTCTTGTCATCACTCAGTTCCACAAGGGTTGATGATAGATGCCCAGTGTGCATTCTGCTTTGAAGCTGTAGAGATATTACATATTAATAAATGCTGGTTTTCTAGATCAAGTTTCAATTTCCACTTTATCCTTCAAACTTTATACAACCAGGTTAGCCTCTTTTAGATTAATCTTGGCTGAGAGAAGCATTCAGCCAAAGGGTTAAATTAATGAACTACATGCAACATCTTATTTGTATTAAACAAAGAAAAGGAATATGTGCATGGAGGCATAAGGCTACATAATTCAGGAGCTTTGACCCCTTTGCCTTTCAAGTATTAATCCTGAAATGCATGTTATCCTACTCAGTACGATTGTGACCATAACGACTTAAGTTCAAATTGTAAGCAACACAATATTTTTGCATTTGCTCATGTTTTTGTACACAGGCCGAGTGGACATTTGTGTGTGTTAGCACGACCATGTGCTCCCCTGCATTGCAGCATCTGAAATCTTGTGGTTCCACGTGCACTTGTGTCTTCACTTGCCCTGTACTGAAAACACGAGACACAGAAAAAGGCTCAAATTATAAATGAAAAGTGTGTCACTTCCACGTTCCACGCGTCACGCTCCATTGTTTTGTCCTGCACTGTGAAACATGACCGTGATCAGTGATTGATTAGGACGTGTGCTGCTCCGTTTTGCGTGTTGCTCTCCCACAGTGTGCCAGAACAAGCTGAGCACAGGACATTCTTACTGGAACATTTCTGTTGTTACATGTCAGTGCTGTTGGGCAGAGCACTAGCTGGAGTTTATTCATTCTTTTCAACCATATTTTTTGTTTATAATTACATAATTCATTAATCATTGATAATATTTATATTATGATTTATCTTGTTTTACATACAAAAGTATCACGAAACTTTATTTTCATGAAGTACACTGATAAGCTAAATCAAGGTCAAATCTACTACTATTCTATGTTTTCCTATAATAATATATACATTATACATATAATATAACAAAGGAGATATATGTGAAAAGAAACAGACAAGTTAGAGAATTATTTTTTTCAAACACAAGTAGCCATTCAACACTAAAATGGGTCTATTCACACTGTACAATAATAAAACACTTCACAGATTTATTTTCTGCTCTTTGAGAAGGTCAAAGCACAAAGTCAGTTTAACCTCGGCTCTGACGCTACTGGAGGTCTGCGTCAGGCTCAACAGCACCTGGGCATTAAAAGAAATGCCAGGAGGCTTAAGTGGACATGTTCTCCGAGCTAATCAGCCCGTGTGCTACATTGATATAATCTTCTATATATACAAAACAAGTAAATGCTGCAGCCTGTGTGTCCCACTACGTTCTAGTTCAATCTTGCAGACATACAACTAAACAGTTAAAGATTTTGAAAATACATGAAAGAGGCTGAGTAGGTGGTTTCAGTTAGAATGGCTGCTCCTATTTAATTCCTAAAAATCCCCTTTTACTGCAATATTATGTAAAATGAGATTATCTACAATTAAGGTTTAGGTCATGCTGCTTCAACATTTCTAGCATTTGCCTTGGCCTGCATTTGATTCTTGGAACAAGTGTCATCCAACATGAAATGTGTCTGAGAACTAATTCAAACTCAGTGACCTTCAAACCAAATAAATCAATGCAACGTTTACGTCCAAAAATAGATCACAGATTGGGATATCAGATTTAACTCATCCTTGTTCTCTGGTATTGTGGCTGTGTCAGGAAACCTACTTAAATATTTTAGCTATTTAACTATCACCCAGAAGGGTTTATTAGTTATTTTTAGCTTTTGTTCTTTCCATATTATCACAGTTTTAAGGAATACAAAAGGGATTTAGAATCCTCCTCAACACTGGCCTGAATAAAGCCAGTGGTACATATTGTGGAGGTGTTTTTTTTTTGCCTCCTAAATACAGAACACGGGCTGCCTCTTTTTGCAGTGGTTATGTTAAAACTGAACCGGAAGAACCTGCACTGCTCCCCACAGAGCCCTGCTTCATTTGCTTTTCGTCTCTCCTTTACTCTGTCTCCCCCCTCCCTATATTCTCACAGGACTCATGAACTCTCCATAAACCCGCCGATTCCCCCCCAGAACACTGCCGTCTGTCCGACATCAGTACAACTAGAAATAAAACAAAAGAGCGAGAAAAAAATGCTGAAATAGACAAGGTATACAGAATAAAGAGAGGGAGAGGGAAGGGAATAAGAGAGAGACAGAGAAGCAGGCCAGATTGCAGAGTTGAATCAATGCGGCGGTCTGGTCTCTTTTTTCTTTTTCTCCCCTCTCTTTTTTTTCATTTTTTTTTCTCTCTCTCTCTCTCTCTCTCTCTCTCTCAAATGATTCACAGTGGAAAGAAAAGGCATTTTCCTTGTCCTCAGTTGAACTCCACATCAGCTTCCTGTTAGAAAAGCAAGGAGGAAACACCCAGAGCAACACGCGCGTGCGCACATACCCACACACTCAAAACACACAGAGGACAGCCTTCACTAGTGGATTCTTCGCTGCCAGAGAAATTAGGTCAAGCACTTAAATGCCCTGCACTGAGATGCGCAGAAATTCAAAACAAGAAGTGTTTGGTGGGGACAGCAAAGGCATACCGGAGCAACAAACATGCACACGCACAAAACGCTGGTTGCACTTGGAAATACACACTAGCTACACACTGTACTGTCAGCTCATGGCTTGCCACATTATTAATACCAAAAAAAAGAAATAATTGGTGACAGACGCCCACTGCTCCTACTGTTAATACACCATCCATCTGTGCATCTGAGAACATGACATGGTGGCTCAGACACACGATAAAATAAATGTGTATTTACAAAAAATCTTAAGACCTTTTAAGTCTCTTCACAGGCAGAAACTAAAGCACTACGTGCATGCATTCTCAGAACGCCAGATGACCTGATAAGGGAGTGACAGAAGTCTCAGTGCTCCTCTGCAGCACAACACAGCTCAGGACAGGATGGGACAGCACAACACGCCACATTGCAGTATCAGCCGGAGTGCACACAGAAAATCCCCCCCGCCCAGCCAACCCCGCCGCCTCCCGCCCTCTGACCTGATATGCCCTTAAAGAAACAACACACCACATCACCATCAAATCCAATCAACTATTCATAGAAAGGCTGGATTGCGTTCTGCCTGATCTTCCCGCTTAGGGTTTCAATCAATTGCGTGAGATATGAGAGAGCAGGAGGTAGAGTGGGAGGGAGGATGAAGCTGTTCTGAAAGCAAATGAGAGAAAATTTGGGTGAATCACAGCCTCTTCTCCTCTCTATATTGGCCACTGCCAGTATGGCCCACAACAGGACTCTAAGCAACAGGGTGGCAGGGTAAATCAGACGATAATCACGGCAATTTTTACTCTGCGGCCATGTGCTTTCTCCTGTCCTAATGACTCGCAGTGGAGAAATAAGCCAGAGTCCATTGTCTGAGGGCCACTTGCGTTTCTGCTCCATTTTCTCGAAAGCACAATGGCATTTTCCTGTTTATAGCGGTGACAATGCTTTATAAACATGGTAAATGAGGGTATTAATAAAAGTGTGTGTTTGCGACTGACGGCTGCGGCCAAAAGGTCGTTCGGACCATGTTCATATTTCAGTTTCTGACAGCTCTGTTCCTCTTTTCAGTGAAAGAGACATGGAGGGGGATATAATGTGGTAGTAGCACAACACTATGTTTCTGTCAGCCAACAAAGATATTTTCTTAGGAAACACTGCTGCATTGCAATTTGGACTGACACTCGAGTATGAGCAGAATCTTACCCAGCCGGCCAGGCCAGTCTGCAGACGAAGCTTTGAGAGCAAACACACACACGCACACGCACACACACAAAATACATGGGAAGATGTGCACAGCGATGCCAGAGAGGATCTGAAAGTTTGAACAGTCCCTTAAGATAAACTGATGCAAAGTGTGGTGCGTGTCCCACGTTTAAACCTTGACATGTGCTGAGTGAAGGTGCCGTAAGTAAAAGCACGAACGATATCTGTGCCGTGATCTAAGACAACTAAACTAAAAAGAGACGATTTCTGAATCTCATAAATAACATGGGGACATGTTGAAATGTGTTCTAAAGCAGGACACTTGCAATTTAAATCCTGCATTTTCACTCAGTGTAAACATCAATGTGATTCATTGCAAAGTAAAAATCTTTTTACCAACTAAACTGTTGCATTTTTGCATTAGTTGCTCAGAGAAAGATGATGGCCCAGATTCATGATTTTTTAGGGAGATTTGCTATTTTATTAATGAACAATCTATAGTCTCAAGAAACAAATTTAAGATGCAACATTAACTCTATCAGAAGCTAAAAGCGACGCATTTGTTCTGTTCTGTAATGCAAAAATCGACATGTCCTACCTGATAATTGTGCAGCTCCTGTTAGGACTGTTCAATCACAATCACTGGCATAGTGCCAAATAAATATTATCACATACGTCGCTTTGATCCCTCTAAGGATTTAAGTTTTCTGTCTTTTTAGTCACATATTTTAGTCTTTTAAAGAAGCTGCACTGTACACCTGAGAAACAGTCATGGAGCCCACACAGGCCTTTTGACCATTAAAAATACATCCAGCTTCTGCTGAGTTAGCTCCTCTCAGATTTCAATGAATTAATTTCAACAAAAACTTCTGAGGGCAACCACAGTGGCACATCAGGGGAAACCGCACAACTCCACCATATGTTCTCATGTCTTACATACACTGATTATCTCAGGGTGAACAGATCGCGAGACGCCGCATTTCTAATTAAATGCACATTTTACTGAAATCCTGTAAATTGCTCACTTAGAGAGCGGTGATGTTTCCGCTGTACTGACGTGATCTGCCCGGCTGCCTTTCTGTTTGCATCGGGGACAACAAAGAGAAAGATTATGCCGGTCTGCGAAGGGAAAGTAGGGCACGACAAGGCGACCTATTTTCTTGTATTGCGAGGGAGCGTTTACAGTCTGGCGACCATGTTTAAGACTTGTTCGCAAATTTACAGACGATTGTGTTAAACGGTTAAAACTGTTATTTCAAAAGCGCTTGTTTTTAACACCTTTGAAACTTCCCCCCAATGTGTCAAAATTCACTGACCCGCTCTGGGGGAAATACATCGCTACATGCTTACGCTAAAAATAAAATTAAAAAAAGATCTTTGTTGTCATTTTTACGCACTTTACGCAAATGCATACCTCTAAAATAAAGCGGCTTACAAAGAGAAATGGGTAAATGTAAGACTACGCACCAATTGGTCTCGATTTCAAGTTGGATGGTCTCTTCCTCCGGGATGTCCAACTCCAAGTCCGCGGGCTTTATATCTTCTATACGGTGGCTCGTCTTCTATTATGTCTCTGGGCCCAAAAAGAGCCGAAAATAAAAGAGCACAAAGCGATATGTGTAAGCTGAGAAGCAGAACAAGACGTCATGTTGTATGTGCTGCGAGACGGTCTCCGTGAGCGGCTCCCGGGCCACGGAAGAGTTGTGTTTCCCCCCTTTCTGCGTGTCTCTCCGCAGCCATCCAGCTCGGTTCAGTGGGTGCACACAGGCTGCAGACTGCGCCGCGCGTCCTTCGTCGCCGATGAACCAGATGCATCAAGTTCAGCTGAGGTGAAGCTCCGTTACACAACCAGCCCGGGTGTGCAGCCGCCTGAACTATGGGGCTGCTTATTTAATGTCTCCTAAAAGGGGAAAGAAAGAAAAGACACATCACATTCAAATATCTGCAAAAAGTAGGTTCTGTTGAGATGATTATTAAGGGCTGCCTCACACCCCCCCCCCCCTTCTGCCCCCTCCGCTGATCTAAAAAGCACTATTTGCTTTGGTAAATTTACCTGATGTCAGCATTATGAAAAAGGCATTTGCAGTGTGTCATTTACTTTACTTTGGGCTGAAAAAAAGCCAAAACTACCGCTGCGAAAGTATAAACTACACTTCATTATCACATCGGACTATTAAAAGAATAATGGCCTACACTGCTGTTTTATGACATTAAAAATGCAACGAAGTACCACATGGTCACTACAAACTCACCATGTTAACGTCGTGGGCAGAGTTCAACTCTAGTTTGGATTATTTAAGAAACAAAAATGCCGTTTTTTTTCGTTTGCATATGACCCCCCCACCTACAAGCTTACCACATGCTTCAGCTAGACTCTAAAGTCTTATTCATATTCAAATGTAATTCAAACAGCCAACAGTAAAGAAAGTTAAAGAAAATTGACAATAACCATGTAATACTTAATACTTAAATGTGGCTGTACCACCCTACGACAGAAGCCAAAAGAGCACTGATAACAGCAAAAACCCATCAAAACGTAGCTAAAGCAACCTCGTGCACCCTACAGGTGTAGCTCTACAGCTAATTATTTTTTCTTGTTATGCTAGTTAACAAAACACAGTGAAGGGTGATTTAAAGGTGCGTTTCTCACACCTGTGTGCCTGCGTTAATGAGCGTGCTTTGTTTCGTCCCCTCTACACGTCCATGAAGCTCTAGTTATCCAGTTCAGACGCCACAGGTGACTTGAAGACAAGTCCAGACTTGTTTCCCAAATTGCCTCACAGACATTTAATCGATTAATCAGCTGTGGCGATGAGGCAAGGCTGAGCTGTTAAAGGAGCAATCTGTCATTCAAAAAGTTATTAAAACATATCCCCAGTGTCAAAACCCGTCCATAAAATGTACATTTTTATTTCTTTTGCCGGTTTATATGAGTCTTAATTTAAATAGATAAGAATACACAATGGACTTGAACTTGGCAATATTTGTATTTCTTTGAAAAAGATATTGTTTTGTCTGCAAATGAATGATAATATCAGTAGAACATATTAGAGCAGGGTATTCTCCATCTGCATGTTCTTTTCTTTTTTAATGTGTTTTTTAAAAATGTAATGCAAACACAGACACACAGATAGATCAATTTTCCAGTAGAACAAAGGCATATATAAGACTTGTAACTGATAAAGAGAGAAAATAAAATGATACAATCCGTGTATGCTGTGGATAGACACCTGGAGAGTGACTATTTAAAAATGCAGAGACAGAAATGAAATCAGTTTTCAGATGTATTCATATACTGGAGATTATACTCTGTAAGGGCATGTAAAATAACTTTTAATAAGGACTCCCTGTAATGTTTAAGAACACACTTTTTCACTGTGAAGTACATTATTAAATAAGTAGCTAAAAGTAAATGATTAAATAAAAGAAAAAATTTAAATCCCCTATTGTGAATTTTAGTTCAGTCAATTAAAAAAAAAACATAATTGTCCCTTAAAATGTAATTGGTTTGAAGAAAATGTTTTACATAACTTTAAAAAAAATAAATATTATTAGTATCTTAATCTGTGAACGAAACAGAAAAACGTAAGTCAAAATGAATAACATACTAAAAAAGGCAATGTTCATGATAGACTCACAGTTTGTCTGTTTGATTTTCTGCACCAGTCCCATTCTGAACCTGCACAACAGAGGTGAGTGTATTGAGTGGTGGTAAATCTTATTTATCTTGTACAGTTGCACTCAGTGACCTTGATCTGTGTACAGTACGCCTATATCCATCAGCACAGAAAGATACTACAGGATTAGAAGTGTGTGTGTGTGCCTGTGTGTGTGTTCCTACAGCTCGGCTGCCTATGGGCTGAGCTTGTAGGCTATAGCTTACAGGGATTAGAAGGTGAAACAAGTTCATATTGATGGAGATTCACCTGCTGAGACTCAAAACAAACACTCTTTTTTTTTTTAAGGTGTTTTAAAGTAAAATAAAGCTGAGTGTTAACAAGTATTAAAAACTGGGTGGTCCACTGGTTAGAAAGACTCCTTTATAAATGAAAGCTGTGTGTGCACTTTTATTATCAATGACTAATTCTCTGCTTATTCCTTTTAGCTAATACTAAGCAAAAAAGAGTGACATTATCATCAGTAAGTAATTAATTAGAGTACTATTTGTCAAAACTTTTTAATAGAAAAAATAACAGTGTTAAACCATTTAGATTTTCTTTCTTACATACATAATAGTTAATAATGCCCTTATATGACTTTCTTTTATGCAGCTGTCTGTATTTATTCCTAACAGACATGTAAGCCTGTTATTGGAACATGTTATTATATAAAAATATATCACACATTATGCAACAATACAGATGTATGCTGATATAACACTGGTCGCTTTGGGAGGCCTTAAAATGTATAGATTTGATCTGTAAATATATTTTTGTTCTTTTTTAATTAAATTTCTTACGTAACAAAGCATTGATAAAGCTTGCCTTTCGTCACCTGTGACTGTTTCATTTCTTCTACATTGAATGTATAATGTTTTTAAGGTGTATTAATATGCCGAAGAAGAGATAATAAGGAAGAAGTAATTTTGTGTAAATTTAAGTGGTTTTTACAAAATTAATATCCCCTTTGAGACGTTCCCGAGCAGCAGCTGTCAAACTTGGAATATACTGGAAAATCAAAACATTGCATATATAAGTGACTTCAAGTGTGATATTAAGAGATGTTTGTACCGCTAATGGATGTACTGTAGATATGGTATTAAGCATTTATCAAATCAAAAACGTACGCCTAAATGGACTTCTGCACTCAATACTCATCAATCTTTTATTTAATACAATGTGTACACTCAATTACACCAATTAAGAAAAGAGTATTGACAAAGAAAAAGTATCGACTCCACCATTAACCTTCTTTAACGAGATCTTTTCTATAATTCGAATCAGCATAACTTGAAACATGACCGAGGAGGTGAGGAGAAAAGGGCATTGAATCTTGTGGAAGTGGCCAGGACACCCTCTTTGAGCTCTTTCCCTATCATGTCTCCACACAGTGTGGATGGCAGCTGAGACAAAGCTAGCATTCTCCGCCGACCAGGGCCCCTCTTAGTTGTATTTCAGGCCACTGCTCTCAGACACAGACCATTCTGCACGGAGCGCACAAAGTATGGCAGCTAGAGAGAGGAGAGGAGGAAGGAACAAGTTCCGAGGACGAAGAAGAGGTGTGGAAAAAAAGTGGGAGGAGGCTTTGTCGAGGTCCAAACTGCTGTCTCTCCCCCACCGCCTGTAAACCTCCTCTTGCTTCTCCTTTCCTCTCCTTGGATGGTACCCCGGCCTGGTCCCCCTCTAACATGCTGCAGTGCAGTGCCACACCCCACCTCGCACCACGAAAAGACTCAAGATGTGATCGATTCACGCTGCTCAGACCCGGAGAGATGATCGTGACCTTTTCCCCTTCACCATCTTACGTTACTTCTTGGTCACTCTGAGACAAATCTCGTCATGAAGTTCAATCAACCTTTAAGCAGCTAAATGTGGCAGCAAATAGAGAATATACTATAAGGTATATTAGATAGTGTCCCCTTGGGGAAAATAAAGTATATCTTATCTACGGGTGCACTGATCCAATACACATTTGTACATCTCATCTTTGTGATTGGTGTGCACTCAATTAAGTTTATTAAAGTTTTGTTAGGGTAGGTTGGCTGAGCATGCATGTCTTTACAGTAACCTCCTGCTTAGGGAAATAATGAAAATGAGTATTGAATAATAGCTTTTCATGGGGCTTACTGAGAAGAGCATGTGTCCCTAATAGTTCAGTGTAGTTTATATCTAATTTCATCTTCATAGTGTGAGCACACATGCATGCCTGAATGTGTCTGTGCACCTGCGTTATCACTTTATTATCAGCAGTCCTCTGGCTGTACAGTATGTTGTGGCTTGGTTGCCACAGGTAACAGGTCAATGATTACCCAGAGGGCTTAGGGTGTCCTCAAGCTCGGGTCAGCACCACTTCCCCATGAGAGAGAAGGACAACAGTGGTCTGCAGCTGCCGTCTGTAACTCTAGGCCTGCACAGTTATCAGTGTCTTATCTGCTTGAAAAGCTGCATTGTGTTCACATTGTGTGAGTGAGCTGTGATATGGGCAGGGCCACGCTTCAGGAGTTTAGGCTCTATTTTATGAAGTGATGACATGATTCTTTTTTCTTTTTTTTTCTCATTTTAAACAAGGGGGTGCTACATTTTTCACATTATTCACATGGTTGTTTTGAGTTGCTTTAAATACAGAGCTGCCACGTGTTCAGCCAGGATTGAATCAATGACTCGACTGTTGTCTTTCATTACACATCAATAACGTTTAAAAAGCACGCTTCAAAAAGCAAAGCTAACAGAAACACAGAGGGGGAAAGAACTGCCTCAGTACTCTTTTGGTTTGGGCCGATTCCCACAGGTTGTCTCACTTATTAGCTGCTTTCCTGCACTGGACCGAAGAGCACAATCCCTCTCAGTCTCACTCAAACACATAACAATGCCAGGAATGGCTGCATTTGTGTAGTACGACCATTAGGCAACATCCGACCGCTTAATTCATTTCTCCCACTGCCGTGCCAGCACAATTGGCCTGAAAAGGTGCAGGTGGGGGGCAGAGGAGGCTGGGAAGCTCGTTGCTCAAATGCAAGCAAGCTAACACTGCTCTGCTAGAGGGGCTGGATGGGTTAAAGCACAGGACACGAGGCAGACTGATAGGAAAATGGTGTCCTTGAGGCAATGCCGGCAGGACTCAGTGGTCACTCTGACCCCCGACTCTGAGCTCGACCCTCACTATATCTTTAGCAGTGAACTGTACAAATTACTGGATCGTATGACTCGACTTTCTCCCTTCTTCAGTCCCTTTCTCTTCCTCACTCTCTATGATTTTAGATTACCACAAACAGCCATTGTCACTGCAGACCACGAGAACAATTGGGTTCTTATGCTGTGGCCGGTCAGGGGATGGGAGGGTAAACTTTAGCAGTGACTGCACTAAGTAAATTATAGCTCCAATAGCCTGTGTGGTTTGGAGAGGCTGCGCTGTGTGAGAGGTCCTGCAACTAAAAACCACCAGTTCAGCACATTTGTTGCCTCTGTAGTGCAAACTGACGTCGCCACGGTGAAAAATGCGGACTTTTTCTCTCTCTAGATTGATAAATCCACATTCGTGCAACCACTTTCAGCTAACAGCGAGGGCCTTCAAGAAGCACAAGTAGCTCTTTTTGGAAAGCGTTCACACTTTCTAAACTATACTGAGTCACATCTTAGGAAAAGGGAATTATTGCGTGACTGCAGGGCAATGAAGGATTGCCATAGTCCTGTGCTCCCTCTCTCTCCCCCTTCCCTGTCTCAGATAGAGGCTCCGCCTGTCCACTGTCCTCCTGCGCTCCGATCGCTCCACCCTCCCGCCCTATCCCCTTTCTACATGACATCATCTGCACATCTGTCGTCCCAACAGGGTGCTGGTGACACAGACAGCCACAAAATTAGCAGAGCTCTCTCCCTCTGCCTTTGTCACCACCTTTCTTCCCTTCTGACTCTCAGTTTCTTGCTGTTGATCTTTCTCTCCCTGTCTCTCTATCCTCCTTCTTCTTTCTTCCCTTTCTCTATAGGTCTGACTTCATTATATGTATTCATTATTTCTGTCTTCCCATGAACACCTTCTTTCTACCCGTTTCCCCTGCAGCATTATTTCCTGTAACAATATGGTTGCATTTGACCGTTTCCTACAATGTGGCATGTGCATTTGAGCAGGCAGGAAACAGCCATTAATTTAAATGATCCACGGGCCTGACTCCGGCCTTGACCCGTGTGATTGTGAGCAAACTCAATCACCAAGGTCAGCACGAACATGATGTGACTCTTACCAAAGTTCTTTTTTTTTCTTGACTTTCTCTGATTTGAGCTATTAGAGCCTGCTAAAACCGGTTAAGAGGTTGTGGTTATATCAATTTGTGTGTGAGAGAAAGAGAGTGGGAGCGATTTTAAGTGTGTTTCGACTGTAAGGCCCAACCCATTAAGGGCCAAGTATTTCCAAGGGAATAGAAACTTACAGAAGTGTAACACATGTTTCATTCCCAAAGCCCCAGTGCAATAATTCTTCACATACGAATTACTAACAGATCAAATCAAGTTGTACTGAATCAAGCCAGCTGCAGGGGGATAACAATCCTTGCCGATGTAAATGAACAAATACAATTAATTTTACAATCAACCGAGTTTTCTTCGGGAAAAAATGGGTACTTCTTCTTTATATTTTATCTTATCTAGAATGGTTAAAAAGGAGGGAAATAGCAGTTCCCAATCTGTTTCTAACACCCTATTCTTGAAATAATGCATGATTACAAGTTGCCAAAAATATAAAGCATATTAAAATTAAAAAATAACTAAGAAAATGTAAATGATTTGCTGACCTTAGGCAGGAGGACGTGGAGTGGCTTCACTCTTGGTGTCCTGATCTGACCCGAAGCAACTCAGATATCAGAATGCAGCAGATGGGATTTGAAACCAGGATTACACAGGGGGATCGTCGGCCTGATGACCACCACACACTCTTAAATTATGCAAATTATTTAGAATTTATTTTTGCATACATGACTCTGAATGATCACATCAGTAATTCTTATTGTTTGGGAAACAACATGTGGCAAAATGACAAATGTGGCGGTGTTGTGCGACAGGATTCAGTGGGTTGTTGTTGTTGCTGTGGACACTGAAGCAAATCTGATGGCTTTTGAATCTCAAATACTAACATCTGGCTTGTCTGTACGTGAAGATACTCACAGTACTGCCAATGAGAATTCTGTCAGTAGGGAAGTGTACACGTGTGAGTGATCGGAGTGCCTTAATTCCTAGCAGCTTAAGTTGATGGTGGAATAAAGTGTAGAAATATATTTTTAATTTCTCTAGTCTAAATCCTAGGGTTTACACATTGATGAAAAGCAACAGTGAAAACAACTATCTCTGTTTTCAGGTTCTCTAAAAGCGTAGAGATTGTGTGTGCCCTGTGTTTATGTGAACAAACGTGACGGTTACATTTTGAAATTTCGATGGTAGGAACCAAGATGGTGGAACCTCTGACGGGCGGTGGGAACTACGGGCTGCTGTACAGCTTGGCCTGCTGTACTTTGAAACAGAGGAGTAAAGAGCCCCCTTGAGGATCTCAAAAAATGACTCACTTCATACACTTGTGCCTATGAAATGCTGAGACACGGCAATGTCAGAGTGGCCTCAGGATCAAGACTAAATATTTGTGCAGGATCTGAAATAAGTGGAAATTTAAAGACAGAAACCAGAAGGAGGAATTTCTTCCGGTTTACTGTCTCATTAAATATGCATTATTCTTTAAATACTAAAAGATAATAATGCAATGTGATGATGAAACCAGTATTAGCGTATTGGTAATGAAATGCTAGTGTCTGCTGGGATATAATAGTTGCTATTCCAATGCGGTGTAAGAGAGCATGCTGGTGTAAAAGGGACATGCTTTACTCAAAGCAGAGAAGTCTGAGCTGAGCTAAGACTTTATCTGGTGCTTTGTCTCCCTCTGCAGGTACAACCGAGTAAAGACACTTTCACAACAAAGTGAGGTGCAGAAGGCCGAAAGTGGCAAAATAGTAAAGCACTGCATGCATACTGAAAGTCTGCATGTTTTCCTATTAATCACTACAGTTGATACATTTCACTTGAACTTGTAGTGCAAAATATATATATTCCTGGGCTTGGATTGCACATGGTTGGAAAATGCTTATCTAGGGCATGTTGTGCATTCATAACTGCCCTTAAATAACCACGAACAATGTAAATAACAACCTGCTTGTCTGAATGTGCTGTGACTGTGTTTTCGAGATGAATCATAAACGTATGAGGGGAGCAGGTCTTGTCATTTTCCCATTTTGGCTTTGTTAGTCGCTCATGGTGACCATTTGTGGTGGTGATGCCGTGTAGCCATGTTGTCAACATCTGCAACATGTTTAGAACTCCAACTTCCACACCAAAAACATAAATCCTGTTTTTACATTAAAGGAATCATTTCTGAAGACGTTTATGTGCCCCGTGGCATTGTTGAGAAATATGGCCCTCCCTTCATTTGCTCTCAAAAAAAAAAGCTCAAGATGCTTCAAAGACAATAATTGCCCAAAAGTGGAATTGTTTGTTCCTGGAACATGGAAACAATTTCCCGGCTGTCAGCTTTGTCGGGTTCCATGAACGCTCTAAACTGTGTAAATTACATTTGATTACAAAGTAGTTTCTTTTAGTTGTGTCCTAAATACTGCCTTGCCTGTTCACCCCCAGGGTGGTTTTGTTTTTTATTTGTCACACTGTGTAATCCCCTCAGAGTGCAGGGGCGATATTCATTTCCCCAACCACACTCATGTTTCTTGTGCATTCCAGATTGTGTTTTACCCCATTACACATAAAAGCACCATGTGTTTGTCTTGCCACATTACATTCTAAACAATGCCTCTGAAATTGCCCATATGCACTTGTCTGACCTAAACAAATGAAAGCCATCAGGGTGTCTTAGTGGATCAGAGACACACACGATATATAGGATCAAGGCCTTTGATGCATGTCTACCATCTAATTAAAACTCAAATGCCGCATTTAAAGAATAAGGTCTAGTGTTATTCTGTATTCTCCATATTGTCAGCAGTCTCAATGCTGTCTGTGGCTCTCAGCGCTCTGCCCATCAACGTCTATGTATATCTTTAAAAATGGGTCACATACTGGATATATAGTTTGTTTTAAAAAAGGTAAAGTAATTTCCTAAAATGCTGGGCACTTAAGATTTCAGCAAACATTACTTCAACAGGAGTAAATAGTGCATTTGTTGGGTATTACTTTCTGCTGTGGGTTAATATGAGAAGGAGTGTTTACAGCACGATGGTGTACATATGAGTGACAGCAGTCCCCATGTTTATCATAATAAAGAAACATTTTTAATAGTTTTTGGACCACAATGGAGCCCTATGGAGCCTAAAAGTGATGTTAAAGTTGATAGTAAGTTCATGAATTACCAGAGGCTTTAAGACACAATATTATGTAGCCATGGAGTATTTTACTAAGGAAGTTAAGATGTTTTTAATGTTAACAATGTCAATTGAAAGAGGTTTGATTTTGTCAGCTTTTGCCTTTATGTGGTGTAATTTTGGGCATGTCATATGATGCCTGTCACGGCGCGCTGGCCCGCGGGTGTCTCTCAGATGGTCTTGGTAATAGTGACGCTGACAATATGGTGCATTGGGTATTCTTTTATTTATTAATTATGTTTGACTACTGTCTGAAAACTATATTGGCTTTCACATTAAAAACTTTTTTGTAGTCCACAACATGATACAATTTCTACTGTTTGTGATATGCTGAGTCGCGTTATAATATACTGTATATTTTGATTTAGTATTTTGATTGTCAAGTAAACAGCGTGTGGACAACGGCACTACTACAGTTTAGTCACTTACATTAAAGAATTTATATAATATAATTATATAGGTCTATCTAGATATCATGATACGCAATCACGTCGTCTAAATTGATAATAACAAGCACACACTAACTCAAATTTGTCAGAAACGCTGATATGAAATATTTTGAGGGAATATCAGTTTTAATTGCGGTTTGATTGCGGTTTTGTTTTTACATCACACTTTACATTACCACTTAGTTCAATGCAATAAAGAAAAACGGTGCATATATGGAAATATATATATATCTTTCTCTATAATTCCACTTTTATGTTCATTTTCTACTAAAGTTCTTAATTAAATAAGTCAATTACATAATTCCTGCAGAAGTACACAAAAACATACGTTACCATGTGGTTATATTCAAATTACTCTTTATTTATTGACTTACCAGAGACCATGCTATATCGTGAGATATATCATTATCGCGATATGAAACAACCTATTTCGGGGTAGAAGATTTTGGCCAGATCATACAGTTAAAAATATAATGGCCGCACTACCTGCCTGTATGACTATGAGTGGATGTTAGTCAGCTGTGAATGAGCTCTGATGCTCCATGTTTTCTTAACAAGGTGTTCTTTCTAAAGTATTTGTAGTTTTGGTGCGTTTTGACACACACAATTTCACATTGCTATGCTGTTATTTTTTTGGTAACTGTTGGGCTTGCGTGGAGTAGCTTCCTTTCCATTGTCAACTTTGCACGGATGGGATTGTTATGTCTAACAGTTTAATCTATGAGCCCTGCTACTCACCTATGATGAATTATCAGAGGTTTACTATTATGATCAACAATAGCGCTTCCTCGACAACCACTCAGGGACCCAGCTATGATTCTGGGCTCAAGGACAAGATGGTCCCAAAAGCCCATAGAGTCATAAGACACCATTATTAATCTGGATTTTTTAGGCCTGCTTCCAGCTTGAGGCCCCTCACTGCAGCCTTACTGCTCCAGTTTCTCACTGCCTGTCTCCATCCCTGTCACTCATCATAATGTGGATGATGCCATCAAAACCTTTTCTGTCAAAACTCTTACAGCTGTCCCAATAGACAAACAAACAAAAAAAAAAAACATGTTACTTTTACTGCCACTTCCATCACTGATCACGTCTAGTTCAGCAGTGAGAGAAATTCCTGCGCAGCGCCAAAACTTCCCAAGTCTCCATGTTCGCCCCGTCTTCTGCGCAAAAATATGAAAAGAAACAGATATCACAGTGCGAGCGCCAGGACAGTGAGTGCACGCTGCTTAAGTGCTATCTTGGCTTTGGAAATTGTGGTTTAGGAGGATTATTTGGATAGAAAGAGGGAGTGAGAAAGAGACGGACAGAGAGTAAGAGGCCTTCAGAACACACACGTACACAAAGGGTTCTGCCTCTGCTGACCCCGAGCCAGAGACATTATCTGCGAGTTGTCCACTGGAACAGCTGTAGATTGAGTTCCTGTGACAATAATTCTCCAGATTTAACAATGGTCCAATTTAGTGGCAAAGCTCCTTCTCATTCTTTACAGTACTGGGTGTATCTGACTGCAGATATAGTTACACACAGTGTAAGTGGGCACAAAGATCAGGCCAATCTTATAACAGCTAAAGAATGAAAAGTATTTGATTCTTTTATAGTCCAAATCACTGCAATGCTTTGTTGGCAGCTGGAGGGAATTTAAATTAAAAGGCTCATTTTCACAAAACCACCCTCGATCGTTTACTAAGAGAAGGTCTCACTTTTGTTCAGATGATTGACATCTCATTTTGGAGCAACACTTATTAATATTATCTCCTCGCGGTTATTTGTTCAGCTCAAGTAGCTCCGAATGTCTCAATTTTCAGTCTCCAAGATGTCAACAACAAGCCAAGAAGATATGTACTTTGTCCTCTGTCCACTCTGGGAAGTAGACCTATTAAACTCCTCATCCTTTGAAGGTGCTGTGGATTGAACAGTATGGTCCCCTCCCATTGTACTTTTTTTTTAAAACTCTCTTTAAAGTTCCACAGCAAACAGGCCGCTGTTTGCATGAATTCCTTTTGTGCCGTCCTTGTCGGCTTACCTGGACACATCAAAGACTATATTGGTTTAACAAGAATAGCTACCATGTCCAAAAGGGGAAATAGTCTTAAATACATCTTTTCAAATTCCTACAATTCTGCCTCGTTCATTAAAAAGTAGAATTTTATCAATTGTAGCTGTCATCAATGTTTTGCCCGATGTTGGGGGATGATGATATTTCCTTCATGCTGCCACATGAGGGCGTATTGTTGGTGATGCACCAGCAGAACATGCAGCTAGAAGACTACAGAGTCTCATAAACTAACTGTCGGAATTTCAGCAAGCATGAAAAACCTAAACTCCAGCAGTAAAGTACTAAACCCGAACTTTGAGAACTCAAGAAAAGGAGAAAATCCCTACAGGGATTCATAACGCATAACATCAGGGGATACATGTCATACTTGAAAGTGTACTCTTCCACACATGCTTTAGTCTTCTAGTTGGCTTTAGTTGCAGCTAACTGTTATTGTCATTATTGCTGTTTGGTTGTTATTTCCTTGATTCCTCATTGAACAGTTTATATGTTAGAAAAAGTCAAGAAATACACTATTATTATTATAAGTTCTTATGTGACTTATTCATAAATCAACATATATTCAGTTTACTATCAAATAGGACAAAGAAAAGCGTCAAATTATCATATTTGAGAAGTGGAAACCAATTCATTTCTGGCAGTAGTCCTCACAAAAATGACTGAAATGATGAATCAATATTCCATATATAATAAATTAATTAATCGACTGATTGTTTCAGCTCTGGTCGTCTTTACTGCTCGGCTCCAGCTTAGCAAACTACATTTTCCCACACTCTTTGTCCCATTTTAAACAACAAACTAGTTGGTAAATGTAATTCTACATGTGAAATTCTTTAAAGTTGGATTTTAGCTGGCATGGTGGCATATAACTGTACCAAGAGGATCACAGACTCGATCCCACGACAGGTGAAATAGTCCTCCCCTCTTAATCAGAAGCAGAAGAAACGATATAGATACATATAGAACTAGAAGAACTATAACTATATATACAACTTCTGAATATAAATACTGGCTGGGAGAGAGAGACAGACAGAGAGACAGAGAGAGAGAGAGAGAGAGTTGTATGGTGGGGTAGAAGGCGGTGTGTTGGGGGTGGGGATACGATGGGATGCGGGGTGCAGACTCATCCCGGGGTTTGGTGCACCGGGAGAGGCCACTGTCTCCCACCCTTCCAATGCCACAACAGTCCCACTTTTGGAGACGTAATAGGCACATATCGGACATCCGGAACCCCGTCTGCCCCCACCCTCCCTCCCTGCCTCTCTCTCTCTCTCTCTTTTTCCCACCCAGTCCTCTATCAGTCCAGGTGGCAGAGCGCACTTCGGCCGTGGGATGCAGCCTCTCATCTCCAACACATGGACAGCGGAGCTTGGAGCTGCCGCAGCGCGCCACGGCTCCACTAGCTGAAGAGACACCACCTCTCAACAGAGGAGAGAAGAGACGACGCTGCCGCGTTTTACTCTTGGACTTCAGATAAAAGGATATACTTCTTCCCACTTCTTTTTTTTCTTCTTGTCTTTTCAAACCGTAAGAGAGCAGAACCAGTTGTGTTCAATGCGCAACCATGCTCATCATCTCGTCCCGCAGTGCGCTGCTGTCCGTCTACTACCCACAGATCTTCCTCATCCTCACCAGCGGTAGCTACCTGTAGGTTTCTTATCAACGCACTTGCTTATTTCGAACACAGGGTGGTTTGACATGCTAGCAAGAAGCTGTGCCTTACGCGCACATTGGCCAATTACGCACGGAGACATTTCATAGTGAAGTCAGATCGCACCTTGGGAGCACTGGCTTGTTTTTGCAGGTGTTTTATTACAACGTGGAAACACATTGTTTTTGACGTTGAATTAAACGGACATATTTTGTTCTGCTGTTCCAGAGAGATTATTTTAGAAATGGAAAAAAAAATGTAACATGGAATATCCAGTCAACCAGAATTTTGAAAACAATGGAAGGAAATGCGTGTCGTTTTATCATTTTATTCCACAACGGAATCCCAGACTACGGATTTAATCCCCATAATATGAGCAGTAATGTCATTTTCATTCAAATATTTTCTCATAAATTGACTTGAGTGAATCAAGCCAATGTTTAATCTACCTGATTTTTATGTGTACACGCAGCTGATGAGATAACCTGCTCTTATGGATTTACACATTACACCAGAACCACTTTGTCATAGGAGCACCTCGTCAGACAAGGGCCATAATTGGAAAGCAGCATATGGAAAAGACACATATTGGACTACTTCATGCTCTGCCTATAGGCGCGGACCTATGTAATGAGCTATTTCTTATGGCATTAAAAGACCCAGGCCCTCAGAAAGAGAATGATTGCTGCACCATACATGCCTCTCATTCATAACAAGGGCAGGTCCTGAAACTTAAAATAGCTGTGGTGGTTCATATTTTCTGTAACACACAGAGAGAGA
>CALSBV010010890.1:2018761-2032081 GCA_943590825.1 Bovichtus diacanthus | reverse complement strand
AGAGAGAGAGAGAGAGACAGAGACAGAGAGAGAGAGAGAGAGAGACAGAGACAGAGAGAGACAGAGAGAGAGAGAGAGAGGGAAATAAACTGGATTCAGATCCAAATGAACTATTGTTCTCTTTCATGTCTTATTAAGGTCTATTAGATTATATATGATGTGATCTGGGTAAGGGTGAATGTTTCAGAGTCTGCTGTTATCTCCTCATTTGTATCTTTATGATTTATAGACTGGCGACTGTAATGAAAAGTTTAGCAAAAGCGTTACTGCTTAGTGGAAACAAATCGTATCATCCTCCCACAAAAACTGTAGCCAGGTAATGTTCAACCAGGGCACCGGGTTCAACCCAAAGTGTGGGGCTGAACCATATGAGGAAAATATGCCACATGTGATAACTTTGTTGAATATCGTAATAACGATATCACTTTCGATAAAATACACAGATATATAGAAGTGTACTCAGCTCGGCCTTTTCGGCTGTTTTTAGTTCACTGCTTAAATGCAAAAAATTGCTTGTTGAATAAAAAAATGAAAGGAAATTATTTCCAGCAGAAAATGCACCAATAAAATAAAAAATAAAAATCTCAGTGCAATATCGCAGTCCTTTGTCATTTGTTTATCGGTCAACTTGACAGCGCAATGACGATTAAAAAAAACCCTGATATATTGTGCAGCCCTACCAAACTGTATATTGAGTGTGTTTTCATTTCCATTTTTGTTTCTGTCTTGAAAGTCCCTCTCATTAATCCCTGTTTCTCTCTGCCCAGGACGCTGTCCTCTGTGGTAGCTTTAGGGGCCAACATCATCTGCAACAAGATACCAGGACTGGCCCCCCGCCAGAGAGCCCTCTGTCAGAGTCGCCCTGACGCCATCATCGTTATTGGCGAAGGCGCCCAGCTGGGCATCAATGAGTGTCAGTACCAGTTCCGCTACGGCCGGTGGAACTGCTCAGCCCTGGGGGAGAGGACCGTCTTTGGACAAGAGCTGAGAGTAGGTCAGTCTGTTTGAAACTCACCTTCTTTAACTTGTTTTTAATACATTTATCTCAGTCTGGACAATAGAAAGTCAGAAAAGTTGGCTGAAAAACAAACAAACCGTGTTGCCCCAGGAAAAAATGTGTTGCCATTTTTATACCTTTTTTTTTTTAGAGATAAAACAGATAGAGTGCCAGGAAATAAGTGGAGAAAGAGGGGGAATGACATGCAACAAATGTCCTTGGCTAGACAACTTTCTAGGGACGGTGCGGTTCATGGTTGGCGCTTTAAACTGCAGGGACAAAACTGTTTTCTACTTATGTTACACTCCAGCCAAAGTAAATCCCTGCAACAGTCAGTTAGATCAAACTAAATGTAGAAATCGTAGCTTTGAGGCAGGAGTGTGAACTGATGTGTGATCAGGGCGAAACCTCCCGCCTTCTGCTTTAATCTGTCCACAGGTGTGTCAACAGGTATGTTCATTGGCCTGACCAAACTAAGCCGTAGGGTCTGATTTTCCAATGATTGAAGCTGAAAGAACTGTGCGATGTGTGTGGATGAGCACAGTTCAGCATTGTGGTTTGACATCAGCTTGTTTTTTCTTCTTTTTGAATGAAAGCATTTCTGTTTGGAATACCACATCCAACGGCCGCATTAAATCCTCCGTCTCTTTTAGACACCAACACAAAAAACGCAAAGCCTTGCTAGTGTCTCCCAAAGGAGATTCAATCTGTAGCTCATGTGTGTGACACCACTGCGCTTGGAGCACATATTTCGTCACATAAATGGAGTTGAGACATCCTTATAAAGCAGGGTCTAATGCCTATCTGCGTGTGCCATCTTCTGAAAGCGTTTATATATCAAACATACACAATCTGTCAACACACAAACTAACATCGCCCTGCTTTTAGTCAATTTAGTCATTCTTCCCAGTTTTACTTCTCACAGAAGTCTGTTTGCTCCTAATGTGAACCTCTTATATAAATTGTATTTCAGTCTGAAATGTTTTGTTGCGGTCTTGCTGTGGGTTTGGATCCATGTTTAATCTAGCAGCTCTGGGAGCAATCACTTTCTTCTACACGGGAGACAGGCAGACAGCCGTCTGGATCCCTTTATTTCTTTTGTCAGAGGAAATGTCTCTTTTCTCTTGTGGTGTGTAAAAGAGTTTGGGGAGATGCTTTGGACCAAGATTAGGTCTTTGTGTCCTCTCCACGCAGACACTTTTATCAAATAAATACTTTCTGGAAAATTTAATCTTATCACATCTGTATAAAAAATAATTAGACTGTTAATTATTGTAATAACATACTGAGCATATTGGATTCCCTTTCATCTTCATGGATTCTTAGTAAGATTGAGTTCCTTTCGCCATCTTCGTGATTATTTTTGCTATTTCTTTTCATGGAAATGTAAGCCAGAGCCATACCCCCCTCTTGTGTCGCTAACGTACCATCCACCACTTCATTTGATTGACTTTCCGGGTCTGTTAACTCATTAAGCATTGAGAAAGACCAGAGATATTCATGCTAACCACTAATTGAAGTCAGCTCCAGCAGCTGGATGGCAACAATGGAGCCCTGCATGCACTGCCGTACAATCAAAACAAATCACAGTGCGAGGAGATGGCTGTTTGGCTATTGCATGCGCCTGATGCCTTGAGAAATGCTCACCATACAATATATCTGAATGGGTCGTGGATTTAGCTTGATGAGAGAAGACTTCAGAGTTTGTTATGAGTTATGGACCGGGGGAACCGCAGGCCCGATGGTTTCTTCGAGTGAGTTTGTCAGGTTGGAAGGGAGCCATTAGAATCGCCTCTCCCAGAGACGCCATGCATTAATACTCTCTGGGCTGTTGAGAAGAACGGAGGCCCAGCATTATCCTGATTGGAGACGAAGGATATCCCATTACCAATTGTAGTGCCAATAAATTCATTCCCCCCCACGCCATAAATATAAATGTGTTTATTCTGAAGTTCAAATGGTGACATACAAAAGCTTGGAAATGGGTACATCTCAGTCAAGCCTGGCCACAGATTATTTCAACATGCAACACAGTGGTATCATTTGCTATAATAATGTGGACCGCCTAAGACGGACACGGAATGACACTTAAGCCGCGTGAGAAATTCCATTGATGAAAAACATAAAGACACAGCAACTCTATACGAGTGCCAATCCAGAAAAATGCTCTTCTAGTCAGCCAGTAGATGTCACTTGTGCTGTCTTCACTATACTGATTACTGTTCTAACAGTGATGTAGTGATGTGAAGCAAGGTAGAAAGATAAATTCAGTTGTGATGAGTATATCGTAGTACAGTAGTTATACTGATGCCCATCAAAGGCACATCCTGATATCTCGCCCTTTACTCCGCCTCATACAGTGTTTTAAATTAAGGCTAAAAGATACTAGACATATTAATAAATATTGGGTAAGTAAGATTACTTATGTTGTAAACTCTCAAGTAAAAGTATTGAAAACTACTGAGTAATAGGTACTTAGTGACATATATATATATATATATATATATATATATATATATATATAGTTACATATATATCAGAAAACTGTGACATCCTTTTTAGCACTAATTTACGCTACAAACTGATTTTATCTCCAAATTGACACTGTATGTCACAGAAGACTTTATACAACTGTTTTCATGCACTAAGCACTAATTCTAATGACAAGTTAGCTGCAATTCATGTGTAAAATCGGTGCATTGTTCCTTTAATTTAACAAATTAGGGTCAAACAAACCTAAATCCTCTTGCTTGTGCCATAACAGCGTAAGTAGCCTATATGATGGTCATGCAGTTCTTGTCTTTCTGAGGAAAGCACTGTAAGGTCTGTATTTATGAAAAACATACTCAATTTAAAAGAGTGTACTTGCATTACTACTTTCTACTCCGCCTGAAATTCATTCAGTTTCTGCTCTTTTCTCTTCAGGCAGCAGGGAGGCAGCATTCACGTATGCCATCACAGCAGCTGGAGTTGCCCACGCAGTGACCACAGCTTGTAGCCAAGGCAACCTCAGCCAGTGCGGCTGTGATCGTGAGAAGCAGGGCTACCACGACCAAGAGGAGGGCTGGAAGTGGGGAGGCTGCTCGGCCGATGTTAAGTACGGCGTGGAGTTCTCGCGGCGCTTTGTAGACGCCCGGGAGATCAAGAAAAACGCCCGGCGGCTGATGAACCTGCACAACAATGAGGCAGGGCGAAAGGTAATGCGAGCAAAAGGACGAAGAAAACTATATCAATCCACTCTATTTTTGGGGTTCACTGATGAGAACATCATATTCCAGTATAAATACGTGTAGGGAAAATCCTTAAATTGGCATAGATCTTCCAGGACTTGTGTTTGTGTATTTGCATCAGTTACTATATTTGTATCAGCCCTAAACTGTACAAGTGCAGAAATTATTTATCACATTTCCTGTACACTAGACTGGGACTGTGTACGTGTGACAGAAACGCAAAACGTAGGCAGATGCAGCTGCAAAATAGAGTTGTGCCACAGCCCTGCAGTCCATTTATTGAATTACGATGCATTAAAACGAGGAAAGTAGATATTATTGCAAGTCTCTCTCTCTTCCTTTCTCAGTGGCAGAACCAAAGGCTGTGCTTTGACACCACAACACACACTTAAGCAACCAAAGTCAAGCGCAAACTCCTCAGAATGTGATAGCCACAAAGGGGAAGACTGAGTCACTGATTTGACTCGTGCTGCGGACACACAAGTTACTAGATGTTCTTAAGATGAGCTTAGCCGCTCAGAAATCAGTCTTATGACGAAAATGTGAAGGTGATCTTTTTCACATTAACATCAAACTCAGTCACAAGGGCAAACTTCAATTTTGTCATCTGAAAATCTTTGTATGGCATAATATAAATCTGTCTCAAACCACAATGTAATCCTATATGTGTATGGTTGCACAACAGCTCCGGTCAGTTTTCTCCGGCCTGTCACGCCATTATGTGGTCTGAAGAAAGGTAAAGTTAATTACAGACTACAGTCTCGGTGTACGAGTTATTTTCCCCAGGTTTTCGACATAAAGTTGGCATACAGGAGTGCTGAACGTTGAAGTGTCCGCAGAAAGCCCAGCCTACCAGAAGAGACAGATTTGAAGGCTATTAACCGTTTCAAATTCAAGCTATGGACGTGTGTAAAATGACCATTTATGTATTAACCACACAGAATATATTGTTCAGCTCTTCTTAACTAGCTCTTTTAATTCATACAGAGCTAATTTCTACTCTCTATGTGATCAGATCCTAGAGGAGAGGATGAAGCTGGAGTGCAAGTGTCACGGCGTGTCTGGATCCTGCACCACTAAGACCTGCTGGATCACCCTGCCAAAGTTCAGAGAGATCGGTTACCTGCTGAAGGAACGCTACAGCGGAGCAGTTCAAGTAGAACCGGTCCGGGCCTCACGCCTCCGCCAGCCCTCCTTCCTACGACTCAAAGAGGCTCGGGGCTACCAGAAGCCCACGGACACAGACCTGGTGTACCTGGAGCGTTCTCCCAACTACTGTGAGGAGGACACGGCCACAGGAAGCACAGGAACACGGGGAAGACTGTGCAACGGCACCTCGACCCACACGGACGGTTGTAATTTGATGTGCTGTGGCCGGGGTTACGACACGCACCACTACACGCGCATCTGGCAGTGCAACTGCAAGTTCCACTGGTGCTGCTTTGTCAAGTGCAACACATGCAGTGAAAAATCTGAAGTTTTCACCTGCAAGTAGGGAATGAGGAAGAGGGGCACCAGAGGCTGGAGAAAACGGACAGTGGCTGAAGAGAGGAGGGTTATCACAAAGTGGAATTTGAAATAAAGGACGTGGAAGTATTTATTCAACAATTTGCACATTTTTACATTTCTATTTTGGAATTCTTTAAAGAAAGAAAAAAGGTGTGGAGAGTATTGGAAAGAAGAGACACGAGTGACTAAAAATGTTCCTTTTTTTGGGCGTTGGTCCAAATGTGACATGATGCAAACATGTTGCAGGTGAAAGGATTTGATGTTCTCCTTTTTGCCTCCAGCAAAACAATGTTTGGAAGACGACATCTCGCAAAGATGTAACACGAGAGGAAAAACAACAAGGACTATTGTTGGATTATGAGAAGACTTTTGTAACACACTAACTGGAAAGGCTACAACAGGAAAGCGCTTCAGACTGCCATGACAGTAGACAGGCTCCTGCTGAAGATTGAAAGATAGCAGTGGAATACTTTTAACTGTACGCTCACACTGTATTCTGTTTGAACACTGAAAATAAAACAAAATTATTTATGGAAAAATATCTTTCAAACCTAGCCTTATAGGATGGATAGCAAACTGAATTGCTCTTTAACATTTGCCCTCTATTTTATGATCTTCAAATGCTACTGATACATTTCAAGCTGGGAGTAACAGATTTTTAGTCATATTGAGTCGCATTTACAGCCACTAAACAGCAACATTCTCTGCCATTTCATTTCTATCCATCATCATTGGTCAGTGGCGTATTTCACTATAGATGAGTTATTTTTCTTTTGCACTCACATAGTCACATTTCTTTCTATTTTTCATCAGTACGTTTTGCTGTCGAGCAGTGCTGACATCTCTCTCGTGGACAAATTCCCCCCCGAACCCAAACCCCTTTGTTACGCCAAGAGCCAAAGAGGCAGAAAATACTCCCAAACTATTTTAAGCATCCAACTCATCAGTTTGAACGGCACTTTCATCGTTTTGTTTTCGGGAGGGCTGTTGACTCCTGAGAAAAGCATGCAAGCCTCATTGGAACTCCATATAGGTGCAATCAGGTCAGATACATCCAACATTCCCATGAACGGCAGAGACGTGGAATTCCACATGATGTCCTCTGCTTACACAAGGCCTTCCAGCGCGGTTTAGCTGCCTGGGTGGATGGCATGTGCCCCAACCACACAGAAGGGGGTATGAGAGGATCAAAGGACTCAAAGCTATTTTTGGACAGCATCCTTAATGTATTCAGAAATGTTTATTTAGGCTTTATATAACTTACAAAACAATTTGAAGAGTATATTTTTATATGAGGAACGTGGCACTTTATGTCATTTATAGATGAAAAAGAAAGTCACTATTTACAAATGTTTTCTAATGTCATTGTATTCAGATTTGAGCTATAAATTATTTGGAATTTATGTTTTTGATTGAAGTTCCTAAATTGTAAATACTCCACGTGTTTTATCAAAGTAGCCCAGATTGTCCATCTCGATATGATCCTTCACAATTCAACGTAGCTCATAAAAGCGGAGTTGAGTATTTGATTAGATGCATGGTATTGCGAGTAGAGAATATATTGGATGAGTCAGCAACCAAGTAGTTGTGCAGCTTTAGATCGAAGAGATTTTCTGTTTCCAGTTGTCTTCATGACCCTCTCAGTAACAAGTTCAGGAACAACTCATTGCTTCCTAAATGCATAGTAACTTCAAATACAGCTAATTTAAGATTATTTGTTCTGTGGCAAATTCAAAGTCTGCATCACTTTCAAACATGGACCGTTGTGTTTTTTCTTTTTTACCAATAAAATTTGAGCATCCTTTTAATGCCTCTCGAGTTTTATGTCACCGCTGGCCTTAATTGGTCTTATTAAAATGTAATTATTATTAAAAACAAAAAAAAGCTGTTTGTCACACACACAATACTTTATTAAGCATATTATAAACATATTATTTGACCCAAACATAAAGCACGTACTTTACACACTGACAAAGTGTTTTTTGCTGTAGGCGAATATTAAACCAGAAGGCACAAATACAATATAGTAGAGGCCTGTGGCATAAAACGCTGATATGGGAAACACAAGAACTTCTGGCCTTGACTGATGTGGTACTAATGTGTTAGGAGGAGAAGAGGCGGCCGCGGCCATGCCACCTCATTCAGCCCGGCTGAATCGCACAGCCTCTTTCCTGTGGGGCTGAAAAGCATTGCAGCCAGTCAGTCGAGCGCAAGTAACAGCTGTTTTGTTAGCTGTCTGAAATCCTGGGGACCGGAACCGCATAAGCTCCCTTTACTATGCCGGTGGATTGAGGGGAGAGTCCAGCCGATTGTTTCAATACATTTTGTCATTAAAAATCAGAGGCAGAGCAAACAAGGTGGAGCAGGGTGTGAGCAGGCCAGTAAATCGCTGCATTGTTGAGGTGTCAGGACTGTTCAGCTTATCCAGCAACGGGAGGAGCAGGGAGGGATGTCATTCTGCAAACTAATGCTTCTGGTCTGATTCACTCACTCATTAAATCATTCACTCACTCACTCACTCTTTGGACCTACACTTTCAGTATGCACTCATCTATCGTCTACTGATCCAGAGTCACTATCGCTTATCAAAAGGGGAATTGCACATGCACACATGCACACATGCACGCACGCACACACACACACACACACGCGCACGCACGCACACACACAGCTAAAAAGGAAGTATAGTATTTACTAAATCCCTAAGAAAGTCTATGCAGTCTTGTAAAACTCAAATATAGCTTGCTGAGAGTGAAGCGAAGCAGCCTAAAGTGTAAAACATGAATTCAAGGTTGTGAGTCTAAAGATGATTAATAATCTATGATGCATGCCATACACCCTAATCGCTTATGTATCTAGTACTGTGTAATAGGATGGGAAAAGAAGATTAAGAATAACATGAGGAAGAAGATGAAATTCACGATGTTGAGTATAAAGCTCATTACTACAAGCAGAAATAGTGACAGGTCATGCTGTATGAGCATTGTAATTTACATTACAAAACGTGCATAGCGTCAGTTGTTATTAGATTTAGTATTGCATTTTGCATCGAGAAGTCCTTAGATTATAATATCATTAAACAGCCTGTTAGGAGAAATAGTTTTAAGAGTTTGAATGTCCCTCTGGCAATGACACCAGCATTTAAGTAGGTAAGGCTGTGAGGGGGTTGATTACATCATGTTTTGGTTATTCTCTGTTTCGCGGTTACTGCAGAAGTCACTATGGGCCTGGGATTAAACCCCAACCCCTGCTGGTCACATCAGTGTCTGTGAAAAGTGAAAAGCCCAGACACTGTGGTGCTCTTTGTCTTTGGATTAAACCAGAGCATCAGCCCTGCCAAAGGTACCAGCATGTGCTCGCCTCTCCCAAACTCTTCATTTCCCAGACTTAGATCAAGACAAAACAAGAGTTCCTGAAGTCTTGACCTCTGCTTTTATACCAGAGGGACCCCATGGGCCTTTTGTTTATCAAGAATACCTTAAGCCCCATCTGTGCATGAGTGCAAGCATTACTGAGGTAGAAAAGTAATTTATACATACCTCTCTGGTAGAAATAACTAATTGTAAAGCGCTTTTCTTCTTAATCTATCAGCAGTGTGGCTGTCAGTTATTCTGGACAGGCACAACATTTAAGTGTTTAGTAGTGGACAGGTAATTCACCCACAGTTGAAGCTTAAGTATTAGTAACATTAATGAGGCTTGTAGCGCAACTAGAGTACATGTTCACACAAGCGTATACGTGTGCACATGTACTTTATTCCTCTCTAAACAAATACTTCACATGAAAACCTGCTTGCGGGTTGAGGGCCTCATCTCCCTGCGATGCTCCTCAAAGGTTTTCAAGAGTCTTTCCTCACAGTTTTGAGCAGCAAGCCTCCATCTCGCTCCTCCACCAGGAAGCCCAACTCCTTAAGTGCAGAGTAGTCAGCGGTGCCACGGCGTTCCAGGGCGGCAACCTGCTCCTGGTTCTGTGTGTTTCGTTCTAGGAGGTTCCTGACTGCAAAGATGGCCCACTGGCTAATAACTAGAGGCTTTAGGTTAAGGACAGCAACATCAATTCTAGAGAAGGAAACACATCGTAGTTCTTTCTGGTATTTTTCTGCACATTTTTTAGACATATTTTCCAGCACCAGGTGGTTTCCCGAATGAAGAAATTATCAATGGGGGAAAAAAAACAAGATGTGTTATTTAATAGAAAACTAAAATATCTAATTACTACTGTAATAACTAAAGCACATATCCAAAGAAAACATGCATAAAGTCCCATGTCCCAATATCTACAATTGTACAATTGGGACATGACTTAAAAAACCACACTACCTTTTATAACAACTTAACAAATACATTAATATTTAATGCTTGACGTAAGCATTTGCAAGTAGTTGGAAAGGAAGATGCATTCTAAAAAAACGATGTTGTGCAAAAAAAGCATACAAGACAAAAACATAAAAAGGTAGAAATGTGAAAAGGTAGAATGGTAAAGAAGTTAACAGTGGTACAAGCAACACAGGCCAAACATTTTCAATGTCAAACTCACGAGTGCCTGGTATGTGCCTTGGGCCGCTGAGCCCAACAAACAAACGAGTTTCGCAGACAAGTTACGTTTCATGACACAAAACATTCGCAGCTCTCCCCCCAGTTTTCCGCATAAAATGGATAAACATTTTTTCTTTGAGAAATGTTTTTTCTGAACAGAAACGAGTGGCGACACCTACATGAAAAAGGAGGACAGAGAGGATTGTATGCGTATGTATGTGTGGAGGCGTGTATGGGAGAGGGACACAGGGGCAAAGGTTCGGCTCAGCTCAGACTATCGACCTGGTAAAGGACAATCTGGCACGACGCCCTCACTTCAGGCAGCTAATACCAGCTGTTGCAGTGCTGGAGCCGAGTACGACTCAGTGTACTGCAAATAAAAACAGAAATCGGCGTGTTCTAAAAGCCTGTCAAACTGTTGTGAAAAAGGGCACTAAAAGCACATCATATGTACACTCTTGCCACTTCAAGGTGGACCTTCAACTTACAGTAATGAGTTATCAGTGTATTAGGTAGACCAGTTCAATCTAATGCAAACCTCAACAATTGTCCTTCAATCAATCCTATCGTACTGAAGCTTACACTGCTGACACTGTGTTAGAGTTGTTAGTGATGTTGTTGTAATGTTGGTTAAAAAAACATTAGAAACGCATATGAAAATGTAAACCAACACAAAAGGACCACGGTGATCTAAAGACTCTCTGATACAGTGAGAGGCTCCACACAAACTCTCCTCAAAACAAAAAGTAGCATTTACAAGCAGCCCAAAAGACTTCAGTAATGACAGCAGTCAATCGATCCAGAGGCGAACACTATGTGAAGAATTTCAACAGGTTTGGTTGGCCAGCCTACACACACTGCAGCAATCAAAGCTTGATGCAACACTAATGTTTGGTTGCAAACCCACCAGCTTTCCTGTGAAAACATGCCAAATTCAATTCTGAAAGTGCCAGGATAAGATACACAAGGACTAAAATGACTTCTGGGCATAAATATGAACAATGATTTAGATAAACTTGTACGTAAACACAGATGGGTGTGTGTTCCCAGACCATCAACTGATGTTAACAAAAGGATACACGGGTTGTTGCTGTCTATGTTGCAGTTGTCCAAGATGAGGGGGATGCCTTCCAGTTCTCTCACCTGTGGAAACATATTCAGTCAGGTGTAACAGAGTGGACTGGTAAACATGTCTGTTTTCAGTTTCTATGTTCACTATCACTGAACATTTTTCTAATATCACAACTAAATACCAGTTCTGGAACAATGCTTTTGTTGACAAATTCTTTAGCTCAATAAAGGCTCATTTCAAAGTGTTTAATTAGTATCTGTATCTGATTATACTACACCATGTATCAGGGCATTCTGTATTGATTGTCTTGATGAAACATATTTGCGATGATAGAAAACCTGAAAGCTATAAAAAAAACAAAAAAAAAAACACAAAAATCATAATATACTATCACAAAAAAATTGCAATTTCATTCAAAAAAAGCAAGAAATGTATTTAACTGAAGTGTCCCTATCCTAAGCAGAGCCTTACATCCCTGCAAAAGCAGCAGTGTGGTTGTGGGTTAGTCTAAGGCTGTCACGATAGGGTGATCTGCTCTGTATCTTGTGTCTGATTCTATAGGCTTAATTATCGTCTTCGCTTGCTGTTGCCTTTCTCTTGCCTTGTGGTTACCCTCCAAACATACTGGTGGGATCTCCAGAACGAGACGAAGTGCTGAGTTTCATAAAATGGAAATGTCATTTAAACGGTCAAAGAAACAAAGTCGCTGACTAGTACCCTGGTCTGATTTTTCACTTTCAAAATGATTGTCTGAAGTTGCTGACATTATGTCCAAACCCATAAAGCGATGAATAACATGCGACTGGAGCCTGACTTCAGTCCGGTACGCGCAGTTCAGCGCTTTGCATGCATCTTAAATTACAATCTCTCCCAAAGGTGAACAGAATGACATTTGGTTTACTGGAAGACTTCTTAGTGAAAACAGATATGGGGTGATTTCAGACCACTGACAGACCACAGATCAGCATCCATAAATATTATAGAGAGGCCAACTGAGGGTGGCCATCCCACAAGCATTCCTCAAATCTGTTTCTATTAAGTAGGACTGAGTCCATGATGTGCAACAGATAGAGGCCAACTCCTCCCCACCCGCTTTATTATCTATCTGTGCTTTATGTTAATAGTGAGATGTTGACGGACGGTGATGGAGGGAAACTGATAAAAAAAAAAAATCACCAGAGCGAGGGAGGAAATGTTTCACATTTCAGTACAAAACCAAGTTGTTGTGTTGAAAGAACTCGTAAGCTTGCAGTCACAGGAACACGGAGCCTCATGCTTCATTAGACATTACATTTGCAGTCCTCAGTTGTCATCGTTACTCAGTAGATTATGTGGTTTGACACAGCCCGTTACTAGAACCTGCACTCTAAACATGCTAATTTAGTTTAGAGATAGGTCTGTCAAAGAAAGACCAAGAGGGCATCCCAGACCTCTCATTCTCTTCTTGACCTATGACCCCCGTTTTGTTAAACTGATTAAGGGTGCTCACCACAAGCCCCCAGATCCAAGAGAAAAAAAATTGAACAACAATCTTATTTTATGCTGCTTTTCTTTTCTAAATCCCTTACTTTCTCTAGACATTAACCCCTACTTAAAATGCTGCCATCAGTTTTTAGGGTGCTTCCACACCTAACCTTTTTGGTTTGTTTAAAAGCTGTCAATCAAACTCTGTTGCGGACTAAACGACTGCGTGAAAAGGAGTCTCAGTCTGCTTCGAAGCAAACTTTGGTGAGATTTGTTTCTGGTGTGAAAGCAAAAAGGGACCAAACACTGACTTTTGCGATCATAGATCAGATGCAGGGTTTTTTTCATGTATTTAAAAGCTAAACTACTATTAAATCTATCTGCTGATTGTGAACTGGACACGATTTCATAAGCGATCTGTATAAGAAGCATATATATTTATGAAAAACTTTTTAATAGCCATTGTACACACACACACACACACACACACACACACACACACACACACACACA
>CALSBV010010890.1:1972241-2018751 GCA_943590825.1 Bovichtus diacanthus | reverse complement strand
CACACACACACACACACACACACACACACACACACACACACACACACCTTGTTCTGGTTGTTGGTGTTGCTGTAACACAGGTTTCCTATCAGCCTGATAAGATGGGCCTTGAAGCTGATGACAGGAGAATGGGAGGAAGGGTCTCCATCTCCACCGAACGAGGAGAAGTTCTGAGCCGCACTGAAAATATTCTTACTGGCCTTCCCTATAGCATGCACCTGCCTCAGGAGTTCTGCAGAGAAAATGAAAAGAGTGAAAAGTGAGAGAGCACGCAGAGTACAGAAAAAGACATTAACTTATCCCAATCTTGAATTCATTACAGCTTATTATTCAAATTAGTTTCTTGATAAATGTACATTGGACATGGTGTTTAAGTGTAAACGTATTTATACTCTGCTGTGTTTTTATAGCTTGTCAACATAAGGCAGGGTAGTGCGCAGGAATCTTGTTTTGTTTTCTGGGGGTGATTTCACAGGGATCTGGATCTTTCAACATTTTAAGGAGCGTCTTTGGTGTACAGATTACATCATTTACCATAACACGGACAAAAATTGACCCACAAGCTCGAGTTGTGGACGCGGTCAGAGAGGTTGTGAGTGTATGTTTTCATTTACCAACAGTGGTCACAAGAAGGTCAGGATGATCCTGCAGGAACAAGAACCGCCTGTGGTCTGAGGTCATCTCACACAGCACATCCAGCAGACTAATCACTGTCAGTGCCTCCTGCAGGACCTATAGGGGATTGCAAACAAAGATGTTGGTCACATGGGGAAAGGACGTTGGATGTGAGACAACGTTACAGAGGGGACTTGTCAGTCAGTCAGAAAACGGAAAACTTAACTGAAAAAAGCTCTGCAAATGTTACACACAGTTCACGCACTTAATGAGGAAAATAACATCATACCAAAACCAGTTCCACATGCCTGGCACACACTCACTCGTGTTTTCATAGCTATCAGTCAGGTTTACTATCTGTACCTCATCACTGGAAGCGGAGCCAGTAGCGAGTGTCAGTACAGCCCCACAACCTTTCTGGAAGGAACTAGCCAGGAAGCTAGCCACACTGGGAGGGATGCCACACTCCTCTGAGTCCTCCTCTTGTAGCTGGGCAAAGAGCAGCTCTAATAGAGTAACTCTGAGGAAAGAAAAAACACAAAACACACACACACACACACCCTTTTAGGATTATAAATTAGTATTAGTTTTCATCAACTTACATACCACTTGTTAGTCTTCAGTACAGGGTAATTATCGTATACTTAAACGGAAAACTAAATAAACGATATTCTTTAACAAAAACTAAACTGAAAAACAATGAATTCCTATTGTTGTTCACATGCAATCCAGCCTTGTAGAATTAAATGACAAGAACATGATTCTAACGTTGTAGTAGATCAAATGCCATTTTTTAACCAAGCTATTCTGCTCAGGTCTAATGTTCACCAGCTGGGGTTGTTTTCTTCAGAGTGTGAAGAAAGTCAGTAACAAAACTAAAACTACAAGCACACTCTTGAAACTAACTCAAACTAAATTAAAATGAAATCTAAAAGTCAAAACAAAAACAATTTTTAAAAAAATTATTCAAAACTATTTTAACCTTGCTGCAGATCAGAAAATTATTTTATTAAAAGTTTGACTGGGCAGTGATTATTCTAAGATCATTTTGGTAATGATCAACATGGTAATGTTTGAAGGTCTATAGTGACATTTATTGTCTGTCACTACGTTAAAAGTGAAGTACCTTTCATGGTGAGACATCCCAGAGTACATGCTCTCCACCAGAGCTGAAGACATGAGGAAATATTGGGTAGCAATGAGCACCCTGTAAATGAGTGAATACAAAAAAATATTTTACCAACAAATAGTAGATAAGAGATGGTAATTCATTGATATGATACACACAGTGTGAACTCTTCAGACATAAAAATGAAGAATTGCTTTACGCACAAACAGAAACAGTCTTACGTCCAGTCCAGGTCAGGTTGGGTCCTACAGAGCTCCATAACCCTGAGTGCCAGCTGGATGTTCTGCGGATCAGACAGTTTCTCCACCTTGGCTTCATCCAGACACGTGTGGAGTACCATAGAGGCATAGTTTACCACCTTCTCGTCATCAACACTGAGCAGCTGCCTGTTAACACATGTTTGGGTTGACTCAATGTGAGGACAAATGCTTTCCTACAAAAGGTCTGTGATAAAGCTTTCACAAATAAAAATACTGATACGGAATGTGTATTTGTGTAAAAAGCAAAGGGCTGAATGTGTTAGCCCAATGAGCCCCCATTGGGCCTCTACAAAACGTTTATGATCAGTAAACATAGTGTGAATTATAACAATTTTACGTAGCAGTGTTGCTTACTGTGTTCAAAACATAACTGCAAATGTGGAGAACTTACAGGAGAAGATTTGGGAAGCTCAGCTGCCAAATGTCATCTTTACACATTTGGTTTCCAACCGATAAGTTACCGAGGAACTGGATCCCACAACGAAGAGCTGGGCCATAAAGGATGATTTAGAAAAAAATCAGTATCAAAAGGTTCGGCAAAAGCAATCCAACCATTGTATTACAATTTCCTAATTTTCGACTTACGTTCAAATATGCCTTCTTTGCTCTCTAAATGTTTGATTTGAAGGAAGCTCAGGAGTTTAAGGGATATGTCAATGAAACCAAGCTCCCTAGAGGAAAAAAAAAAAAAAGAGTATTATTTCTGTTTATTTAGTTGCTTCTTTGCACATGTATTTTGTCAGAGAAGGTGAACACAATAATATGAACACATGTGTTTAATGCAATTAAATATAGCATTGTAATAGCACCTACAATTTAGCAACATACAAAGTTAAAATTCCTGTTGAGACTATGTCAAAGTACTGTTGAGTCAACAATTCAGTTTGTGCTGTTCCTATATATTTGTCTCATATTCTCCCATCAGGTAATCCTATTACCTGAGCAGACTCTGGTTGCGAGTGCTCTGGACGCAGGCGTTCCTCTGAGCCCTGAAGCACTCAGCGGTCATCTGCAGCTGCAGAGCAACAGACTGCAGGTCCTGATCGTCACAGCTGACAGCCTGGAGCTCATCAGACAGTCGGGACAAGACCTGTAAAAGACTGGACAGCGTCTCCTCCTCCACAGCATCTCTGGGAGCAGAAAGTTGACCAAAAAAAATGGGACTTTATTGCAGTGGAACCCGAGCTTGGTTGGCCACAAGCGGAGAAATGTGGAGTGAAACTTGAGATGAATCTGAATCAGAATAAGGTTTATTGCCAAGTAGGTTTTCACTTAGAAGGAATTTGCCTTGGTGTTTGGTGCATACAATAAATATACGAAGAGGAAATACAAATACAAGCAAAGTCAAGAACATGGATGTAGAATAGAATTATGATAAAAATGTGAAAATATACTCTAAAATTCACAACAAACAAAAAGTAGAATATAATAGTTTTGGACAACATTTATAAATAGCACTTTTTTCTCAGCAGGCATTCTAATTGGCCAAACCCAGGAGTGAATAATACCGTCATCAGTGCTTGTTTGCGTTGTAATAATCATTAGTAATCAGTTACATCTGTGCTGTTCCTGCTATGACAACTCGAAATGTCTGAACCCGCAGAGCTTTGACAGTCGTCTTTGTTAGTAAGTTAACAGCTGAAATAAACAGGTGTTTATTAACACATAAGGGACAACAAACGGGCCTTTAATAATTATTAATAATAGCCAATGGACCCGCAACGTTGCGCCGGACGTTATATTTAACAGTAGAGTTACGTAGCGAGCACTTCAAGCTAGCTTAGTTGGTAAGCTAACACCCTCAGTTTCCTTTCAAAACGCAGTATAGCCTTTGGCCTCACCTGTACTCCTTGTCACGCAACGAAGCGGCGAATGTTTTTAAAACCTGCAAGTGTTTTGGGCAGAGTTCTTCATTCAAAATGCCAGCGATAGACGCTGAGATGTCCATGTAGCTGTCGGTAGTAGCTGCCATGTTTGCCTGCTAATTCATTCGTGTGGGCGGGACGTCCGGTTAAATGTCTGGCACGCTATTGGTTCGATCCAGGGTAGAGGCGGAGTCAGAGCATGTGCTGCTGTTTTCACACAGTTCAGTCAAGTCACTCTTCTGAGGCACATGGCAATGTGTCAGGCCAAACACACAGAAAGAGACACACTAGAGAGAGAGAACTCCGAAAATGTTATTAAAATCTTGATCAGAGTTGGAGTAGTAATTTGTGGAGAGAAACTGGGCGAATAAAGAGGCTTCTTGCTTGCTTTCTGCATGCAGGCCTTGATACAATTTGTTTGCTATTGCTATTAATTCATGAAGATATAATGCATTGCCTCCTGATGTTACTGACAACATCAGCTTCACCTTCAATATCAGCAAAGAGAAATGTGTTTGGCACCTTGTATAAAGAGTTTATAAATGGTATCTAATAGCTTTATTATTGGCAGGGTTGGGTCAGATTACTTTGAAATGTGTCAGTTACTGCTTACAAATCATTGTTGTTATTAGTAATACGAAATTAGTAACTTTTTTTTAATCTAATCTCAATTTTTTTTAAATAATCAGTTTAAAATTGCCATATTGCAAAGATGTAATAAAAAATGTAATCAATTAATTCTTGACAAAGTAACTATAAAATAATTGGGTTGGGTTGATTATAGATACCTATTTTCTTTTTAATCAGATTGCGTAATCTCCATTACGTGTAATCCCTTACAACCCAACCTTGATTGTTGGTTAATAAATAGCCTAAAAAAGATCAGTTGTGAACAATCCCTTTCAGCTGGTCTGTTCTCCAGCATCACTAGCTTTTCAGCTCTTTTGGTCATAATTTTTTACGCTATTTATTTCATAGTCTAATGAGATTTATTTTGTGCTGTTATCCTCACAGTTTACTTTCTAATAAGCATGTTTTAGTGTTTTATAAATTAATTTAACTTTTCTCATGTTATAGACTATATCCACCATGAGTCTAAGATAATGGGTTTGAGAGTGTTATTTGTGAAGTGGCCATCTCCCATTAGATGTATTTTATTAAATTAGTAAACAGTGTATTTATACTTCGACATACCCAGAATAAAAACATCCAATATTTTTTGAGGAAGAAGTTCTGTGCAGGCTGTAAACTGCAGCGGCACTCGCATCTGAAATCCATTCGCCTTAAGCAATGTTTTAAGGTCAGAAGATCAATTCATTGAGCCCAGACTTTGCTGTGGGACAATTGTTGCAGCTGCAACGATAAAGCCACAGGGCAAGCCTTTGGGATTTCCATGTAGAGTGGCAAATTTTAGATTACAGGATTTGCCTCGGTATGGTTGTCCCCTGTGTTTTCACTGGCCGGGCACAGCACTGCAGTGGTGAAAGGCAGATCAATGTGGAAGAGAGTTGATTATGGATGGTCAGAAGTATCCACCTCAAGCAATTTGTCAGCTTTAAGATGAGGTATTTGAAGATCCAAACATTCCCAGGAAAGGATTCCCATTTTTCATTCTGCTGAGTGGAATAACTGGAAATAACCTCACAAACTGGAAGTGGTATGGTGTGATGGGGAATCTGAAGAGTTGAGTTACAGAAAAACAGGACATCCTATTAGATTTGAGTTATTCTGGAAACCTCAGTTATGCTAACTAGAGGATGATTGGTTTAGTCTGCAGTGGTAGAGGATTGAGCTCTTTTCAGTAAATAACATGAACACAATTAACCGCACAGTCTTTATTATTCACAGATGGTCGCAGAGTCTGATGGTACAAATCACAACCAATGTTGAAAGCAAGTCCATAGCTTTTTATTATCAAATGAAGTACGTCGCATCTGGTCTGTCAAATCGGATGAAATGGAGCAAATATCAAAGAGTTCCACACGTCAAGCAAGTATTTTGTTGCGCCACTCAGGACAACAAATGCAAATTAAATATGGCAAACAGTGAGAGCACCCTGTTAAACTTTTACATTATTTTATTCCAGTCTTGTAACGGCATGTAATGAGCTACGTTACTGACGTGGCTCTATGAATTTCTGAAGTGTTGGTTGGTTTCTTTGGTTAAAATATCAATATATTGGTAAACATTTGTTACAGACATTCATGGTTCACATATATGATGTATTCTTAGAACTTTGGAGATCCCCTGACTTCTTTATCTAATGCCACCTTCAGGTCAAATTTTTTTTTTTGTCCAAAACTTTGGTTCATGATCAAAGCAAACACTAAAAGCATTCCCATCAGCCTCAGATGTACTTTCTGTTTAGTATTAATAGCAAATGTTAGCATGCTAACAGACTAAACTGAGGGGTTATCACTGTAATATACTTGCTAAACATTAGAATGTTAGCATAGCATTGTCACCAAAAGCATGTTAGCATCCTGAAATGAGCATTTTACCTAAATACAACCTCACAGAGCTGCATTGTTGTAGACTCCTTTTCCAGTATCTTTTAATAATATGTTATTGTTTTATAAGTAGGTTATATATTGTGTTGAAATGACAAAGAGCAATTGTAAACTAATGACCTAGATGTGTTGCAAATCTAAAACACTTACAAATCCACCAAATCCAATGATCTTTCGTATCTCGCACGCACAGTGTTTTTAAATGTTAAGCAGGATCAGGTGTGGCGCCTCCAGATATTCAAAATGTTTGCCAAGTTATGCGTTGTATTGCTAATGTAGTATCGTTCACTCCTTTGCTCAGCTCAGAACCAGAACTCAGAGATGAAAACATGGATCATGACGATGTTGCGATGGGAAATAACCCCTAACTTCACATAATTCATAGCCACCTCCAACGCAAGGTCCCTGGGGCCAATTATGGGTTTCACCTGCCGAACCACACCTGAGGGATAACACAGATTGGGATTAGTGAGTGAAATTCAGTTTTGGGAGATTTATAAATAAGTGCAATATCTGTATAGAATATTTAATAAAGGATTTCGTAAAGGATTGGCTCCAAGTGACACTCTCTACACTTACCCATAATCATTCCCTGGTTGGAGCGCTTTTCCACGTCAAAAGAGAACTGGTCATCTGCAGCCAGGATGTCAAAGAAAACATTGGTGGCACCGGGCAGAGGAGGGTTAGCCGCCGTAACTGTGCGTAGGAAAACTATTTCTGTTGGAAGAAACCAAAAAGTGCATTTTCAATGAGGCTGCAAATCATTTTAGAATTTGCTATTACAAGCTACCAAGTTAATGTTCAGTTCAATATTTTACGTAAATAATTTCACTCAAGATTTATGATGGATCTTCTCAATATGTGGAATTTAGGTTTGCCTGGAAAACTTTTGACACAAAATGAATTTTAATAGAATTGTGACAATGTCAAATATGCCAGCTCATTAACCTTTTAAATGCCATTTTGTTTATATAACGCTACTATTGTTTTTTCTAAGAACCCCATATTAACACAGTCAAAATGATCTCAACATAAACATTTTTAAAGCCAAAAATGTCCCTCGTGATGCATAAGGGTTAAGGATTATGGGAAACAACCAAACTCCACTGGGACTAGGGTTGAATCATATGTTACAGACTACTGCAACATATTCAGGATTATAGAATTGTTTTTAAATGCAACTGCTGAACAGGGCCATCAAGGCTGCTGTACTTCCACCTTGCCTTACCCTCTGGTTGACTGAAGTCTCTGAAGGTTGGCAGAGAGAGGGAGGTGTGAGTGATGAGGTGGACAGGGTTGAGACTGCAGGCGATGTCGTTAGGTTGGCAGGCCTTAATACAGCGCACATTGACTGAAGCTTCACTTCTGAATGTAAAAAGGACAAACGGTGGTGATGGTAAGGTTGCAAGATGGAAGGATTGAAGGAAATGAGGAGACAAGGGAGATTTTTAAATGTGCAATGGAAGGGGAATACACACAATCCGAAAGGAAAGTGTGAATTCCTCACAATGTCTCAACCTATACAATATACAACAGTATTCAGAAGAAAAAACTTTGACCAAAGCTCCACAGTTGATTTGAGCAAGAAGAACCTGGCAACACCTGAATAGTCCCATAGACCTCCATGGTTAACCATGAAACGGGTGCCTTAAAAAGAGGCCAAACCCTGATTCCACAACCTAAAATCATATTTGTGCACTTTCAAATATGACCTCAAGAACAGCAAAGGGAGCCGAGCTATGTAATTGGCAGCAAGCAGGTGAGTCCAAGTTGTTCGCTAAGCATGAGGCCAAAACCGGAGATGATTGTGTGGTATTCCACACCAGGGAATTGCTTCAAAGGAAAAACGGGATGATAGAAAACCAGGCGCTGGTATGTAAGAATTTGATATGATCAATGACATCATATTCACGTGGTCGACTAAGGAAAAATGTTGACAGAATCAGCAGCAGAATCAGTATTAATGCATTTCCAAACGATTATATAGTGTGTCTAAAAGATACAGATACTATCATTATAAAATACAGCATTTCATTATTTTTACATATATGAAATAATTATCTTGACATTTTGGAAAGTAGTTGGGTGGTTATATGATCCTAAGATTTAAGAGAATGATTAACTCATATATTTCATATCAGCTTTATATGCATTAAACCCCAAAAACCACCAGGAGGAAAGTAGAACAGTGGAAAATTGGTATGGCTGCATTTATCCAGCTGACCAACACAGCTACTGCCCTTTTTGTATCATTTACAGCAAATCAACTGATAACCACCCAATACCAACACTAAAAGCACTATCCATCATATGAGCTGTAATGCTGCTCCACCACTAATTGAGCCCCCATGCTGGCTAAGCCCCAGATGCCCATAAATAAGTGCCACGCTTATTTTTCTTGCTCTCCGCTGAGGCGAGGCCTGTTTGATCCTATGGTGAGGCTACTTGGAACAGATCATAGGAAAAATTGCTTTCAACATTAGAAATGACCACAGCGGAGGAAGCACGAGAGTAGTGGCAGAAACCATTGCCGGTGTGTGTGTTTGTGCTTGAATATTAAAGAGTGAAAAGCCATTTTTATCTGTCACTTTTTAATTCCAAATACATAGAAAGTACACATAAAGGGAAGCTGCCGCACAGACATGAGGTAGAGTGAGCTGCCATCAATGTAAATTAATACACATGAACAATCCTGTCATAGTGTTGTAGAGATCCTTAACAGCTAATGAGCCCCATCTAGTGGTACAATGTCCTAATATTCTTAAGATATACTGCTACATCATATGCTAAAATAAATAACAATAAAAGGCATTGAGTGTGTAAAATGGCTAAAAAAAAACAAGGAATTGTTTAAAGAAATTAGCAGTTTTTGACTTAACCAATAACCAATCATTCACTGTAAAATTAATAATTGTACACCGTGTTAAATTGTTAATTGTTTTTTGTGGGAATACACTTTCTGAGAGTCACATGAGAAAATCAATACCACTCTCGTGTGAATATGAAGCTAGAGCAGCCAGTTAGCTTAGCTTATGCTAAGCTTAGCATAAAGACTAGCTAGCTTGGCTCTGCCCAAAGGTAATAAAATCCACCTACCAGCACCTTAAAGCTCACATACTTTATAACTCCTTTGTTGGGCTACGTGTTGGACTAGGTCTTAGCTAGGCGCAGTGACTTTCCGGAAGCATCCGCTGGACAGAGCCAGGCTAGCTGTTTCTTTGTGCTAAACTAAGCTATCCGGCTGCTGGCTGTAGCTTAATTTTTACCATACAGACAAAGAATGCTATCAATTGTCTCAGATGGGTGCTAAGAAGAATTTAGCTATAAATGTAGCTTTAAAAATGTTGCTTTTTTATTTTTAAATAACCACACAAATGACCATACTGGACTGCTGTAGCATAATTTTAGCTGTGGGTTATGGAGTGTTTTTCCACTGAACAACAATTATATATTTGTTAACTGCACCAAAGGGTAGATGGAAAGTTGGAGCTGTGACTCCTTTTTAAAGGAAAGGACGGATGAAAATGAAAAGCACCATTATAATACATGCGTGGTTGGTACAAAATTGGGATAGACTCAAACCACTCAAAACTATTCCTTTAAATTTCACAGACTTCTAATATGGAAATGTTCTGGAGGGCCGGACGGGCTGCTCGTTTGTCACAAACACAGCAATCTTGGCCATATACAGATGTGCCTTTCCGTAGCGAATCAGCCTCATCTCCACAGTCAGAAAGAAGTCCCGCGACTGGGATAAGGTACGGCGCAGTGAGATCTCTCCTCCATGAGCATGATGCTGCACGACAAAGTATCCCTCCTCGTCTCCGGAGATTATGTTGAGCAGCATTTTGTCTCCCAGCACAGAATTAGAGGGTCCCATCCGGAAAACATCAGTGGGGACGGGAGTGTTGGTTGGGAAGCTGATGTTGTAGAAGGAGATTCTCAGCGGGAGTAAGAAACACGACGCATGATCCCGCGTGAACTCGCAAGTTACTCGCTCGCAACGGCTGAAAGGGAAACATTCAAATACTCATATGATGGAGGGCAGAAACGGCTGCATACATGGGTAGAAAAGGATGGGAGAAATACACACAAGCTGGAGAGTGAGAAAAGAGTTTGTGATGGAAAACTGTCGGCAAATGTCAACAGCAGGCCAAAACCGAACAAATCTGCATCCCAGGAAATGAGTGCAATAAGAAAAAGGAAACAAACAAGTAGCCATCAGCTCTTACCCTTGTGTTACTTGGCGGAAGTTTTGAGGACATGCGAAGGACAGACAGCGGAATCCTCCCTGGATGTTGAAGCAGCTTTCAGTCACAGAACAGGTATGGATCCCCGCTGCACATTCATCAATGTCTGAAAACACACAAGGCTTAGACATTGAATAAAAATCACGCATCAGTACTTTACAATTCCGTTTTTGTTTACCAAAGGTTTGTCCACTGACCTTGGCACGTGCGTCCATTGTATGCGAGTGTGTAGCCTGTGGGTGGGCAGGTACAGTAAAAACTTCCTGGGGCGTTGGAGCAGCGGAAAGAACACACATGACCTCCAATAGGCAGAGCACACTCATCAATATCTGAGAGCAGGAGACAGTAAAAGCTACTTAGTGACATGTCATGTGACATGTGTTGTGACATGTTGGTTTTGCTACATCACCAGCACCATGAAGTCCAATAGTACCTTCACATGATATCCCATCAATGTCACTCAGCTGGTAACCACGGCGACAGTAGCACTGATATGAGCCATAGACATTTGCACACTCCTGGCTGCAAGGGTTGGCTTCACACTCATTGACATCTGTCAGCATACAGGCACAGAAACAAACCTCAAAATGTGTCACATATGCATTCAGAAAGTCTATGACACAATTTGGGTCCTAACATAAAGCTGAGATATCGTATTTCCATAACTTAAGTCTTGATTAATTAATGAAGATATTTTACCTTCACAGTTTCTGCCGTCGTGGGACAGTTTGAAGCCGGTGGTGCAGCTGCACTTGTAGGACCCCTCGGTGTTCTCACACTTGTGGGCGCAGAGTTGCATGGGATAATGCCTGCACTCATTGACATCTAAAGAACACAGGAGGCTATGAATCTGAGAGTTAGAAGCCTCTTTCACACATAGTTGTCGGTAAATTACTGGGATAACCTTTCAGGTAAGCACCGCTGGCGATGTGAACTATTCACACATGCACTATATTCAGTAACATTTCCTTCTTGTGCCATGGCAATGCTGGAATAGATGAGGCAAAGCACAGTTGAGCAGATGATGGTTGTGCAACGCTTATGAACGCCAACTGCCATAAAACTCAACACAAGATGATGGGGCACGAACGGAGGATGTACACGGCTGAAAACGTCTTTTGCCAATGCCCTTGTACTGTATTTATGGCGGTAGAGATTCCCCTGAATATCCATCTCTGCTCCAATACATGCAGGAAATGGTCCTGAACATTTCAGAGACTGATTGCAATGTGTGAAAGGGACTAGAATTGAGATCCACTTGTCTTGTGTTAATTTACGCACATAAAAATACATTATTTCATAGCTGCTTTGCACACAATATTATAGTTGAAACAAAAAAATAGTGACTGCACCTTCACACAGTTTGGTGATACTGTTGAAGATGTAGCCAGATGTGCATTCACAGCGGTACGTGCCAACTAGGTTGACACAGCCATGGCCGCCACACACATTCCCCGCACGACACTCATCCACATCTGTAACATGAAGGGGAGAAATGATGGGGAAATCAAGGTGACACATTTCTTGAAGCAAAAAAAAACACATATTACAAACAGGAAATCATTTATTGTGACAGAATCTACCTTCACAACGCGTGCCGTTCTGATTGATATGATAGCCTCGTCCACAGGTGACTGTGTTCCTGCGACAAGTGTAGGAGCCCACTGTGTTGATGCAAGTCTGGCCAGACAGGCATGGACTGGTATGGACCACACACTCGTTTACATCTAATGAGAAAACACATTAAGCCATCCAGCTCACCTTTTACCTGGGGAATGTTTTTACCTTGAGTGTGACACTAAACTGACCGATGCAGCTGCCGATGGCTTCCTGAATGAAACCGTCTGAGCACCCCTCCTTTGGGTGGCAGCGGAACGAGCCTGCTGTGTTGCTGCACAAGAAGTCTGGTCCACAGTTATGGGACCCCAAAGTACACTCATCTATGTCTGGAACAGGCAAGGAGGAAATGATGAAAAGCATAAATGCACTATGCAGTAATTAGTTTTTTAAATAAAATACTAGAACTATAGTACATATCCTTACTTCTTGGTATCAAGGAACTAAAATGTCAGGAATAGAAAGATTCTTTTTGGCTTGTTACCTTGGCAATTGTTATCGTCTTTGAGTTCATACCCGGTGCCACAGCTGGTTTCCCTCTGACAGCGAAAGGAACCCTCCGTATTAATGCAAACTTGACCTGAGACGCAGTTGTGACTGCCAGTCAGACACTCGTTAGAATCTGAGGAGAGACATCCACTCAAAAATAAGAACAGCAGACTATCCACATATTAAAGCATTTTCAGTAGATTGTGCAATCTATGCTAGCACTTCGGTACTTAGCAGTGCTTTGAACTAAATGAAAATGATTGCACGCTAACATGCTCACGATGGAAGAGTATCTATACTCCCAAGGTTCTATGTTCCCTAGGTCACTATCCTCCTAATAAACATTAAGGATACCTTTCAAAGGGTGTTGTGTTTTCAGCAATGCTTTTTTCTCAAGGTCATATTTTCAATGTACAAATCCTCCACCTACCGCTTATAGCCGACTAATGTTAAACTCCTTGAAACCTACGCCCTCAAAGTTGCAGACAGAGTTTTCTTGACTTGAGACATTGATATCTCCACAGTGGCCGAATGGCTTTTTAACCTTTCAAACTGCATTTGAAACATCCACCTCCCTTCGTTCTTTTGCAATTTCAACTGCAAAGACAGCCCTTACCAACCTCTTGGAAACACGACCCCCTCACAGGGACGATGCTAACATGCTCATGCTTAGCAAGTACAGCGTTTACCATGTTCACCATCTTACTTTAGCATGCTAACATTTGATAATTAGCACAGTGGCTGAAGGGGATGTCATTAGTTTTGCACGTATTTCATCTTAAACCAAAATATATATATATATTTTTTTATTTGACCAACTTGTGGCACCAGGATGAAAAAAGTGAGGGATCACCAAGTCATTCCTAAAGGAGATTATGGATGTCTGTAAGGAATTGGGAAGGAAAGACAGTCCATTGAATAGTTTCCGGCAATATTTCAGTCTTGGCACACTGACATTTCCATTCCATTTCCACTGACAATGCAAAAAACCCCTCATATAACAAGTAGGTAATAACAGCCATGCTTTCATTAACATTACTTACCCTCACAACTCACTCCATCCTTTTGCAGTTGATAACCACCAAGGCATGCACATGTATCATTACCCACACACAACTGGGAGCAACTGGAGTCTGAAAACAAGAGAGACACACATAAAGAAGTACAGTGTACAGTGTGTGTCCTACATCCCAGGAATCATGTCACTGACTGATGGGCGATGAAGCCGCCAAGAGGCTGGCGCTCAAGCCTCTTACAGCTCTTCTCATAACAAAGGAGATCACATTCAGAGATGAAGGTGCCAAACCTCTACAGCTGTCCGATCTCTCTGGAGGCTTGGTGGTAACGCTGGCCACAGGCTTTTCTGTCACTGGTGCTATAGAAGAAAAGGCATTATTAAAAACAAAAAGAACCCCTGAATAACTAAAGAGCACAGCAGGGTGAAGCACTTGAGCACCTTGTCACACGGTAACACTCCACAAATCTCTGTGACCTTTCCGTTGGTATGCTCGCATCACTCTGGCCGTCTCTCTACATCGGAAAGACACTGATTGGCTTTTCTTCACAAATAACTCAAATGGAGTGTTTTTGCAGCTCTGTCTTCCCCACAAGTTTGTGTTTTTTACTTGAAGCCAGCTAGGCGACAAAAGCTACAAGCCGCAACACCAGTTGGCCCTGAGTCACCATTTGGCAAGGTGTCTACAGATTAGCCTCGTGAATACCTCTGTGACCCGGTCTGTCTGCCTCTCTGGCAGCGATCTGCTCCACAGCTGCCACTTCAAGGCAATTTATGCAGGTTATTAAAAAACAGGGCTGCTGTCTCTGCTCCTAGTAACGCTGCCTGTTTGGATGTGACGCACTCCTTTTGACTGGCTTTTAGCCCAAACAAATCTCACAGAGTATTATGTTTTTTCTCCCAGCGCTAATAAAATCATAGTTTCCACTTTCTAATAAGGTACTCTTTATAAAGGGCTTGTAAGTTGTAAGTTGTGACTTGTAGCTTTTGAAATATTAGACACTAAAGGTGAACTTCAGCAATTTTTACACATCAAAGTCTGTTTACAGGTCTTGAGGAGTACTACTACTACACATATGAAAACATTGTATAAAGCCTTTTGGGGCTCAAGTGGGAGATGTGTGAAATCTGGTAAATTGCCTCAAATGATGTCACATGAGTCAACATCTCTTGAGGCTGAATAACACAAGAACAATGAAAAACATATGGGGGTGTACCCACTACTAGCAATTTCACTGTAACATAGATTGTTATTTTACAACCACTGACAGCCCAAACTGTCAGTGGTTGAGTTGCACTGTGGGTATTGTAGGCCCAACATTTTTACAAGGAATAAGAGTGGAATAAAAAATACAATATCTCTGGTTCTGCTGCATCAATCTTAAGTCCACCAATGTTACAGGAATACATTGCTAAACTGGCTAAATTGGTGGCGTAGTCTTTTAATAAGATCCTATTTTTGCTCACCAGGTTGTGAAACATCCCTTTGGCTGCTATTTATTCTTTCTATTTGGTAATAGTGCAGCTATAGATGTTGGTAATCCGCCAACCAATAATCATGGGTTCCCCAATTTCTAAAAAGCCATCAAGTCTGCAGTTGTATTGTGTTAATAAGAGGTTAATAATTAGATTTGTGTCCAGATCATCTGAAGCCCATGAAATAAATGGTCTAAGAAGTCAATAGGAGTTTTAACAACCTAGCTGTAAGTCATTTGGCACCTAATGTGTGCAAATGGCAGAGTATACTGATTGTTTTGAGTGTCACAGACTGCCAGCAGAGCCATTCTTTCATGATAAGACAGAGTGGAGCTAATCAAAACACAAAAGACTGAAAGAACAAGATTGTTCACCGTTAGCATTTGGTTTGGTTTCCTCCGTTGTGTTTATGCCACAGCAGGTTTTAGCTGTGTACGCACACCGTCTCTCCAGCACCAAACCGCGGAGCTCGCAGCTCGAACCGATGCTTTCTGTCATCAAGCCGAGCACACAGCAGTCACAACACATCTGAACACGCAGAGAGGGTGAAACAGGGAAAATGGCAGTTAAAAAAAAAAGGAATCTTATCTTAAATGTGATATTGTCAGGATAAAAATTCCCACTACGTATTGATTTATGAACTGTATTGTCTGTGTTTGTAAGAACAGGGAGACGTGTAAAGGTTGAATATATTGACATTTGGAAGTAGGACAACCTTAGAGATTTTGGTTTCCCAGGGTTCTCCCTTGAAGACGGGCAGCTCACAGGCCCCTTGCTCCTTGGCCATCTTGATGCCTTTGTCACAGAGTCCGTCTCCTACTGCTGCTGCACAGCACTGCTCCTGGGTGATCCTGCAAATAAACGACAGAAATGTAGCTCGTCCAGAAAAGAAACCGCAATCTTTGCTCTGTTCGCAGAGAGCTGGTTGAGGAACATGTGAAGAAATACTTGCTATTTACAGTAGATACAGTCCATCGCCTGACTGCAAGTGGATTTATGATCTAATACGTTGCATATTCACTTGCAACAATAACTTTGTTTATAAAAATGCTTAATTTCTCCATGAACAAAAGTTTCCCTCTCCCCGCCTTTCCTCTGCAAATGTTCCCTCCACTGACCTCCATGTGTTGACCAGGTGTCCCTCTATTTCATCAATCACCACCTCCATGTACTTACAGTCCAAAAGGGCCCTTTAGTGTTAAAAATGCTCCAGGGGGGCCACTTAACGCCTGTACTTATGTAGTTACTATGTGGCAGTCCTCCTCTGTAGCAGGATGGATGGTTGAGGGCTGTGGAGATGATTTGGGGGCTTGCAACCCTGGGGGTATTTCCTGCTTTTAAACATACCATTGCAAAACGCTGGTTTAGCATCTATAGGATAAACACATTTCCACCCATTTGAAAATGTTCTGCATCCAATTTCATGAACTGCTGTACACAAAGATTTTTTGAAATAGATAAAAGACGACAAAGTTAATGCATTCCCTCTGGGCTGACCCTTCCTTGGTCCCTGCCTGGTTTGCATTTTGAGACCCTCTCCTTTGAGAAACCAGGTGTTGCTTTACCTGCAGGTGTGAGAGAAGGTGATGAGGGGGAGGATTGTACAGTCCTGTCCTCCCAGGGCTCGATTCCTTCCATCCTGACAGCACTCTTGTACAGTGGGAGGCTGAATCTCTAAGGATTAGAAATACACAACACAGCAGAGGCATGATAACGAAAAAGAGCATGGCTGCCCCTGAGTGCCAGTGACTTGGAAACAACAGGGAAAATAGACTGTGCTTGAATATCTACAGCACTTCGACGGTATCATCCTCAAAAGTGTATAATAAGTTACACAAAACCACTCACAAAGTTTCAAAATGTATTAAAATTTTGCATCTCCATGGCAAACTTTTCGGTGTTCTTACCTTGTCCATGCAGAACTCCGGACAAACACAGCAGAAGTAGAGTCCACTGTGCCATCGGACGCACTCCAATGTTTCCTTCACTGATCGTCTAAATGTCACGGATATATTGAATGAGCGGGATGATCGGCGGCTGAAGGAGAGCAGTGGACGGTGTGTGTGAGTGTGTGTGTGAGTGTGTGTCCGTCACCAGGAGAACATCTGAGGCAGAGCTGCAGGAGGCGAGACACATCTCGCCCTGTGGGGTTTGAGATTATAGGGCGCTGAGGGCGGGGTGGATGGAGCTGTGTTTAACTGTCAGAACTACCCAATTATTCATACACGGCCGATAATTGGATTTATTTGATGCGACAATGCGCCAACACTAAGTGAGTCCAAATTAAATGTCTCCAGAGTAGAAGATAAAGGGGATTTTTAAAAGAAAAATTGGTTTGTTGTTTTTTTTTTTAGTCGGATTACGGAAAAACTATTTACCCGATTTGAATGAAATGTGGTTGAAGTGTGTAGCATGGGCCAATACAGGACCCATTACGTTTTGGAGTGGATCCATATTCACGTGAACGCCCCGTCAAATCGGAACAGCAGCCTGGGAACCAGCCATCCTATCAACGTGTTATTTAAACACAATGAAATACATCTTATTTGTAGCGCCCATGGTGTTTCCACATTACGACTCGGGAGGAGGGACCATCCGAGGAGCACGTGAACGCAGCATTGGCCTTGCTCTCCGAGTGCCATGTTTGAAATGTGTCGACTATTATTATTATTATTATTATTTTAGAACACCTAAAATGTAAAATTATCAAGTAATTTCTAATGAAAATATAATTGAAATATTAACATAACTTTGTATAGTTAACATTTCTTCCCAGTTTTCTTCTCCTGTTAATCAGCTCGTGGCCCCTAATTGTAATCTTGCGACCGCTTGTATAAGTACAGACCAGTTTGGCAACCACTTAGTTTTGTCAGTGTGCAGCGTCTTACATTATCTAAACAGAATGAAATAAAACAGGATAAAGATGACAATAGTGGGAGCAAAGCACAAGTAAGATTCACATGAAACCCTGTTTATTACAAATATTGTAAATGCAGGTATTTTTATGCTCAACATTGTTTGTTCATTGAGAGTGAGAGTTCATTTACAGGTCCTGTGTATTCCCAATAAATAATAAAAGTGAGGTTAATGGACAAAATGATCTAAATTGATGTTGAAGTTTTGACTCACTCTTTTCACTTTAAGTGAGCTGATGGCCATACAGGAAGTTAACTGAAGCCTCTTTAAAAAAACAAATAAACTGAAGCAATAAGGCTTAGGCTTAATCTTATCTTAAAATCATAATGCTGCAGAAGGGCAAGGGCAAAATTTGGAGAACACACTGTGATGTCATAACAATAAAGTATGTAGAATTGTTCTCCTCATAAAAACCAACAAGGCTGCTGAGTGATAAAACATTGTTGGGATTTTGGGGGAAAGAGGCCTCAAACTGGCAAAGCAGAAATGAAACCACAATAGTGGCAATTCATGTTTGTTCTCAAACAACTAAGCAGAACAATTTACAGCGGCCCTACATGTTGCATACATAGCATTAATACAATAATAATAATAAGATAAAAAATATTATTACAAGAAAACTATTTGTTTAGGAGCCAGTCTATTAAAAACGCAAACAAACAGAGGCATTACTATTTATATCAAGACATCTTGCATGCATTACCAATCCAAAATCTTTTTTTCTTTATTTGATGATAACTTACACATGATCCTATGAACAAAGAATATCTTGTGTGTGCTTTTCAGTGTTGTCTTCCCAGAAAATAACAGCCTATGTTACAGTAAAATTGTAACCTCTGTCCTGCAACGACACAAAAAGATTATTTACTCCCTTTATATTGCATCTACTGCATGACTGCTACTAAATTTAGTAAAGCAGTATCTCTTTCCCATTGCAAATATAACCTTTTTTCAAAAAAATTGTCCGGTTGCGGAAAATGTCGGTCCCCACTGGGGCCACTTCTATGGAGGACTAAAAATCATCCATCTTTTCTACAGTTTCTCTCTGTTGTAATGCATTCAACACTCCTCCTCTTTGGCTGTGTCTGCAGGAGCTGACTCCTTCTCCTGGGTTTCAGCTGGATCAACAGTCGTGTCTGTAGGGATCTCAGGGCTCGCCTCTCTTGAGGAGCTGGAAGCTATTTCGTCTTTTGTTTCACTATCGACAGCCGGAGAGCTTTCCACCTCCTTCATAGGAGTCTCCTTGTCCTGCTTTGCCTCCTCGCAGTAAGGCACGTCTTCCTCCGCGGCTGCTGGCTTTACATCCGTCACCTTTTCCTCTGTTTCAGACTTGTCTTCCTCAGCCGGGGCTGTTGCTTCTTCCAGAGGAGGCACGTCCTCCTCCACAGGGGGGATTCCTTCTCCTGCGGGACTTTGTGGCTTATCGTCTTCGATGGGAGCCATGCCTTCTTCCATCATCTCTTCCTCTTCATCTATCTCGTCCTCCAAAGGAGGGATCATCTGCTCTTCTCTCCCTCCGGGGAAGACCCTATCTGGGTAGACTAGTTTCAACTGTTCCTCAAAGTAGTCCTCCAAGTACAAGCCTGCACTCCCTACTTCTGAGGTCACCTGTATAGCCAGTGCACAAAAATAGAACAGAAAATGAAAGAGTATGTACTTTAAAATAATTGATCTTTGGCAAAAACTCAACTTAAGGTTCAAGAAAGCACCTGCAAATGATTGTCAAGTGGTATTTGCCAATAGGGTTAGGGCAAAAAATGTGTTATATCATTAAAAAAAGAAATGTCACAGGGTAATTCACATTCAGGCATTAAACATGACTATATTACAATCATTTCACAGACAACTGGTTCATTTCCCAAAAGAGATATTTCATATAAAAGTGATGTTTACCTTGTAGTACTTTGCACAGTTGAAAAATATGAGCCGGACGTCTGCGACAAACCCATCCGGAGCATTATAACATTCACCTTCCTGCGACTTCCACTGCAGTTTCTTCTTGACTTTTGACAAATCCATCGGGGTCTTGATCAGATCCTTGTATCTTCTTGTCTCCTACATTAGAAAAACAAAGTTAAGCACTTCATACAACTGATATGAGAATCAGATTTTCACACATAGTATTTATACTAAAAACCAAACAACAACTCAATGTGATCTTACACAAAAGAATGACTTTCCCAAGTGGCTGAAAGACTTCACGAATGTGTTGGTTTCTGGTGGCAATTCAACCCGTTCAATAATGATTTAAAATAACATTTAAAGTAAAAAACTTATTTTTAAACATACAAAAAAAAACACATTGACGTTGTGAAGTTACTGGAACTGAGTAACCTATTAAAATCACAAATCTTTAAGTCATAAAAATGAAATCCACTAAATGTTTTCTTTTCGAAAAATGAATAGAATAACTTTTACTATATTTTATTTTTACTCCTCGATCTGATTCGAACACATCAAGTATCAGCAAGGAGCAGCACAGCTTTCACTTTTTTGATAAAATAGAGTAACCTACTGATTGAGTTGCGGTCTGCTGGAAGTCAGTGCTGAAGTCATTGCAGAACAGACGTAGTAGCAGCCTCTCACACCTCTGCATATATATACACATATAAAAAAAGGAAAAATGAGATAAGACATTTAGCTGATCATATTATGTAGAGGTTTGATGAGAGACAGTGAGAAGAACAGGCTTAAGTAATGAATATCATGCACAGAAATGTTAACAGCCGAGTGAGCACACCCTTCTTTCAACAGGTGGGAATATTTCAGACACGGGGTCATCCTTGCTGTTACAGTCGTACTCCATCTCAGGAGAGGCGAGGTCTCGGCAGAGCGAACAGAACCACTCCCCACTGTGGAGAGACAAGAGGACAGAAGAAGCTGTGAGGGCAGATGCATGGATTGGCCAACTACTGCCAAATATGATCAAATGTGTACCGTCTGTCCCTGCTTTCAGGCATTTTTTAAATTCAACGTAAGACCAATTTGACAACCAAAGAAAAGCTGTGTTAAATGAGTACATACTGTGTACTGCGCATATTATTATACAAGACATTTCTGACCCATTATAACCTGGTTTGAATTTGACTACAGGAAATGCAAGAATTGCAGTACAATATCATGAAAAGTCCCATAAACTTTTGTTTTTGTTAAATATCTTTCCTGAATTAATTAATTGTTTACCATGCCCTCACTCAGTAACACAACTTTCAATACCACAAACTAATAACATATCATTTAAAGACTAATCTTCATACTATCATAACATTAAAGAGCTATATAATAACTGTATGCGAGAAATCTAAACATCAAACTTCTTTTTTTCCCCAAGACTTGAAACACTTTATTATTAGATTAGACAAGACAAGGCAATAAAGCCAATAGTCATGCTTTCAAATTCAGGATCAAAAAGTTCAAGGCAAAGTAAGAGTGAACTTTCCATCACCACAATAATCTCTATAATCAATGTTGATAGAATTAACTATTGAAATATAAATACATGATACTGAAATATATCATGTTAAATTGCTTTAAATTAGATGGGCGATATACTCCGGATGGTATGGAACTATGACAAAATGCTAATTTTCAAAGAAAAAATGTAGACATAGTCTTCACAACAGCAATAATGGCTTCAAATGTATTAATTTTGATCATCATTTAATTGTGCAACCACGGCATTTTAGTGACACACTGTCTCTCACCTAGGGGACTCATTCAGAGCGGGAATGTGGCAGGCCAGATGAAAGACTTTGGGACATTTGTCGCAACAGAGCAGCTCCCCTCCGTTCTGACAGACGGCGCACCAGTCCTCATTAGGATCCTCGTCTGGCTCCGCTCTCTTTTCAGACTCGCACGGCTGTGCTGCAGGCTGCGGGTGCTGCTCTTTCCCAGGCTCTGATCCAGGGTCTGGGACATGGACAGACACCTTTAGCAGCTGCCGAGGCTTCGACTGAGCCCCGGTGCTGCTGTCCGGCAGGCTCGACTGCACCTGTAGGAAAAGAAATGTGGGAGAACTGCAGTAAGATACAATGACTCCAGGGTTAGGACCAGGGTTATTATCGTGAACTAAAAGGAAAATAAGTTGTGTCAAATATTGTCGTAAAACTGAAACCAAATAAAAAGGATCACCTGAAAAACTAAACTGAAACAATATTGCCTGGTTAAAAACTAATAAAAGAAATAACGGAAATTTAATTTCAGCTTTGTTTTTTTAGCTAGGATATGTCACTGCAGGAAAAGGGAGACAGCATGAATTTCCATCAACTCTTGTGACATTGAACAGAAACTGAACTAACTTGACATTCCAGGAGATGGCACTCTGCCCCAATGGCTTGGAGTGTCAAGTTGATTCCCAAATCAAAAGATTTAAACATTATGCCATGCCTACACAGTTCTCCAACCATATTTTTTTTATATGTTCTGTATATGTACATACTTCTGAGACAACCTGGCCCTCACACAAAAAAAAATTAAAACTACTGTAAAACTAAAACCAAATATATATAAACTAAACTTTTCTGATAAACTGAAACTAAACAAAAACTAGCAAACACATTAACTAAACTAAAATAAAAAACAATCAGAACATTCTAAACTATTATAACCTTGTAAACTTATGTAACCCGAGTAATTCTCTTACAAATCGAACTTCATCCTCATCCTCTGGTTCGTCTTTGATGACGATGACGGGCCCTGGGGATGACCTTCTCCGTCGCTTGGCTGAGGAGGCAGATGGAGGCTCAGAAGTCTGCCTCCAGGAAGTCGTCCTTCAACAAAGAGATTGCCAGAGAGAGAAGGTAAAATTATGACCATGATATAGTTTTAAAAAAACACACTGGCCTTGCTCACATGAATTTGTTTAGTAGACCGGACAATATTTCAATATTTTTGTCCTCTGAATCACTTAAATGTCACTTGTTAAATATTAGCCAACTTTAAAAAAAACAGAAATAAGTGTCAGAAGGACACATGAGTAACTTTTACGAAGAAAGATATGAGGGAACCAATGGTATTGAAGGCTGGGACAAGATTACAGACAATTGCTGTCAAAACATGACACAATTTAAAATAATGTCAGTGTTGTGCGTAGGCTTTTAAATCAAATATCAAAAGCAGCAAGCCACTCTCCCCATGCGTCTATCTACTTAACAAAACAAGCACAGATTCAAAACAACATCAAGGAAAAAGATTAGCCATAATTTGAGCCAGAGAAAATAAAAATATCTATATTTCAAACTCAAATTATAAAAATGAACTATGACAGGAGGGGAGGAGCCGTGATGAGGACAGATTTTAGGATATTTTCTTACCCTGTGCTTCTGTCTGAAGAAGAAGGTTTGGCCAACGGGGAGTTCTGCCTTGCTTGAACTTGAGAGAAGACCAAAAGAAAAGTTTAACATTTTAGAAGTCATGATGGAAATCTTAATTTAGGACTAATTTTCACACAGGATAGGATCTTTAGGGCTGCTGCTACATCAGTTGTATGATAATTACCTGCTATGTGATTAAATGTGCTTGTTTTTTCTGAAGTTGCTGAAGGTTGACTCTGAGCGAAGCTGGGTTTGGGAATAGAGATGGTGATGGAGGGGACAGATGCACCAGCCTCACTCCTCTTCAGGAAGGTGGACTCTGTTAGGCCTCGCTTTGGGAAACAGAAAACAGGGCGTAATCACTGCTTCATAAAAGTTACACGAAACAAAGCAAAAATAGCACTTTCTATCTCTCTGGAATGGTGTGACACTGGAGATCTCGTAGGTCTCTCTCCATTCTCCTCTCCTACCAACCTGATGTAGTGACATATGTGCAGCTGCTCCAGCAGGCAGAGGCTGTGGGTAACGGGACGTACCCTGCAACACATCCATGGGTTTAGGAGGGAAGGGGGAGCCATGGATCAGATCTCGCAGAGACTATATGTAGAACAAAATTGAAGTTGAAAGATGAATTTAAGTAAAAAAAAAAAATTAAAAAAAAATAAAGCAAGTTTAGAGTCAACTATAAGTCCGTTTGTCTGAACAGTAGGGGTTATAAATGCTGGAAAGACATTTTACACATTTTACTGACCAAGACCATATTTTGCTTCCATCTCCCGGTGAAAAATGTGGTCATTTCTCGAGAGTAAAATCCTGATACAAGAAATTTATCAAGAAGTTGAAAGGATAAAATATTATATAGTAGATAAACCCGCTTGATTCACCCTACTTTTCGAGGTAGAAGATCAAATTTGATCAAAGTCGTTATAACAATGCTCAATGAAACCTCATGTGATTAAAGAAACATGAAGTGGGCTGAAGTCTCCCTGGTAACTTTCCATATGACAAGCCTAACCCATGTTCCTCACACACGGAGACATTCTGATGTTTCTACCTGCACTAACTAACCTGAGCCGGTGGGAACCCTGTGTTGTGAAGCATGGATGATGTGGGGCTTCTGGGGTTAGGGTGGGAGCTCCCGTATCTGCGTCCCGGCTGTCCCATGGTGGGGGGGCCTTGGGAGGGGGAGGACCCTCCGTGGATGGGTCTGGTTGGGGGTGGAGGACCGGGGGGTCCTGGGAGCCTGACATTTTGATACCAGGACCAGTGGTTAGGAGGGGGCTGCCTGTGGGGCTGCTGGGAAAGCTTGTCCACCTTGGACAGAGGAATAACAGATGTCTATCAATGAAATAGATGAAAAATGCAAAACATGGTTAACAGTAGTGAGTAAAGGAAGATTTAACAAATTTGACAAGGAAAGTGGCTTTAGTCAGGGTAGAAAAACTAGTGCCTGTGATGAATATCCTACCTGCATCTGAAGCTGAGCCAGCGTGCTCTGTCGCTGCTGAGCTGAGGCTGAGAGCGCTCCAGTGGGTGCCTCTACTCTGGGACCGGCCTGGAGGTTGGTGATGGGCGGCCGGCTGCCAGGGCCCCTTTCTACAACCAGAGAACCTGGAGAAAATAAGCAAACGATCAAAAATTAAATCATGAATTGAACCCCGGTCCTGTAGATGGGGGGAATTTCTGCCCATGTCACTGTACAATGCTGTTGTCATGTCAGCTCAGCTTATAAGAGAACTCAACCTTTGTCACTCACCATGGCCAGTTAAAAAAAAGGACCAAAATAGATGTAGCAAAACCAGAGATATTGCTTTTTTCTTAATTCCACCCATTCTTCTTAATGAAAACCTGGTGCCTACATTACCCTCAATGCAACTCAATTGGTATCAATTTGTTCAGAGATGTGAGTGCGTTATGCTAGTGTGCTAGTAGTAGCTAATATAGACTTGTGCTGCCAGCGTTAGGCAGGGATGAGGTGCCCGATGCTGACTCAAGTAAACTTAATGTTTCTATTTATGACTAACATAACATGACATTCTCCTTCAGAGAAAAATAAGTGAAGTGCATACACGTGGTAAAACAAAAAAGGAGATAATGGAGAGGGGAAGATTATACTATAAATTAAAAACACAAGATTAAGAAACATGTTATTTAGTCCAGAAGAGATTAATACACTTGTTTACTAGATTCAAGAGCACACTGACATATGAAGATTAATTAAAAGTATTGGATGACATTACCAAAAAAGGTTCCAACAGAAGCCTCTGCTGTGCCCATTTTTTCTGTGAACAATCTTATTGAAGATACTTTTCCTCTTCTTTTGCTTTTCTTGAATCACTTCTTTAAACCGTGAGTGGCAATGACAAAAGTATAAGCTAAATAAAAAAGTAATGAATAAAATACTATGTGTTGTTTGCAGGTTGGGTTTTTAACACACACACTCTACACAGTGGGAATCATGTTATTCCAGAATTGGTTAGTTTCTAAGTAAGTAGAAGTCTTACCAAGGTCTACATTCGTGGCCCAGAATCCAGAGCGACACTGGAAGCGAACAGAACTCTGAGGGACAATTGAGGGATTACAGCTTGCTCTCATCAGGTAGTGGATCTGAAAAAGGATCTAGTAGACAAAAAGACAGGAACATTTCAAAAGGAGTGACCAATGTTATACAAATATTGTAGGAGTTTGTCAAATTACTATTGTACAAATGGATTTGTTTACTATTTCCACAGCAACAGAAAGTACAAAACTGTAACAATGACACCGTTAAGGGATTCCGTTTGCTGTCTGACGTTAAAGTCACACACCAGTCTCTTGCAGTACAGCAGGGCTGTTCCACTGTGGCTGGCTGTAGCCCATTTGGTAAAGCTGATGACATGATCTAGGTGCCTGCTCAGAGAGTGGACGTCTTCTTGCTGCTTTTTCAAACCCATCTCGTGGTCCTTGGTCAGAGCCTAGGAGGAAATGCATGAATTGTGAGAACATTTCTTATTTAAATGTGATAATTGCCTTTGAAAAGTCAATAAACGATGCAGATTAAACATACCTCAAGCTGGTTAACCAGAATCTTTCCCTTCCTGTTAATCTCCATAATCAAGTTACAGATGGACTTCTTTATTTCATTTGTGACAGCCTTCCGGTTTTCTTCAACTTGCTGGAGTCTGTGAAAGTAAATTTCAATACCATGCATTACAATCATCCATCATCAGTTTCAATATGCAGATGACTACAAATCTAATTGAATTTGCTAAAACCAATCAGGAAAAGTATACACAGTAATAGTAATAGTAGTAGTAGTTTTCCATGGGTACTAATTTGTCAAAATATAATGCATACATATACATCATATGATATATACAGTTAGGTCCAGTTAGGTGCACTTAAAGCATATATTGATTGTTTAATTTCAAGTCCATTGTGGTGGTGTACAGAGCCAAAATGATAAATAAATGCCTAGCTGTGTGTGTATATATATATATATATATATATATACACACAGTATATACTGTATATATATTAATATATACAGTATATATATTAATATATACAGTATATATATTAATATTATATATCATATAAATATAAAACCAGAAACTATTATCCAGTTCAAGCTGTAGAGGAGAATTTACCCAGTGCTGATACAGCCGGACACGTCCTCGATGGCCTTTCTTTTCTCTTGCAACTGCTGCGTCATGTTCTCCAAATACTGCCTGTGGTTCCTATACGCATCCTCCAAAAACTGGTAGCTGGACACAAACATTATGTGCATTAATGACTGAAAGCTCTCTTTTTTTTTGGTCCAGTTTAGTTTAGTCTATCACCAATGACTCTTTAAATAATACGACTGATATAACTTTTTCTTCAGCAGGACCTCATCAAACCTTGCAGCTGTTATCATCAAACATCAAGATTAAGAACATTAAGCAAAAATTATTTGCTTAAAATCAGCAACAGGCTTGTTAAACTATCATCAACACTGTAACAAGCTGCATCACCTTTGCCAGTCGTAAAGGATGAACATTTATGGAAGAGACATTTTTATTTTAAGGGGGGGGAATCAGCCTACTTGTGATCCTTGTGCTTAAGCAGCTGACAATCCCGACAGGTAAGTCGGTCACACGTCTCACAAAACAGCTTCAGTGGCTCCTGCTTGTGGATGTCACAAAACACAGGCTTCTGTGTGGTGATACCTAATGCTTCTGGGATACATACAAAAGGGAAAATTAACAACATAGAGAAATGTAAAGTTAGCTTGTGTCACCTTAATAGTTTGCAGAGCTTTTAAATACCAATAACATCATAATAATCTGAATCTCTTGCCTGTACAGTTACGGCCTAGAGCACCTTAGGGTTGTCTGCAGAATTGTCTTATTTCAATATTCAAGTGTTCTATAACGCACGTACAGTATATACCATGTATAATCACACAGCAGCACACATTTAAATTGGTCAACGTTCATCTAATTGCGGAGTAATTGCTGTTTTCCTGCCGTGTGCAACAGTCACTACCTGGAGACATCTCCTCCTTCTGGCGTATGGTGTGATCCCTGGTGAACTTGACCCTTTGGTGCGCCTCAATACAAGTCACACACAGAAACTCCACACACTCCACGCAGTAACCTGTTGCTTCTGTGTTGTCATCGCAGCTCATACACACCTATCAAAGACAAAACATTAAAGAACAAACTAAAAATCACCACTCTAGTTTTGGGAGAGTGATGTCGTATAAACAAACCACTGAGACAACACTGAGGATAGGAAAGTGAGGACCAACCTGGCTGGTTTTCTCCACGGTGCTGCTCGGCACCTCAGCAGAGTCCTTGACAAAGAAATTATCCAACATGTCCATCTCCCAGCATTCCTGTCTGCATACTGGACATCGAATGGCACCCACTGTCGGAGAGACCAGATCCACCATTGAAGGCGTCAGCTTACAAATACTAACATGACTTTATTTTTTAAAACAAAAACACACTGAGTTGGGTGACATGGGACTAGAAAACGTCTAGGGTTTTAATATGATATATAAACAGAGACGGGTGATAGGCAACGGTCTTGAGATTGTGTGTGGTCCACATCATCAAGCATAACGTTCCATAAAGCTGACACTAATCTTACTGTGGAGATTTCAATAATGTACATTTCTGCTGGCTGGCGCAACCTGCGTCAGTTCTAGTTCGATGTGAAGAGATTTTCTGCAATAGTTACATCGATCACAACTCTTATCAGAGTTGCTGCAAGACAAACAGCTCTCACATGATTTGTTGTTGTCGACTTGAACTTGCGAGTCACGCCTCGGGTCAGCACTCCTGAAGGGGGCAGGGAGACACCTCTTGCAGAAAGAGTGAAGACACGGCAGAAGTTTGGGCTCTCTGTTGTGGAAGCTCAACTTGCAGATTGGGCAGGTGTCCATGAGCCCGAAGGTGCCTTGCTGTTTCAGCCTCTCTTCCTCGGCCGGCAAACTTTCTGCCTCGTTTTCCACGATAATGACAAGGTCGTCGTTTTCAACATTTTCGGCACTTTCATCCATTGTTTCCCCTGCTGCCTCCCGATTCTTTCCTTTCACGTAATATCAATATAGCGTTGCGATTGGAAACAAAGGATAGCCGATAATTTGTACTGACTTAACAAGCCATATAGGGAATATATATACTAATATGATGCATTACAATATTAAAGGCAGAGTAATGTCATCCTGCAAGATGTGTTTTGTTTTTTTTAACTATGCGATATCAGTTGAAGTGTAACTGTTAATTATTTCCGTTTAGGAAGCTAAATTAGCTACGTAGCCTATATTTTATTGCACATATGATAGAGACAATAAACAAGTAAGTCCCCGGTTTGGGGCGTGTCTCATTCAAACAGACGAAATATAACAGCGCACAGTCAGTTATGAATTTAAATTACGCTACATACATAGTATTTTGAAGCTCATATGTCCATGGGAAAGGCGACCATCTGTGCATTCTTTGCTCAAAACACATAGCATATACTACCCAGACGGCACTGCGGTATTTTAAAGCTACAGTGCCCGGTTTAGCCCAAACTACCTTCTGATGAAGAAAACTTGAAATTTGACATTTTCAACCAACGGCCAATAACCTATATTAAATATGGAGTTGCAAAGTTAAAAGGCTAATTATAAAATGTCCTGATTTCCCTGTGAATGTTAGATATGTTTTTTTTGTTTTTTTTTTACAGTTGACCTGTTCTGCTCTCTGGGAGGAGTCTCTTGCTGCAGTCATAGAGCAATATGACAAACCCTTAAAACAAATGTAGCTCTAACTAAGGTTGACATATTTAACCTGGGTCTTTGAATAAAGACACTTAACAGGAAGGTCTGGACTTGACCACTCGCACTTTTTCGAGCATGGACTTGACAGCTGAGAGTCACTCCATTCTTCTGAGTGATGGAAACAGCATGCCTTTGATGGGAATTGGAACTTATGGGGATCCGCACCAAGTAAGACATGTTATATAGCCACATTGCCCAGAAGACATACATTAATAATTAACCTGCAAGGCATAACAATATTTTTTCTTCTTCAAAGGTATTATTCACTCAAGGTGTATTTATTTATTTATAGACCCCTAAAGGAACTGCATATGAATCAGTGAAAGTGGCTATTGAAACAGGGTACAGACACCTTGATGGGGCTTTGGTCTATTTCAATGAACATGAGGTGGGACAAGCTATAAGGGAGAAAATTGCAGATGGAACTGTAAAGAGAGAAGACATATTCTACTGTGGAAAGGTTTGCAAAGTTTGTGTTTCCACTGAACAAACATCATGTCTATAAAGTGTATGTTATACATTTGCAAGAACTAATACCTTTGTACCGATTATGCAGCTGTGGAATACATTTCATCCCCCAAAATGGGTTCAACCAGCTTTGGAGAAAACTTTGAAGACATTACAACTGGATTATGTCGACCTCTATATTGTCGAAATGCCCACAGCCTTCAAGGTATACATGTATTTAATGTTGCATTAAAATGATACTGTTGGAATTGTGAAAACCAAATTACAATGTTTTTTCTTATATTATCTTATAATAACAATATATTTTTTTTAAGCCAGGGGATACATTGTACCCCAAAGATGAGAATGGGAAGCACATTTATCACGAGACAGATCTCTGTGCGACATGGGAGGTAAGACCTGTTGGTTAATTATTTCTGTGAAAAATAATTCTGGAAATCAGCCCTTTATTTCCCTGAAGCCTCAAGGCTTTCTTTTATAACCATATTTGTTTACACTCTGGGAACTAATCCATGGCCCTAGGCTATTTTGTTTAAAGAACAACATTTTTGTTCAAAGTTCAAGGTCTAATGTGTTGCCTTCTTATTTGTCTCTATGTGTGGTTTGGATACAGGCTTTGGAGGCTTGCAAAGATGCTGGGCTGGTAAAATCTCTTGGAGTATCCAACTTCAACAAGAGACAACTGGAGTTGATCCTCAACAAACCTGGGCTGAAACACAAGCCTGTGTCAAACCAGGTACAGACAGGATAATAATACACCTATGTTCCGGAGATAAGGAAAATAAATCAAATTAAAACAACATTAAACTTTGGATTATAGAATGAAAAGAAACGGCTGACAAACACAAGAAAATATCCCAAGTCAGTGACTTAGTATTATGCTAAACAAATTTTAAAAAACGTATATATGATTACACAAAGCTGCCTGGCTTGGTATATGCATACTGAGTAATACAAAGACTAAATCAGAAGTCTATCTTCAGCAACTAAGAAATGTTCTATATGTTTCTCTTTTTTTCTTTTTTTTTTTTTTTAAACACAGGTTGAATGTCATCCCTATTTCACACAGCCAAAGTTGCTTGAGTACTGCAGGCAGAATGGTATTGTCATTGTGGGATACAGCCCATTGGGGACATCTAGAGATGCATCCTGGTATACAAGAGAAATACATACTTATTACATTCAGAACTAAAACTCATGGTGATCTAGGCTATAACTGAGTCATTTGCATGCATATGACTTTTGCAATTATAAAAATGGCATTTAACTGTGAAACTTTTATTTTCTGTGTCATAGTCAAAATACCAATAATTTCAACAGGGTGAACCTTCAATGCCCTCCATTGCTGGAAGATGAGTTACTGGCATCAATTGCTAAAAAGTTTAACAAGACCACAGCCCAGGTGGCCTTGAGGTTCAACGTGCAGAGAGGAGTGGCAGTCATCCCGAAGAGCTTCAACCCTGACCGCATAAAGATGAACTTTCAGGTTTGTTTGCATGGCATCAGGTTAGACAGCCATTCAGCCTGCTGGGTATAGCCTGCAAAACAATCATGTTTAAAAACAGGAAATGTCATATGAAATGTGGTGATGTGTTGGGATTGATTGGTTTTCAACACTGCAGATATTCGACTTCTCTCTTTCTGACACTGAGATGAAGGCAATTGAAGGATTGAACAAGAACATTCGTTTTGTGGAGCTCCCCATGTGAGTATTAAGCATACGGTGATATGTTTTGTTGTAATACATATCTTCTTGTCTTGTTTCGCTGTAATACATATCTTTATATAGATTACATCTATATTATATTCATCTCTTTATTGATTCAACAGGTGGTCTGATCACCCAGAGTATCCATTTCATGAGGACTACTAGACTCTACAGATATCAAGACTTCACTCAAATTTGATCAAATAAGATGGCTTGTACACTTTGTATTTACGAAGTTTTGAAAATGATTTTGATAGCACTTTTATTGTAGATTTAATTAAATATTTCTGATACATACAGGTAGGTTACCTTGTTTCGTTGATTAAATCAACTTTATTAAAGCATCATTTCTTAATTAAAATGCATCACTACAAGGCTTTGTGATTGATTAAAAGTCAAATGGAAAACACATTTCTCGGCCTCACTTCTTTAGACGGACAATGCAATCTGGACGGTTTTTCGTCTGAGACGGAAGTAGAGAATGGCCAATTATCGTATTATTGTAAACTGTTGTAAAAAAAATTGTAAACATTAGCAATAGTACAATAGCCCACTGTCAGTATTGTTGTAACGAAGGGGTATTTTTGAAAATGAACGTTTTTAAATTGAGCAGTAAAAGCAAATTAGACAACGTCGGTCCGTCTTTGTAGCGAACCCCTGGCCTGTAGAAATAATGTTGCCTTAAGGTACCGTAGGAAATATTAGTTATGCCTATTGGAAGTGGTAGAAAGGCTGTCTAAACTTTTTTAAATGCATAGTTTCTCAAACTTGGCGTCTAGATAGTAGCCGTACCAGGAAGGGTTATTACAAGCAATGGGCCGATACATTGCCGTTTGGTTGCAAATTGTATCTTTAATTTAAACCTGACTGTCATTGTTTCCCCCTTAATTTTACTGATGCAACACATAATATCAGCAATTAATCGTTGTTTGTGGTACAAATAGCTATTTACAAGCAAAACGCTGCCTTTTATACAACCTGCGAACTCGGAAGTAGTAAAAAAGTTTCCGAGTGTAGCTGAAGGCACCATAACAGCTATCTCAGCCTTGCTAGTTGTAGCTAGCACGTTGGCTAATGCGGATACACTACGTACAGACGACGTTAAATTATACGGAAAGGGACACCCAGTTAAACAAAGCGAAAGGATTATAGCCTTTTTTCTATGTGATTTCGATGAACCCATTGAAGCCATGGTGGACTGTCCTTCCCAGCCGACTATCTCAGCTAACGTCAATGTTAGCTGCGCAATGAGCAGCGGTAGCTAGTCTGATTTTTGGCCGACCAAATTAGCTGTATGCTAGTTTCCGTTGCTTCAGCTGCTTCAATGAATGGGGGTTGTCGCACGGAGTGAATACATCAGTCAACAATGTACGCTTGCTACTAGCCTCCTCCGTGTTGTGGTTCAGCTTGGCTGGTACTTAGCTATCAAGTGCTCAAAGACGTGGACGTAAAGACTACAATTTATTTAGGGAAGCCTGACGAGCGAGCGTGATTACGTTAGCTAATGAACATTACCAGCTAGCCACGGGACTAAGCCAACCGTGGATAACTTTGTTGGAAATGCATCATCACGAAGAAATCATGCATTACCCAGGTACATAGACGTAGCAATAGCAATGTTAGCTTGCGTAACATAATATCGCAGCCAACATTGTAACGTTAACTATCAAACCAGGGTGTTTTGTTTACAAACTTCTTTTCAAATTCAGTGATCATCCCTAGCCCAAGTCTTGACTGCAGAGTTTGTGGAGTTATTCTCTGTGAGAAGGAATGATGGCGTTTTGGACTGACCCTGCCCTCCGTCCCAGGTAGGGGAGTGGTGGTGAAGACTCCCCGGCCTGGCCTGGCCTGGCCTGGCCCGCTGTTTACGGATGATGGGAAAACATTGAGCATTAACAGCTCGGTTGTTGTCTTTATGCATTCACTTTCAAGACAGAATATGATTCACCATCGCGACTGGGATTCCCTGTCATTGAAGTGATTAGTTATTTAGGAGATTTGAACGATCATGATGGACACAGAGGAAGTAACCAAAGACGACAATTATTGGAAATAATCATGGACTGTTGAGCTCAACTCGGTGAATTTTTTATCAAACATTATTTTTAAAGACTGTTTCACTGGCACCACACCAACATGTCTGCATTTGCAGAGTTCGTCCCCCCCCCCTGAATGCCCGGTTTTTGAGCCGAGTTGGGAGGATTTCTCGGATCCTTTAGGATTTATCAACAAGATCCGACCCATTGCAGAGAAAACGGGCATCTGTAAGATCCGACCCCCCGAGGTAAACTCCTATCATTTAAACATTGGGATACACATTGATTAGATTCCAGTATGCGAGGATGTGCCTAATATGCTCCTACGTAGTTAGTGGTGGTTTTCTAGGGCCTGCGTGAATTTTGCGATAGGCAACGACGTTACTAGTTACCATTAGTCTAAATAGAGGTCAAATAAGGCTTACTTTCTTTGCACTCAACATAACCTATTTTGTACTAAGGACACATTTTGTTTCCTTTATTGTCCAGAAAAGTTTGAGAAAGGCGAAATAAATTCAACAGTTCCGGTTATAATTCCTTTGTTTTTGTTTTCTTCGTGGCTAGCTAAGTTACAGTACAGTGATTGTTACATTAGCTGCGAAGATGCGACATTGGGCCACATGCAGGCCTGTCGCTGCTGTCAGACCATAAACCCATATTTATGCTATGTTATATATTGACACACAAGCAACCATTCGTGTACATTTACATTATCTAGGGCCTCTAACTGTTGGGATGTGTCTATGTGGCCAGGAATGCATTAATACCCTTTCAGAATGAACACAATTATATATTCAAATCAAGACACATAGGTTTATGTCAGTATAAAAACTAATATGATAAACACAATACAAGACAACAACACAGACATAACATTGTTGCAGTTCACAAGTCCACAGTGATTAAAACACATAAAGACATTTGTCCCAATGTTTCCAAAAAGAAGAGGAATACCTTGTGTGGGCTCAGTTAAGGCCATTATGATTACATTTTTTAGATCAATTAATCGACACATACATTTTAAATAAAAATGCCTCATGAAAGGTGGGAACATTACTCATCACATGACTTGCCCATTTTCGGATCTCAAGCACAATTCTGAATGCATCATTAAATGCCACCTGAAGCGTTTTCATTTTTACTTTATTATAACTGCACCCCAAGTGCGCTCTATAGAGTGGAATATAGTAGGCTCTGCAGAACGCCGTTATAACATCATCTGTACACGTGTGAAATTTGAGTGCCAGCATATTGGCTTGTCCATACAGTTTGCAACACTGGCGCTGCACAGCATCATCACAGAGAGCATCCCTGATAATGTGACCTACATATCTTACGTTGTTCACCACAACATAATAACAATGTTTTTTAGAGTTACATTTAATATCGTACTGCACACCATAGCTTGAGCAGATTCTGAATTGCTGTAAGCCCCCTTAGTAGACAGGAGGACATCAGTGTACATCAGATGGTTAATAACACTATCCCCAGCATACATCCAGTCTTACACTCTTTTAACTGAGCTCTTACACCATCGTAGCTTGCATGATTTGATGAGAATACCAAATCTGAGAAATTGATTGTCCGTGGTTATTATATATTCTTGAAGCCTATCCAGGAAAATTTGCTCTAATACTTTGGAAAGTATGCTCGCCAAGGCACTCGGTCTGTAATATTTTACGCTGGATATTTTACTGGTTTTGTCTTTGACTACTGGCACTAGTAAAACAGACAGCATAGAGTCTGGTAGTATGCCATGCATTAACAATAAAGAAAAACACATAGCAAGTAACACTGAAATTCTAACTAACGTACTTCAGATCTGCTGCTGTTATTTGGTCAAGGCCACATGCTTTCTTCACTGCCAATTTCTCAATGGCTTAGAACCCTTTATTAAGTCTAATAGCCATGCCATCATTATTAGAAACATCATCAACATTTACTCAACACTGTTAAAAAAAGAATACCTTCGAATTTTCAGTAGCTATGTGCAGGTCCTGTAAAAAATGTTCAACTACACTTTTCAGACGAATGAATATTGTGTTATAAATAGTCAGTCATTAATTTAATTAGCTCTGGTCATGTTCTTTTTCTTGAGAAACACTGATTTGATCCAAGTTGCAGTGTTGTTGCTGTCACTTCCTCGTTGTTGATGTTAACAATTCCGTTTTCTTGTCCATCAGGACTGGCAACCTCCGTTTGCCTGCGATGTACGCAACTTCCGCTTCACTCCTCGAGTACAAAGACTGAATGAACTTGAGGTGAGTTTGTCAAGAGGATGTATCCTACCAGCATAACAATAATACTTGATTGAAGCCGTGTCTTAGGTATTGCTTGATGAACAACATTCGGAATTACGTGTACTCAAAAATGATTCCAACTGCAATAAATGTTGATTGGCACTTCTGGGAGACACAAAAGCAACTGTCCACAAACGGTACGCTGTATATAGGAGTTCTCAGCTCGTGTCTAGAGCGCAAAACAGCGCTGCGCTCTGAAGCGAATTATCTATACCGGCTCTGTCTGGTCCGAGCATTACAAAGTGTTGAGCTAATTAAAAGTTTTCCTTTTAATTAATGTGAGTATTCCTGATCTATTTTTCAATCAACACTGATGCATATGATTGACACTTACACAATACAGCATTACAAAATACAGAATCAATAAATAAACGGCAATAAAGAAGAAATACGCCATCAGAAACAATAATATCATGAGTTCAATACCATACCACCATTGTGCTCCTGAACAAGGCTCTTAACCTGAGTTGCTCCAGGGGACTGTCCCTGTAGTTAGTTCAATGTAAGTGACTCTGGATAAGAGCCTCTGATAAATGACCTGTAATGTAATGTAATGTAAGTAAAAGGTCATATAATGAGAAACTAAAGGTGATAGATCATTAAAATGATAATATAACGACAAACCCCAAAAATCAATAAATTAATTGTAATAAAGGAGCAGCTGAGATTAAAATGGATTTAGTATCTGTTGTATTGTGCGAGTGAAAAACATTTCGGACACGCGTGTGGTCTAGACACGGGGAAAGGTTTTCACAGTATGGTCGTGTATCAGAGTGCAACCATTCAAACAGAATTTTGCCTGAGGTGTCCTGTGTTCATGACGGCAGAACATTGGGCTCCTGTATTTAGTGTCCTCCCTCCTCTCTCCTGCATATCCAGGCCCTCACTCGGGTTAAGCTCAACTTTCTGGATCAAATCGCAAAGTTCTGGGAGCTGCAGGGATCCAAGACCAGGTTCCCTCACGTGGAGAGAAAGGTTTTGGACCTTTATCAGCTCAGCAAGGTAAAACTAGATACATTTGGATGCTGTTGTTTTTTGACTGATTATACAACTTTGATTTAAGCCAGTTTCCTAAACCTTTGTTTTGCACTTGATTTTTAAGTGTTGATTTTGATGTTGCCCTTCATGCTAGTCAGGGTGCTTATATTGGACACCTGTGTGTTTCAGATTGTGTCCTCAGAGGGCGGCTTTGAGACGGTGTGTAAAGAGAAGAGGTGGTCCAAGGTTTCCAGCCGGATGGGCTTCCCAGCTGGGAAAGGCACTGGCTCACTGCTGCGCTCCCACTACGAGAGGATCCTTTATCCCTATGAACTCTTCCAGTCTGGGGCCACGCTGACTGTGAGTGCTGCTCATTTAACATGGACAAGTTACCACAGTTTGACCATGCTTCATGCAGCTGCAAAATAGAAACTAGAAAACCAACTCCAATATGGATGCAAACTATGAACATGTAAAACACAATGTTTTATGTTTACATCGTTTTTATATATATATATATATATATATATATATATATTAAACAATTCATTGCACTATTTGTATATTTTAGAATTGTTATACTGTCTCCTACTGTGTATTGCAACTGTTGCACAACAATTTCCCTCGGGATAAATAAAGTTTTATCTTATCTTATCTTTTCTTATCTTACATTGTGGTTGTTTACCTGCATTTGTGCATACTGTTCTAGTCATTCATCCTTCTTGTCCATTTTGCATTATTGCACATGAGATACATAAAACACATTGTTGTAAAAGTTGTTTTGTGAGTATTTGCGGTGTTGTTATTTGGTAACTTTACTTTTTATTAACCATTAAGAACTAAATTAGTTTTGGCTGTTCCCAGTGTCCCTCTCAAATGTCAGTCTTTGCCTAACTTGGCCTAATCAAATCAAACATGTTGCAAACCGCTTCAGACCTTATGTCACAGTAATAATATCTCTGTTTCTTCAAAACCTGGAATGGACCCATTTGAACAACCTCATTTGTTTTCACTCCACTCCTTTCTTCAATCAGGGCATCCAGCGGCTCTACGATGAAGGAGATGATGGGGAAGAGGTGGATGAGGGAGTTGGTGAGGAGTCGGTGGAGGAAGAGGAGCAAGATGAGGAGGAGGAGAAAGATGGGGAGGGTGATGCAATGCAGACCAAAGAGCGGCTTCTGCCTGAGAGACGCTCCAGGCGCCTTAAGTCTGAGGTAAACAGGGGGGAAACTACAAGGAAGTGACATTTGTAATAGTTGGATAGAATAGGAGATTGGGACAAAAGTTGTATATAAGTGTAATAAGCTATTAGCTATCTTTTAGTTTTATTTAATAGCATATTTTAGTTGAATGTCATTTTTTAAAACATTACTGTTGGGTTACAAATGCATCCTTTTTTGCGCTCCTGTGTTCATTTAAGTAATTGACAAACAGTGTTATTTATTCCTTTAACAGTCTGTCCTTTAAGCATCCCTCTCCCGCCCCTTCCCCAGCTGTGGCAGGCATGCTCCCCACAGGCCGTCTAACATTTGGCCTTTTAGCAGGATAACTCTGTTTTTCACGGTCTGCTGTTGTTGTGTTTCTCTAGAGGGAAAACAAGGAGCCAAAAGGCCTAAAGATCTTCAGTCCCAAGATGGTCGGCTTGGGGATTGTATCAGCTGGTAAGGATCATTTATCGGTTTACCTGTATTTCTTGACATGCGGCAGACACTGAGCACAACATCGGCCGTGTTACTGTGAGTATTTCTATTATCACAACCACACTTTCCCCCTTTACTTAGATGACGGATTCAACAAAAAGCAGCGTCACCTCAAAGCCCAGGCCTTTGCCATTAAAATGAGACCACGCAAGGAGACCCTGGAGGTCAACTTTGTGAGTGTGTTTGGCATTTGCCTGACGGTTGATGTTTCTTATGTCTTGGGGGAACTCTGGGCCTGACCACCTCTGTGTGTTCTGTTGTGTTGATCCCCCAGATCGACCTCTACCTCTGCCTGATGTGTGGACGGGGCGATGAGGAGGACCGGCTCCTGCTGTGCGACGGCTGTGACGACAGCTACCACACCTTCTGCCTGATCCCACCTCTGCAAGATGTACCCAAGGGGGACTGGCGCTGCCCTAAGTGTGTTGCTGAGGTAAGGCTTTAACGCTGTCTGGCCGATCAATATTCTGAAGGAAAGATGCAACATGTTTATTGATCATTTTCAAATCCTCACATGTACAAATGGACATGCAAAAATTGTCAATTGTATTCATCTAACAAATGATGAGTTATTTCCTCATCTTTCCATTATGTTTTTAAACCACTTCATGCATAATACACATGGTGTAAATTCCTATTACAATGCACGTCTTGTTTATCTTCCCTCACAGGAGTGCAGTAAGCCCAGGGAGGCGTTTGGCTTCGAGCAGGCAGTGAGGGAATACAGTCTCCAGAGCTTTGGAGAAATGGCTGACCACTTCAAGTCTGACTATTTCAACATGCCTGTTCATGTATGTAAAATCCACACAGAGAGCTAGAACATGTGTACTGTCACCTCATCTGACTGTCACACTTTCTGCTTTAGAGGTTAAATGTGTTGCTCCAAGGCTTCTCCCGTTGAGAGAAGGCAGGGGATTTCATTATTTCCGCCTTGTGCCCCCAGATGGTCCCCACAGAGTTGGTGGAGAAAGAGTTCTGGCGCTTGGTCAGTAGCATTGAGGAGGATGTCATCGTGGAGTACGGAGCTGACATCAGCTCCAAGGACGTGGGCAGCGGGTTTCCTGTCAGGGACGGTAAAAGGCGTCTACTGGGAGATGAGGAGGTGAGAAGATTATTACTTTTTCTTTCCGTAAACTCCTTAAGTCTTGACATGGTCAGTTTAAAAAGTGTGTGAGACAGATGTAAAATACCTCATGTGGGAAGTTACAAATTTAATAAGGCAATAGAAGTTGCATAACCCAGCGCAGCATGATGAGGTGGATGGTGGACGTTATTAATAATGATAATAATTTGAATGTCAATGCTACGAATGAAGCTTCGAACAATTCGGTACGGCCTGACAATAACGCTATTCCAGCCAGGACAGGGGAAAGGCCCTGGATGTATAAAGGGGAGGGGCGTATTTGTTTGGGTGTCCAGAGTTGCAGACTTCACCTTAAGTAACAGCATGTTGTTCACAGAAAAAGAAAACAACTAGATGGACTTCTTGTGATTCCTTATTCATACTGTTGAGTCACCTATACTGTAATACAGCTATACCAGCTGCTAGAACAAAACAACAACAAAACCACACGGCCGATACAGCTCATAAACAATGGCGCGATCAGGGCATTTCTAGTGCATATTACATAGAGCTTAAATATATACGCCCCGTTCATTATTTTCTTACATTTTCACCAGTAAAGTGCTTTGATGGGGATTCACCCTGTGTCCAAGATGCATTACATGGGTCGTTTTTCTCATCGGACTTCCATCTAACAGATCCCCTAAAAGCTTTTTTCATCAAGTAAAAGCATGACATTTGCCCTGAAGTGAAAGAAAGCACTTTGTTTCCTCTCCTGTTAGGAGTATGCCAACTCAGGCTGGAACCTGAATAACATGCCAGTGCTGGAGCAGTCGGTACTCACCCACATCAATGTGGACATCTCGGGTATGAAGGTGCCCTGGCTCTATGTGGGCATGTGTTTCTCCTCATTCTGCTGGCACATTGAGGACCACTGGAGTTACTCCATCAACTTCCTGCACTGGTGAGACTTAAATACAATTCTGCCATATGCTTTTTGGTGAAAACACTATTAAAAGAAAAGAAATACTGCTGACAATTGGATAAAAAAAGTCAAATTATTGAATTATTCATGCACATAGAATCTAACCTTATTCCCCAGCTTAATATCTTTAATGTTAATTTATTCCTTTGTTCTCCAGGGGTGAGCCGAAGACTTGGTACGGAGTACCGGCGTCTGCAGCAGAGAAGCTGGAGGCCGTAATGAAAAAGTTGGCTCCAGAGCTTTTTGATTCCCAACCTGACCTCCTCCATCAACTGGTCACCATCATGAATCCCAATGTCCTCATGGAGCACGGTGTCCCTGTATGTAGTCTGTTATATTGGATCTGATTAGATTTTGGTTTTGTGCTTTTATGTTGATTATTAGTGACCTATATGTGCACATTTGCCCCCTCAGGTGTACAGGACCAATCAGTGTGCAGGGGAGTTTGTGGTGACCTTCCCCAGGGCCTATCACAGCGGCTTCAACCAGGGCTACAACTTCGCAGAGGCTGTTAACTTCTGCACCGCTGACTGGGTGAGTGAAAAGCAACGACTTCTTCCAAAAAAACAAAAAAAAAAAGGAATATGAAACGTTTTTTTGTTGAATGTGCGTGTTAATCTTTCGCACATGCCCTTCCCTAGTTACCTATGGGTCGTCAGTGTGTTGCCCACTACCGACGCCTCCATCGCTACTGCGTTTTCTCCCACGAGGAGCTGCTGTGCAAGATGGCTGCTGATCCAGAGAGTCTTGACGTGGAGCTGGCTGCTGCTGTCTTCAAGGAAATGGGAGAAATGATGGAGGAGGAGACAAAACTCAGACAGGCTGTCCAGGAAAAAGTAAATGTCTTTCTTTTTTGCTCAGTTTGTGCATGGAAAAGGTTTGGGTTATTGGTGGCTTTGAACCTGTGCCTTAGCTGTAGTTTAATATACTTTCTAAGAGTACTAACTAGTGCCTATTTTGTCACACTTTCAGAGATAGTTTTTTTTTTTTTTTTTTTAAACATTAAGGAAAAGCTTGAAAGCAGGCAATTATTTTTTAAACGCAATGCAGAGCTATTCAATTGTCAAGTATACATTGGATTGATTTTGATAACTTTATAATTTGCAGTGTGCACCATGCAGCTCTATTATCTAGTAACATCTGGGAGTAGGAATCTAGGAGTTATCTAGGAGTAATTGACTCGGATCGGGAGGGAGGCAAACTTGATCGGGGCACCCTTCTTTATATTGTCACATTATGTTTAGAGATGGCTTAATCTCTCTCTATCTACAGGGGGTGTTGTCCTCAGAGCAGGAGGTTTTTGAACTTCTACCTGACGATGAGCGGCAGTGTTACAAGTGCAAGACGACCTGTTTCCTGTCTGCGCTGACCTGCTCCTGCAGCCCTGACAGACTGGTCTGTCTCAGCCATGCAGCCGATCTCTGTGATTGTCCACTCTGCAACAAGTGTCTTCGGTAAGAGATCTGTGCTTTTGGTACAGTACTAAACAATGTCTAACAACACAAATATGTACAGCACATGGTCAAGAAGTCTAATTTGTTATGGCCTTGACATTTACTTGGCCATCTACACCATATTCTCAAGTAGAAATGTGCATGATATATTTCAGGTATCGCTATGATCTAGAGGAGTTTCCGTCCATGCTGTACGGGGTCAAGACACGAGCTCAGTCTTATGACACCTGGGCAAAGAGGGTCACAGAAGCCTTGGCTGCCGACCAGAAAAACAAGAAAGGTTTTATACTTAAATACAACACGATACAAGATATGTACATGTTGCACGTCTTTTTGTGCCATTGCATGATTGTTTTGTGTGTCTCATAGATCTTATTGAGCTCAAGGTTTTGCTGGAGGATGCAGAGGACAGGAAGTATCCTGAAAAAGCTTTGTTCCGTCGCCTCAGGGAGATGGTCAAGGAGGCAGAGACGTGCTCCTCTGTTGCTCAGCTGCTGCTCAGCCGCAAACAAAGGCACAGGTCAGTGGACATTGATACACAAAGCCTTAATGTAATCTAACAGAAAAGCAATTTACTGAGCATGCAAAAACATGTTTTTCTTTTTCATTTGCAAATCAATACTGTATCTGCTCAGGTTCGAAGGTGGACTAAATTGCACCCTTTTACCCTGTGTGTCTGCAGCAGCCGTCTGCGTTCTGAGAGCAGTCGTAACCGCACCAAACTGACAGTGGATGAGCTGAAGGCCTTCGTGGATCAGCTCTATAGGCTGCCATGCATCATCAGCCAGGCCCGACAAGTCAAAGTGAGTTAGATACCTATGTGCTAAACCAGACACCCAGTTATCAGTGAAATACAGTGTGTAAATATTTCATATTTCTTTCCTTGCATTCTCTTCCCTATACCATTTTTTTTTTCCCTCTTCCCCCCTTCTTTCACCATCAATATTGTTGAATCACTGCTGAAACCTCTACCTCACTCTTTGTCTAGGAGTTACTGGAGAATGTGGAGGACTTCCACGAGCGGGCCCAGGTGGCACTGTCAGACGAGATGCCGGATTCCTCCAAGCTGCAGGCACTATTGGACCTAGGCAGTGGCTTGGATGTAGAGCTTCCAGAGCTGCCCCGTCTCAAACAGGAGCTGCAGCAGGCCCGCTGGCTTGATGAGGTGGGCTCTTACAATATCCACATCCTGTTTGTCTGGTTTTACAGAGTTGTTTTAATTGTGGCCTCGTCTCACACGTGCTGTCCTACATATCCCAGGTGCGCGTCACCCTGGCGGAGCCTCACCGTGTCACCCTGGAGCTGATGAAAAGGTTGATAGACTCTGGGGTGGGCCTGGCTCCTCACCACGCTGTGGAGAAGGCGATGGCCGAGCTGCAAGAGATCCTCACCGTCTCGGAGAGATGGGAGGATAAGGCCCGTGCCTGCCTGCAGGCCAGGTAAAGTTGCTTGTGTACAAATGCATGCGAACACATTGTTGGGTGTGTGGATGTTTTCACTTTCGTACAGTGCTGTTCGTCATTTAACAAAACCATATTAGAGTCAGAATTCATGTAAACATCAACTGGTGCTACTGATTTATTAGTCATACTTGATCAACACGTACCTGTCTGTCCTCCATGAACCCTAGGCCTCGACACAGCATGGTGACCTTGGAGAGCATTGTGCTGGAAGCTAGGAACATCCCAGCGTACCTACCTAACATATTAGCCCTCCGAGAGGCCCTACAGAAGGCCAAGGAGTGGACATCAAAGGTGGAAGCCATTCAGGTACTAGAAGCCCTTCTAACCCTTATCTAAAGTCATGTGTCCTCTTGAGGATCTTTGATTGACACTTTACCTCTCTCATTGCTCTGAATAAGCTGTCATCAGCTAAAATGTCTGTAGTTTAACCACTCCTCTGTTGTCTATCCACCTCACACAGAGCGGCACTAGCTATGCTTACCTGGAGCAGCTGGAGAGCCTGCTGGCCAGGGGTCGCTCCATCCCTGTCCGGCTTGACCCACTGGCCCAGGTGGAGTCTCAGGTGGCCGCAGCTCGAGCCTGGAGGGAGAGGACCGCTCGCACCTTCCTCAAGAAGAACTCCACGTACACATTGCTCCAGGTGGGCCACCATGAAGAAAGTTGATTTGATGCTTGCCTCTCAGATGTATTAATCTTAAAATTCTAGTTGCGACTGTATATGTCATGCTGTGTTTGGGCTATTAAAGGCAAATAATTGCAATGTAACAGCATATCTTCCCTGTAACAGTCAGGTTTGTTGATTGGCAGAATAAGAACTTGAGTTTTCATATTAATATTTAGTTGCTATCCTGTGCAAATCTTAGGTCCTCAGTCCTCGCGTGGACATCGGGGTCTATGGCAACAGCAAGAGCAAGAGGAAACGCGTCAAGGAGCTCATGGAGAAGGAGAGGGGGGGCTTTGACCCCGATGCCCTGAGCGACCTGGAGGAGAGCCTCGAAGAGGTGCGAGACCCTTCCACCGTTGTAGCAGCCTTCAAAACCAAGGAGCATAAAGAAGTGGAGTCCATCCACTCACTCCGTGCTGCCAATTTAGCCAAGATGGCCATGGCCGACCGCATCGAGGAAGTGAAGTTCTGCCTGTGTCGAAAGACTGCCAGCGGCTTCATGTTGCAGTGCGAGCTCTGTAAGGACTGGTTCCACGGAGCGTGCGTGCCTCTGCCCAAGACTGGATCTCAGAAGAAGGCGGGTGTGGGTTGGCAGAGCAACAGTAAAGACTCCAAATTCCTGTGTCCACTGTGTCAGCGGTCGAGGAGGCCAAGATTGGAGACCATCCTGTCGCTGTTGGTGTCGCTGCAGAAGCTGCCGGTGCGCCTTCCAGAAGGAGAAGCCCTGCAGTGTTTAACAGAGAGGGCAATGAGCTGGCAGGTATGCATGGAAGTAGTGATTATAACTTTGTTTACAACCCTCACCTGCTTTATTTTGAACACTTCATTTCCAAGGTTTGCTTTTGTAATGCACATCCTTACACTGGTCTAACTGTCACACCAGGATCGAGCGCGTCAATCTCTGGCCACGGAGGAGCTGTCCTCCGCCCTGGCAAAGCTGTCTGTGCTGAGCCAGCGCATGGTGGAGCAGGCTGCGAGGGAGAAAACTGAAAAGATCATCAATGCCGAGCTGCAGAAAGCTGCTGCCAACCCGGACCTGCAGGTACTTACTGGGGGTTTGGATGTAAATATGGAATGCACCAGAAGAGGGCACTAATGTGTAAACATGAAGTAGACCATAAGACTGCAAAGTCTAAAATGTGAAAAACAAATGCAGGGAATTACAGGCGACAGATGGCAGTCTGATTTCTCATAGATGTAATAAACCAACAGAACCTTTTATCTTATTTTTACGTTTTTTTTTTTTTTATTCGTCTTTGGAATGCAAAGCATTCGGATAATGTTTTTCAGCATCATGCTGTTTTAGATTATGCTATTTAGCTGTTGTGAACATGTCTGGCACCAAGTGGCCGGCAAAAGCTCCTTTCTTTTCACCTATTGCTCGTCTGTCCGTCCTGGGAGAGGGATCCCTCCTCAGTTGCTCTCCCTGAGGTTTCTTCCATATTTCCCCCACTAATTGTGGGGTTTCTTTTAGGGAGTTTTTCCTTGTGTGATGTGAGGGTCTAAGGACAGAGGGTGTCGTACTTTGTACAGGCTGTAAAGCCCACTGAGACAAATGTATAATTTGTGATATTGGGCTATATAAATGAACTTGATTTGATTTTGATTTGATTTTCTTTATTTAAAATAATTATTTGGTCAATTTAAAAGGACTATATATACATTTTCATTTTCAACACATTTAATCACAAATCCCATTTTCAACATTATTATTGTTATTATATACACTGTTGTTATATATTTATATATATTTATTTAAAAAAAAAAAAATGTTTACTCTGTCATGTGCTTCTTATTTTTCTTGTGTTCATATTCTATTTTAGAATTCAACCACAGGGATCAATAAAGTATTTGTAATTATGAATTTCTGATTCTGATACTCAGACCATGACAACGTGTGTGTGTGTGTGTGTGTGTGTGTGTGTGTGTGTGTGTGTGTGTG